>JAMPIV010021116.1:0-140162 GCA_024509875.1 Oreohelix idahoensis | reverse complement strand
CGTTCTGGTCAACCTAAAAAATTGATCCAGAACAAAATAAATGTAATATAATTTTATCAAAAAATTTTACACACGTGAGTTAGTTCAGTGTATTTTAACATTTATTAATATTATTAGTCTTGTTAAATATCTGTGGGTATATCTATAACCTATTACACCACACTACATATCATAACCCTAGACACTTTACGTAGCCACATTCATAAAAAAAAATTAAGTGTGAGGTCGTAGTGGTAGCAAGAAAGGCCTTCTGACAATTCTCAACTACATTTTATCTCAGGAGCCTTCACAGCTGGCCTCATACAATTACATTTAGTAATATCACCATCATACAATACCATCAACACCACTACATAAATTGGGGTCTTGTCCAGGGATAATTAGCCCAACAGTAATATTAGGATCTCCTGGTGGGAGAAATAAAAGTAGGGAAATAAATTGTAAAATTCCCTTTAAAATTAAAAGTGTCCCTGCAGATAAAAATTGGTGAATCTTCACAGCCAGTAATAATTAATTAGTTAACTGGTTAGTTAGAATTAGTTAGACTATAGTCATAAGAAGTACTTAGTGTATTTACTGGTTAGAGATTTATCTTGTATATTATTATATTGTCTAAAAAGTATGGCGGAGCTGGCAAAATTTAGATCAGCTGCTGTGCTCACCGCGAAGGAGATGGGAATGGATGGTCAAAATTTTAATTCAATACGTAAACGGCTATGAATGTGGATAAAATATATTGAACGGGAAGAAGCGAGATTAGAAAAAGAGGGCTGAAAGAAAATTGGAGTAGAAAGGTGGAGATTGAAAGAGAAGAAGTTAGAGGCTGAGACTAAGAGGTTGCAGATTGAGGCTGAAGAAAGACGCAAAGGCAATTGGGATGCCAGAAGATAAACACTACAGCATAAGGGAGAAAAATACCCCCCCGAATAAAACCAAAACGCAAAGGGAGGCAAGAAGGAATAAAAAGTTTGACTGCCGAAAGGGAGGCAGAAAGGATTAGAAGGTTGCAACTGGAGCACGAATTAGCTCTAAGGGAGCTGGAATTACAAGGCCAAAGGCTCTGAAATGGTGCCAGCCTTTTTTTGGATCAGATGCTACGCCAAGTCTGGGAGCCTCAACCTCCGCTATGGGGTTTCATTTAGACCATTTTGTTGAAAAAGACGATGACATAGAGGGGTACCTAGGACGTTTTGAGTTATTAGCTACTACATATGGGTTAGAGAGAGAGAGGTGGAGCTTAAAGCTATCACAGGGATTGAGAGGTACTTCTTATGAAGTATTTGCCAAAATGAACAGGGAAGACCAAGACAATTATGACATGTTAAAGCAGGCTTTGTTATTAAGGTACGAGAAGAATGGTGAATTTTATCGTAAGAAATTTAGAAATGCCAAACTGTTGTCTGGGGAGACATACCACCAATTCTCTGCTAGACTAGAAACCTATTTGGAGAAATGGACGGCTCTGGGGAAGACCCAAGATCTTAAAGAAATGATCATGATTGAGCAATTGAGAGAGTCCATGGCTCCAGACATGAGAAAATTTCTCATGGAACAAGGTGCAGAGAAGTTGGGGGAAATTTTAAATGTTGCTGAGAGGTATCAGGCAGCCCAGGCAGAGGTAAGTGGTGCTAAAAAGAAGCACATAGACAATTTTAAAGCTCCACAGCAATTTAATAAATTTGATAATAGAGAGCAGGGAAATAAAGGTAGGACAAACTTTGAGCGGCCAAGAAATGACTATCGCGACAGAAACTCACAGTTCAATGACCAAAAGTTCAATGAAAGAAAACCGTTGAACCAAGGAAAAAGATGGTGTAAATGGTGCAAGAAGGATAACCATAACACCGAATTTTGTAGAAGGAAACCTTCAAACATTGCTGCAATGAAGTCGGGGACGCAAAGATTAAAGGTTAATCCTAAGGGACAACAGGAACCTTATCACCCCCCAGTTTGTGAGGATGTTATTTGTAATGGGGTCACCATAAGGTGCCTTTATGATACAGGTTTGGATTATGATTCAGTTGTGAAGTCTAGCCTAGTGGACCCAAGTCAGTATACCACAGAAACAGTGGAAATACAAGGGGCGACTAAGGACATACCACTCATGACACTTCCCATCGCAAGGATAACGGTGAAAACTCGCTATGTGGAAGGAGAAATCAGAGCAGCAGTGATAGATGAACCAATCTACCCTCTGATATTGGGGTGTAGATACGTCTTCTTGGGGAATCCCGAAAAACCTGTGATCATGGCGACAGTGCAGACCAGGTCACAGAAGAAGGAGGAAGAAGGTGAACCTATAAATGCTCATCCAGAGGAGATGAGGAAGGCGCAGGCTGAGGATAGGACACTCAAGCCCTGTTTTAAAAAATTGCCCAAATGCCACACACCTCCGAGCAAGGGGGAATATTTCATGAAGAACAAACTCTTATACAGGAAGGCCGGAACTGGAACAAATGGTCACAACCAGCTGGTTCTTCCCACTTCATATAGAGATAAAGTGATGGAACTCGGGCATGCGATTCCCTTCAGTGGTCACATGGGGATCAGCGCCACAGGACAGCGTATAGCTTGTCATTACTTCTGGCCAGGGATAACGGAGGATATAAAAAGATATGTCAAATCCTGCCCAGAATGTCAAAGGGTAGCTCCAAAGCACTGGACTGCTCCTGCAACTCTAGGGGAAATGCCCATAGTGGGAACACCTTTTGAGAGGGTTGCAGTGGATATTGTAGGACCTCTCACTCGGACCAAGAGGAGGAACAGTTACATCCTTACTCTGGTGGACACTTGTTCTATGTGGGGAGAGGCGGTAGCCCTGCCATCAATTGATTCAAAACATGTAGCAGAGGCACTACTTACAATATTTACCCGATTAGGATTCCCGCATCAAATCTTGTCGGATAATGGTTCTCAGTTCAAGGGGAAACTAACGGAAGAAGTTTTTAAGCTATTTCAAGCCAGGCACTTTCATTGTAGTCCGTACCATCCACAAGGGAACGGCCAGGTAGAGAGGTTCAACGGGACTCTCATTTCTATCCTGAGAAAGCTGGCACACGAAAAACCGGATCTGTGGGATCAATTCCTGCCCGCCGCATTGTTTGCGTACCGGGACGGTACCACATAGTTCTAACGGGGATTGGCTCCCGCAACTCTGCTATTTGGGAGGCCAATAAAAGGTCCAATAGAAGCTTTATTAAGGACCCCTGGACAGATGAGGAAGGCGGAAGAGACTGTTTACCTCATCGTATCAATATGTGAACGAACTGACCACTCGTCGTTTGAAAGCTGGATAGGAAACTGGCAAATGATAATTTGAAAACAAGCCAGGAAGAAACATGCAGCATATTTTAATAGGAAGGCAAAGGGGACAGGGAACTGGCAGTCGGAGAGAAGGTGCTGCTTCTACTACCCGGAAGCCAGAATAAATTACAAATTGGTTGGCAAGGTCCATATACGGTTCTAGAGAAGGTGTCTAGAACAAACTATAAAATTGACAAAAAGGGGAAGGAAAAAAGTTTATCATGTAAACCTGTTAAAGAAGTATCTGGACAGACCACTCCAGGAAAGCACCCCCTTATTGACCTTAGCTATTGCAACCCAGATGCAAAAAGAACCACTCACCTCACATGAATACCCATTACATCCTTGTGAAACAGCAGCACAGGTAAAAGTCAGTAAGCACCTGACTAAAAACCAGAGGGAGAGAGTTCTACAAGTTCTGGAGGAACATACAGATGTATTAACAGATAAACCAGGCCATACAAATTTGCTACAGTATGACATGAAACTGGTAGACTCAAACCCAATCTGTATGAGAGCCTATTCTATTCCGTTCGCGAAGGAGAAGGCATTGAAGGAAGAAATAGAGTATTTGTTGAAGGAGGGGATTATTTCGCACAGTGAATCATCTTTTAGTTCTAGTGTCGTTTTGTTGAGAAAACCGTCTGGGGAACACAGACTGTGCATAGATTACAGGAAACTGAATGCTGTCACAGAAGGACAAGTGGATCCATTACCAGACACAAAACAGTTATTTGCCAGACTGAACAAGGCAAAATACTTTTCAAAGGTGGATCTTAGTAAAGGCTATTACCAGTTCCCAGTGAAGCCTGAAGTGAGACCTTATTTGGCTTTTAGCACTTCGGATGGACATTATGAATTCAATATGCTACCATTCGGACTGAAAAATGCTCCGAGTGTGTTTTCAAGGATGATGCGCAAATTGTTGGATCCCCTGAATAACCCATGTATCACGAATTTCATGGATGATATTCTCGTCGCCACAGAGACATTTGAAGAACACATTGAAGCTCTGGAGATGTTGTTTGATAGACTTCGGGAGGCGAACTTAACAGCTAGGCCAACAAAATGTTGTATTGGATGCAAAGAGTTGGAATTCTTGGGGCACACTGTATATCAGGGTAATATGACCCCTGATCCTAAGAACTTGGAAAAACTGCAGAGAGCACCTAGGCCACAAACAAAAAAAAGACGTGCGATCATTCGTGTCGTTATGCGGATTTTATCAGAAATACATCAAAAATTTTAACGCTATTTGTGCTCCTCTGACTGATCTGACTCGCAAGGGACTTCCAGATAAAATTATTTGGACTGCACAATGTGAACTAGCGTTCCAAGAGTTAAAGGAAAAACTCACTAGCAAGCCTATTCTCAAACTGCCTGATTTGACACAGGATTTTGTCTTAAGAACCGATGCAAGTAATGTAGGACTAGGAGGGGCTTTGTTGCAAAGATCATCTTCACCTGATGGGGAACTGAAACCAGTCGCTTATGCAAGCCGTAAATTGAATAAGGCGGAACAAGGATACTCCACAAGCGAAAAAGAATGTTTAGCGTTAATCTGGGCAATAAAGAAGTTTCAAATCTATCTGTATGGTAGGACATTTGTGGTGGAGACGGACCATCAGCCTCTCGTGTTCTTGTCTCAGGCTAAGCATGAAAACGCAAGATTGCTGAGGTGGTCTTTATTGCTTCAACCTTATCAGTTCAGTATCCAATATATCCCAGGCAAATTGAATGTCGGTGCAGATTTCCTCAGTCGGCACCCCTGTGATCAAAATTAGAGTAGTGGCAGACGTGAGGAGTAATTTTACCTATGTGTATCGCTGGTGTTGGAACTTGCCATAGGCATGTTTTCAAGTGGGGAGATGTGTAGTGAAATTGACAGAGATACAACGGTAAAATATCTCCAAAGATAACATTTAAGGATAAAAACATAATGCGTAGGCTGCGAATAGTACATGATCGCCTAGACCGCGGGTCATCATCCTCCATAATAATTGACTTGCTAGACAGGAGGGGAACGGCGGATCAAAAAAGGAAAAAAAATATGACTGGAAAGATTGCGTGAGACTAGAAAGGCTAAGGAGACGCAATTGGGGGGGGAAACGGAGAAAAGTCACGTTTCCCAAGTTGACATAAAAAGTAAGCAACTCGACAGAAGGGACCATAGATATGTTACGCCACAGTCATTTGTTGGACGCTTTTGCGCGATACCAAGGCCTTGATTTGAATTCAGCGGCTAAACGCAGATGTTAGGAATATTACAAAAATTAAAAAGTACTTTTTTCTTAATATTAATGTTAGGAATATAAAAATTAGCTGGCCGGATGGCCTATTCTGAGCAGTGAACTAATATGTTCTTAATTTTACAGACGGATAGATAATATTGAAGATAATGACAAAAGACAGTGTTGTTCACATCATCGACAGACTGTATTGAATCTAAAAGTGTCGCTAATTGCACAAAAAAACACGACCTCGAGACGCAGGTGTTCAAATTTACTTAGTATGGAGGAGAGGGTTTTTGGGTGGTAGCTGTGTCTAAATATAACTTTTAACGAAAAAATTTTGGAGGGGAGAGAAAGGTTGGTTCAAAAATCAAGTACATTTTGTAGAAACACAAGTAGAGACGGACAGACTAACAGATAAACATCCATACTTGACTGAAGCATGACTGAAATGACTTTAGTGTAGGAAATTTGAAATTCAAAAAAAACCTAGGCAGTGATTGGCCACAGACAAGCATATTGTCGGCGCTTAGACGCGGATTTGGGGTCATTTCTCAATAGTTGTTCAGTGATAGACACAGATTTTAAAGTGTGGTGATTTCCATATGAAAGAAAGTGTAAGAAGTTTAGGGACGCCATACTATAGCCAGCAGCTCAGCTGAGTTTTGCTAGCAATTCTGTGTTATTTATTCATATAATCTGAGCTGCGAGTTTCTGTTGTCAACAAAGCAGTGACTATTCAGTTGGTGACTTTACTCGAGTGTATCTGTGCAGTACTTGTGACAGAGACCACCATTATTGCCCGCCAGCACGGAGAGGTGGGACCACCTGATTTCAGCACCAGAGCTACAACGACAAGATGAGTGAGCCTCTGGTCTGCTGGACATTCACCAACGCTGTGTAGTTACTAATACCCTCATAAAAATTCCCACCATTTTCTGGACACTGTGTAGTCAATATAGACAGGTGTGATGAGGCCACCCCAACAGCACAAACATTAAATATCCTCCCAAGTAGATGACTATTAGAACATTTTAATAAAACTAACTAGTATAGTACATATATATGTACACTATTGCATTTATGATATAATATTCCATGCATTTCTTTCATAAACTCTAAATCCTTTTAAGTTCTGGTCAACCTAAAAAATTGATCCAGAACAAAATAAATGTAATATAATTTTATCAAAAAATTTTACACACGTGAGTTAGTTCAGTGTATTTTAACATTTATTAATATTATTAGTCTTGTTAAATATCTGTGGGTCAAACCTAAAAAATTGATCCACGAACAAAATAAATGTAATATAATTTTTATCTCCAGGGGAGCCTTCACAAGCCTTGGCCTCAAACAATTACATTCATAAACCTAGACACTTTACGTATAAAAAAAAATTAACGTGTGGGAGGTCGTACCACAATTCATAACTACACATTTTATCTCAGGAGCCTTCACAGCTGGCCTCATACAATTACATTTAGTAATATCACCATCATACAATACCATCAACACCACTACATGTACATAGAATTAGGGACTGACATATAATGTCTTTTTTAAGTGGGGAGAATTGTGGTGAAAAATTCTAATACCCATATATAAATTAGAACATAAATGTAAAGCAGAACGAAATAATACGATAGGAAGAAGAATGGAGAAGGACCAGTGCTTTTCCAGTATAGAGAACGCCTTAGTTGTATAACGCCGTAATGGCTAACACAAGATTTCTACTTGTCCTAATTCGTTCGTTCCTAAATAAAATGCTTAGGCCTAACGATACGCCGATAAACGTAGCTCTAAAAATAGAATGTTTAGTAAAATCTTTTGGACGACCTTGATTTTAAAAACTAACACTAGTGCAACATCGCGCACAAGGTTAGCCTTGGAAAGACAGAAGGGCTTAGAAGAAAAAAAGCAGAGAGAGGTAGACGGACCATGTAACACAGTAGCGCAAGCCACTCGCTGTGTGTCTAAAAATAAACCAACTCGCAGTGTGCTTGGCCTGATTTTTTTCAAATAAACAGTGATGAAAAAAACTAACGATACGATGTTAGGTTTTGAAAACAGGTAAAATTCTTATTAGGAAACCTGATACTCTACTGTTTTACGTCTGAGCTCCTGACTTTATACTGATAGTACAGTCGTAAAGGATTGAACAGGTGGTAGTTGAAATTAAACATTTAACATCGAAAAAAGATCGTATTCTTAACTACACCACTTAGCCCCTTGAAAATCATATATTCGTGTACAGGAAGGCTAGTGGACTAGGAATATGTAATAAATTATCTAAAAAGTCCATTAGATAATTAAATATTGGTAATAAAACATATAGAGAACAGAGATACTGTCAGGTTTGGTCATATCTGCTTGGGATGGAAATCCCTGATTTTTGTGAAAACATAGTAGTGACAGAAAATCTAAGATAGTACGTGGGAGGCCATTGGCTGAACTTTGTAGTTAAAAGAAATTGGATTGGGTGACCTATGAATAACAAATAAATGCCTAGAAACGGAGTAGAAGTGAATGAAAATGTGGAATGACTGGGTACTCTTTTGAATATATTCAAAACGATTGGTCAATACACTGGATATTGGCAGAAGAAATCTTAGAGGGGACGCCATATCGTTACACATTTTGAGAGATGAGATCAGGCAGTGTTATCCTAAATTAAATTTATGATAACAGCTTGGACATACCGCAGATCAAACTGTTTCAGTCATCTTTAGTGTGTTTTCCTTACGAATTGTGGTAAGCTAGACATTTTTGATCTGTATTTTATATGAAAATTGAATGTGAAATGATAAATTATGTCTGTATGTGTGTGGTTCAGTAGCAAACATGAGGCAAAGCCTAGATATTGCTCCACCATGTCACAGATTGTCAGAGAGGAGTATAACTGCATATATATATATTGGATTGCCATATAGTAACACAACACCTATCCTATTGTATGGAAGGGATTACAGCTGGAATTGCAGAGGCGTTGTAACCATTAGAGAGAGGAATACTGGTGTAGATTGTCACATGAAAAGCTAGCAGTTGGCCTAAAACGCTGAACTTTATGTTTGTTTGTACTGTCATGTACTTCAGTGTGGAAAAATATTGTATACTAGTTAGTAAGAAGGATGCATAACCTTCACTTTCAGGGACCGTGGTATAGATGGTGATATTGCATCGTCCGGTCTGAGTACTGCGTGATCCAGAAAGTTGGCAGCAGACTCCCTGCACAAGATAGCGGCCATTGCCTATCCTATTATCAAACTCAGAAGCAAGCGAGCAGAGGATACAGGTTTCCTGCAGCTGCATTATGAGATAAGAGCATATCAGCACGTAAAGCCCAACCTTGAATCAAATACCCCTGAAGTGAACTTTGTTAAAAGACAAAAGGGACAGAAAGTTTAAAGAAACAGAATCTGTGAATCCTTTAATATTATTTCCACCAGTAACAAACACATGAAGTCGTGATGACAAACAACAACCTAGCATTAAAAGCCAGTATTACCTCATAATAATACATCACAACACTACACTTATATTACAAGACTATTATATGTCTGGACAAAGATCTTTTGTATAAATTTTTGTACATAAACATTGTGCTTACATTTGATTGTGATTCCTGATTCACATTGTAGTAGGATCAGGATATCTATATATTGAAAAGCTAATACATTGTATAAAATTTAACACTTGACTTATTTAAGATAAATCTTTAGAGTGTTATGTGTTTGTGATTGTCATAGTGTTGTAAATTGTTGTGAAACTTAACTTAGGTGTTTATCTGTCTGTTGGTTGTTGTGAACTTACACTTCATCACTATCATAACCCTAGACATTAAACGAAGTCATCATACAATTCAAGAATAAGTCTGATTGAGGTCGAAATGTGGTAGCAAGCAAGGTTCTCTGTAACACACCAACCTTATTAGATACAGAGACCTTCACAGCTGATCTCATTCAGTACACTAAGTCCCCTATAAATATTTATATAATCCCAACTCACCACACTCCTGTTCTAATCCTAAACGGTTCTGTAAGTTGTCCTTCATGAAGAACTCTGCATATCATGTCGTCATAAGTCTTCTTTATTAAGTTAGTGATCTTCGTGGGAATTCATAATGCCTCATCAATTTCCAAAGTGATTCTCTGTGTACACTGCCAAATGCCTTTTCATAGTCCACAAATCTGATTAATAGCGGTGAATTCCATTCCGGACTGTGTTCAACTATTATTCTCAATGTGACTACCTGGTCTGTATAGGATCGATCTGTTTTGTCGAAAACATGCTCGTTCATCTCTTAGTTGCTTGTCTATGGACTCTTTTAATCTCTCGATGATAATCCTTGAGAGATTAAAAATGTTGACAGGTGCGTTGTTGAAATTATATTTATTTAAAACTTTGAAATGGGTATGATTCAATACAAGTGAACGCCAACTCTTACATAGCAAAACGTCAATAATCACAGCTGGAGAGTATCGAGGCGGTCCATGGTATCTTTATTACCAACATATAATGGATTTCAGAAATGTATACTGGACTCCCTGTCCATTACGTATGGACTTCCAATTGATAACACGCTTTCTTCCGTCACAATACATGGCAATCAATGAACACGTGTCTTCCACAGACATATATCAAAGAATTCGTACTAGCGGGGAGCACCACCACTCACGTTCATGAGCATATGCATAAGACCCTGTAACTATGTCCATGTCATCCTTCACAACTTGCGTACATCATCATTCCATACGTTTAACTACAGTGCTATGTGGTACAAAACCACCACTGCAAAATATTAGTTGTAGTTTCATGTACTCCAGAGCAGCTCTTATACCTAACACAAAAGTGAACTCAATCGACTGAATTAAAGTGTTGTTAATAATAATAATAGCCCCTTCAGTCATAACTGGCAATGAGAATGCACTCCTGAGGTGACAGCTCTCACCTGATTTTTGTCCTGGTGTTTCTTTCGACGTAGTCTTGTCTCTTCTGCTTGGCGTGAGAGCTTCTTTTCACCCAATCTTAGAAAGCGATGTAGAGAGCACTGCCACTTAGTGCGATCGGCAGCTTCATCTTCCCATGTTGCTGGATTTATACCCAATGATTTCGTGTCTCTATTGCACACATCTTTGAACCGCAGCTGTGGTCGCCCAACTGTTCTCTTACCATCTGCCGGTTGTCCGTAGAATATATCTTTCGGGATGCGACCATTTTCCGTGCGGCAGACATGGCCAAGCCAGCGTAGTATGCGCTGTCTAAGCAGTGTATACACGCTTTGAAGGCCAGCACGTGACAACACCTCGACATTTGTCACTTTTTCCTTCCACGAAATACCGGTGATATGGCGTAGACACCGTAGATGGAAGGTATTGAGCTTTATTTCTTTCTTAGCATGTGTTGTCCGTGTCTCGCTGTCATATAGAAGTGTGCTGGTGACACGGACATTATATACCGCAGCTTTGGTTTTCATTGTGAGTTTGGAGTTTCCCCAAACACGCGATATGAGGCGGGAAAAATTGGCTGCAGATTCGCCAATACGGCTGTCAATTTATGCGTCCAGAGAGAGTTTGTCGTTGATGGTAGACCCCAGGTATGTAAAGTGATACCACTGCCAAATTCATAGTTATCGATAGGGATAACTGGTACAGGATTCACATCCTGACCCAGCGCATTTGTTTTCTTTATACTTATTGTGAGGCCAAAGTCCTTGCATGCTTGTATGAAGCAATTCATCAAGCTCTGAAGCTCCTGTTGAATTTGAGTGACGACTGCAGCGTCATCAGCGAATAACAAGTCTCTTATAGTGACTCTTCTGATTTTCGTTTTTTACCTTCAGCCTTGCGAGGTTAAACACTCGGCCATCTGACCTAGTGTGAAGGCATATTCCTTTAGTTGCATCTCTGCATGCAAGTTTCAAGAGTAAGGCAAAGAAGATCCCAAAGAGAGTCTGGGCCAACTAAGACCTTATAAGTACTGCTAGGGTGTCGAGGTGGATAAGAGGTGTGGCGTCCGGCTCTAATTCTAAAAGTACCGGGTTCGGTTCCCAATACAGGAAATTTATTTGATGGACATTTTTTTACGAACAAGCTAGTCCTAATGATGTCATACTCCCTCCTGAACACCTGGATATTGAGATCGGGTGCCAAGCCTTCTCTGATAAGGACGAAACGGTAGGAGGTCCCGTGTGCAAGTTGCGTTCGTTAAAAATCCCTCGGCAGTTGGAAATCGTAAAGAGTAAGCTATATGGCCGATGCCCTGGCAAAATTTACAAAATTAGGAAAACCTACCCGCCACAAAAAATGAATAGAATGTGCGATTCCTGTATACACACATTGGGATCCTCGCTGGTGCTACGGAGTTTGTGCACTGTGCTGAGATCCTCAGGGCGGAGATCGGAGCACTGATGGAGTTGTCCGTGTTGAGTAAAGAAGGTCTTAAAACCAAACCAAACCAAATGACTGCTAGCTCTTACAGCGTTGATAAATACTAAGCCCTGAAAAGGACTAATAGTGTCTATCTGATTGCATGGTGAAACCACGAAACGGGTAACAAGCTTCTATCAGCTAGCATGAAGCCCAGAACAGGATTGCTAGCTCTTTCAGTGATAATAAATAGTAAGCCATGAAAGAGACTATTAGTATGTGTCTGCTAGCTCGATAAAGCCCCTCAAAATTATAACTAACTTCTATCGGAGAGAATGAAGAACTTTAAAAGCCACCTTCAAGTCCAAATGGTAAAGAGGCCATATAAAAAACACATGCCTATCATCAACTATCTAGGTAAGACCAGGTCATACTTTTCCGACTACTATCATTTACTAGACACAGTTTTAAGGGCTTTGTCTTGTGTGGACTGACATATACTGTAAAATAGGGGAACAAAAGAAGTGATTGCGTCATTAATAGGCTGGACTGCCCATGGTAAATTTCCGGTGTTATGTCTTGCGGTTCGCACTAATGACCCGTCATCGAAGCATCATTTTTTGGTGTTGCCTAGATGGCAGGGAGGATAGTGTGATTTGCTTGCATAGCTAGGCGGGGTTGACGCACGGAAGGTCCTGGGTTCGAGTCCTGGGTAAGCCACTAGCGTCTGTTGTTTTTCTGTTGTCTAGTGTTCTACTTCTTTATTTCTTACGCGTGCCTGAAAACATACCTTTATTTTTGTCTAATATCTACATACTTTTCCGACTACGTACTGGTCGTTACAGACTGACGTATCATCTTAACCACTAGTACAGGACTGTGTCACTGATGGAAATAGTGCAACAGTAATCATCCACTTTTGCCCCTCCCCATCTAGTTTATATTTTTTTGCTACAAGAACGAAGGATTCACCAGTGCAATTAACCCGTGAGCCATCTGGCAATTAAGCCCTATGTGAAACAGATAGCGAAGCGCGGAGCATGGCGTAATAGATTCTTTGAGCAAGGGAACACACGATATTCAGTCTGAGACGGACCTTGGATTGTAAAACTTTCAAGGGAAGTAATTGTGTAGCTGATATTCGGCAAGGCGGAGATGATGAAAGTCAAGATAGAGACGCAAAGGCGGAAGTGGTGGTAAAATTACCTTTGATTCAAGAATCGAACGGCAAATGAGCTCGGGCCTGGCAGTAGGTGTGACTTTCGCATTAAAGAGCGATAGAACGGAATTTACGGATATATACCATGTCTCTCCGATAGCCATGATCAGTTGTTCAGAAATCTATCTGAAATTCACTAGCTCGATATCTTAGATTTCTCGTACAGAGTGAAAATTAGATTTTCGTGGAGTGTTTCATTTTTCTGATTGCGGTAATTTATATACTAGCCTTTAAGTGATTTAGTGTGTTTAAAGTTTTCATTATATTTTACTGACATTTTCTGTGCTAATTAAATAACTTATAGCTAAATCTTTTTCAGCCGTAAAGTGAATTTAATTACTCGCTATTTCCCAGTAAGAGATGTTTTAAATTGACTAGCACATACATTAAATAACTGTCTACTGACGGTATATATTATTTACTTCTATCCATTTTATGTAATTTTTTTTAATGACGTGTGTTCATATCACGCGTTAAAAACGATAGGATAAGCTAGACACGTGCGTTTTAAATCTAATTTATAATGGAGTGGTGAAGAGGTCCCATTTTAACACGTGTTAGATATGATATTGATAATTTGGTTAAATGTTTATATTTTCTTTCCTAAAATCTAGGCTGATCAACTTGAGTACTAGCGGCTTTTTTATGGTCATATGAACTTATGATCATACGAACTTATAATATTATAAGCATCCAGGGATATTTAATATTGGTGAGCTTCTTGCTGTGACCCGTGTGGTCCAATTTTCATCATTTTCATGAGAGAAACCAGAATAGAACCATTAAATTATAATATTAACTGGACCAGAACTATTACCAGATTTACTTATATCAATCTCATCAGCCAGCTGTGGCGAAACATATTGTCAGCAACATTTGTGTAACTTAACCTAGCGTCTCAGCCACCTGAGGCTAAACAACATAGGAACTATATATATATATATATATATATATATATATATATATATATATATATATATATATATATATATATATATATATTCTATTCATCCTAGGTCGGCGATCACCACGCATGAACCTTACTCCAACCAACTGAAGGCATAGATAACTTATTGTATCCAGAACAAATTAAATCACCGACTCTAGCGACTCCCGTGAAATTTGCAGTCAGCAACTACGGCTGGATTTGGAAAAACTTAAATTTGACACTAAATAGTCTTATTACTTATTAGTGTATTTCCTTGGAATGCCTGCGACAACTACTGGGGTAAGCAAAAATCTGAAAGTGGCCACTGAATGGGTGTGAATTGAATGAAGGGAGAAAGAAACTTATGTCTTTTGTTAACATCATATACTTATGTGGTTTCTTCTTTCTTTTTTATCTCACTAATCTGAGTAGTCACGGGATAGGTTACATTAGGAACCTATTCTTTTCCCATACTGACTATTTCATAACTTATTGTTAACTTTTGATCTTTTGGGTTAATTAACCTCTGTTGGGATCGTCTTTTCTTTTCCTTTACCGGAGGGGGAGAACCTATTTGATTAATTCCTTCTTTTGCAATTTTGTCTGTAAACCATGATCTAGTGATGTATATGCTTATTGTTGTGATCTTCTATTGATAATAAACTTTATTAAACCTTTAGTTATCGTGTCGGTCAACCCCTATCCATTATATGTTATTCATAGTTTGTTTTCACGTTCGTGCGTATTTGTCACAGAATTGTATGCATTTGAGTGCGGTGTAACTTGTATTTTCGTACAAGGAGAGAAAGTGCGTCTGAATTAAATTTAGTCGTCCAGATAGGCTGGATTAGATAAATTATTCTATCCAGAGACTGTCCTTTCTCTTACACGATCACCTCGTGATAAAACTATTTCTTACCCCTTACTTTCACATTGTCATCACTATCACCTCTGCTCAGACATGACTATAAACACCTATTACCTATCTGATAAAATCTACGACAGATTGGTATCACCTGTGTCATCAGCCCCATGATAGCCGAACATCTGCCCCAGTCCTGCCCAATATACGGCAGTGAGTGGAATAGCTTATGGCACCAACCTATTTCTCTTTACGAAAGACTGTCAGGAACCTTGGGCTGACTACTGCCTTTATTAGAGTCATCAATGAGGAAATCTGTGGGCGAACAAGAATAAGAATAAATAACAGAAAGGGACTAGCCCTGAAAATGACATATATCTCTTACAGCGTTGATAAATACTAAGTCCTGAAAAAGGACTAATGATATCCATTTGCTAGCACAACGGAGCCCTGAAAAATGACCTGCCCTGGAAAAGTCTGGTGCCGATGCCAACGCTGCCCGATGAATCAACTACTATGTGAATTCAAAATGTAATGTGACACTTTTGTTTTCGATGTATTCTTTTCTCTGCTGCTTGTTGTACGGGATTTTAATCACCCAGTCAGAGACCCCGGATGTAATCTGTTTGAAATTAAGTAAATTCTTGCAAACGTTCGCGCAATGTCTAGTTTATCTCACAACTGGGAATCACTTCAGAGAGACGGCATCGTGTCTTCGTAAGAAATTGACTGGGCATTTTAAAAAAGAAGACAACATTTTACATTTGTATTTCACACTATTCTCATATGACTTGGTTCCCCCCCCCCCCTCTTCCCCCCCCCTCCCCCCTTTTACTCTCGAATCTTTCAGAAAACCCACGCTTTTACTCTAAAATCTCTTACTCTGTCACTCTCTTTTCCTGTATATTTACGCTATACTGCTATATATATATATATATATATATATATATATATATATATATATATATATATATATATTATATATATATATATATATATATATATATATATATTATATATATATATATATATATATATATATATATATATATATATTTTTTTTTTTTTTTTTTTTTTTTTTTTTTCTTCAGACATTCAGTGGCTGACATCTCCCCTACGATTTTGTTTTCCTTTTCTTTTCTGTTTATACACTTTATCTTCTTTCATTTTCCCACACTGATTTTGTCATTCTTCTGTTAGACGGGCCTGCGCGCCCAATTCTTAACATCTTTGAAAATAAAGTTCGTTCGTTCGTTCGTTCTTCGTTCACTTTCAGACGTCAACTTGAATATTTCAAAGACAGGAGGGGTCAGTCTGAGGCTGTTGACATATGCGCTTTCTCTGTTTCTCATATGTTGGGCACCTTTGAAGTAGATTATTAGCAGTATTTTCTTATTCAACAACTTACTCATTCTTTCACGTGGCCTCTTTCTGACTCCCGTAATACCTTACTTTCAAAATCCCTCCATATAAAAATGTGTCCCTTTCAAAATTTCACATTCTCACTATCTCTTCATCTTAAAATTTCTCCCTGTCAAAATAACTTCCTCCCAAATCTCTCTCTCTCTCTCAGAATTTCTTCCTCCCCAAATTTTTCCCTCTCAGAATTTCTACTTCTTAAAATCTCTCCATCACAAAAGCTTTTACTCTCAACATCTTTTCCTGTCTAAATCTATTCCTCCCCGAATTTCGACCTGTCAAAGTTTCTCACTCTCAGAATCTCTTCTTCATAAAATTCATCACTCGGTACATCTTTTCCTCTCAAAATCTCTCACTCTCAAAATGTCTCCCTCTCAATGTCTCTCCATCTCAATATTGCTCACTCTTAGAATCACTTTTTCTCCGTCTTAAACTTTCTTCCTCTCAAAATCTCTCCACCTCGAAATTGCTCACACTCAAAATACCTCCCTGTCACAATTTCTCTGTCTCGAAATTCCTCACTCCCTGCTTTTCAACACCACCTTCCCTCTTCCCTCTCTTGTTCACAGTTTAACACATCGAGTTGGAGATATCCCACACACACACACACACACACACACACAAATACACACACACACAAGGGCGTAGTGACTAACTTGAGTAGAATGAGATGCACATGTGGAGAATTTTCTCAAGAGCTGTGGAATTCTTCCATACAATCCATTGCTTAATCACACCAAGTTTCGCACAGAATTCCGCTCGTATTATTCCACTGCCAACTACGCCTTCTTTCCCACAACGCACAATAGTAGCATTTATTCAATTTAATCCAGAACGCTAGATCTTTTTTTATTTGGATATGCGCCTTAATATAACTGACGGATTCTGTGTCAAGGTTGAACGGGGTGCGCCTCGCCAAAACGAGGCAATTTTTTTTTAAATATATTCAAATTCCACTTTCGCTCCTTATGGAGCATGGGGCCACCCCCTGCGACTGGTCCTGTTGCAGGAAGCATGCACCAATGATTTTTTGCACTCTAACAGTGGTAATTTATGTAGCACTGCTTTTAAACGATAAATAATATAGAAAACCGGAGCAATGCTATACATAAAATCCCAGCTTTTTCTGGCAGTGTGTAACGCTCCCTAAAATAGTAACACTTGCCAAAGTAAAGTGCGCAAAGCACGTTGTGCATGCGCCATGTGAACGGCTTGCGTGTTCAGACTTTTTTTTAACCTCGGACGTAAAACAAATATTTAGGTTTTTTAATACTCTCCCGAAAATAGTAACACTCGACAAAGAAAAGTGCGCAAGTGTTTGGTGTGCATGCGCCAATAAAATATAACTGAACGGCGTGCATGTTCGGACTAACACGAACGAGCCAGTCTTCTCTCATGAACAGCTTGTACGTCGCACTGTCTCAATCGAGAAATCCCAACAATGTAAAAGTACAAATTAAAACAACAGAAAATCAAGGTGCTCTTTTGATGGACAATCGAATGTTTACAACTAACATTGTTTTTCCAAAAGTATCTGAATAAATAAAATTGCAGTTAGGTATTGGTGCTTTTGGATTTAATTCCCATCTTATGACGGGCTTTTCACACTAGTAAAAAAATATACCCCAATATGCCTCAATGGGCGTGTAACGGGATCCTTTTCCTAAAAATATAAGTAAATAACAGTCACTCGCGGGGGTGCTAAATTGGCTGCTCTGCCTTTCACGATTTACATTCACAGTAAGGCGATGGCGCCGTTTGTAAGATCCATGGTTCGATTCTTGGTAAACCTATCCACTTATATTGCGTATCTGTTGTCTAGTGTCTTCATGTCTGTCCAAAGATTGTTTGTTAATTACCTATATATTTTTAAACGATAAGGTTGCCAACCCCAGGGCCAGCCTTAGGACGATTAAGCTTATTTGACCCAATCGAGGCCCAACACTCACATCAGGTCCCAAACTCGAGTTCCCACCTCCAGCTTTAAAAAAAAAATTGAACGAAGATTATTTTAAACTACATATCAGGAATTATATGTTATTAAATTGTATTACAAATAAAACAATACCTATGTACAATGCTACAATATACATATGTGGAAGTGAACCTCTGTCTTCATTGACTCTTGAAATCATCCACACATTTCCAGGGATTCCCCCTGTGGTGAAACATGTTAAGAACCCTGCATTGCACACTAAGCTTGGAGAAGTCACTTGAGCCCCAGGCGTAATACTTTGGCTTTGACTGGGTTGACTGCGTGCAGAATGATCCCACTATAGATCCAGTGATAGGCAGGGAAAGCTGAGGTGGCTCTGCGCAAGACGTGACAATTCCTTGGGAGAGCCCAGAATCACAGTACAGTATTTTACCTCTGCATAGTTAGAGAACCCCCTTGGAAGGCAGGGAATGCACAGTATGCCACACACTTCTTACTCCTAGTTTCAGATAAGATGTGACGATCTTTTAAATGCAAGACAAGCTGGAGAAACTGAAGCTCATGACTTCAACTCAACACGTTTCGGAATGACAGAAAAGCCACAGGCCAAGGTTAGATCTACAGTGTAGATAATACCAAGGAGTCTTGAACTTCGTATTGGCTGCTAACGAGCGAGAAGCTCAGCAGCCCTAGTTAAACAACAACAACAAATTAGATATATTTTGACATAAAAACGTGTTACAACAAACCTGTAATCTCAAGTCCAGGGGTGGCCCCACCAGAATGGCCCAAAATGGGGCCCAGCAGTTACTAACACCAACTATGGCCAGCCCAGTGCACAACCCTACATTAGTCGCCTCTTACGATTTCCCAAGGGGACATTAGCCCTATTCTGTGTTTGTCTCCTCAGAAACCTCCGGGAAACTACAGGAGACACAATAGTATCATAGCTCATTACTAGAGCCTTCACCAAACATTTACCTGCTCTTACAGCTGGGGTTTCTGTGGCAGTCTGTTTTACATGTTGAGGTTGCCAGCCCAAACGCAACCTCATATTAGACGCCTCTTACGACATGCTTAAGGAAGCAGTAGGCATATTCTTTCCTTGTCTCCCTAGAAACCTCCGTCAACAACCAGTATCAAAGCTCCATACAAAATACTCTATAGTCATAGTTTCGCACAATATACTTATATCATATTTACATACTAAAAATTTTAATAACATTTCATCATCATCATCATCATGTGCCATCTTCACAACAAAGTATGGCTGTAATGGATCTCCAACGTCTTCTGTCTCTTGTCTTGATGGTGCACTCTGATAGACTCTTTCCTGTCCATCTCTTGACGTTATCTTCCCACTTATAGCGCTGTCTTCCCCTTGCACGTTTGTCTTCAACTCTGCCTTCTTCAATCGTCTTCAGTAAGATGTTATGTCTTTTTACATGGCCAAATTATTGTAGCTGTCTAATTTTCATCTCCTTCGTTAATTCTCTTTTCATTCCTAGGTTATTTAGGACCTCTATTTCGTCGTCTTTTTTTCCATGAAACGTGCCCCATTTCATACAACGCACAAAAAATCATTTTTACTTGCTGAC
Organism: Oreohelix idahoensis; assembly: GCA_024509875.1. Classification (NCBI taxonomy): domain Eukaryota; kingdom Metazoa; phylum Mollusca; class Gastropoda; order Stylommatophora; family Oreohelicidae; genus Oreohelix; species Oreohelix idahoensis. Next base: position 120,301 of record JAMPIV010021116.1, on the reverse strand, counting down.
AATTGTAATATCATAATTTTATACGATGCAACATAGCATTTTTTCATTCTATAAATGTTAATGCCAAAACTTCATACAAAGCTCAAATATCATTTATGCATTATAAAACTTTGAACGCTATAATTTCGTATCTACAACACATACATCACATTTCCCATATTACTAACTGAGACGACCTGAAACGAATAATGACATATTCCCACCGGGTTTTCGGGGAAAAAAAACCACCCATTGCAGCGGGAAAGCTAAATTGAACACCGATTAAACTAACCTGCCTTTCAACTTTTTCGTAATGCATAGATCATTTACCATAAGTCACGATGATTAGTTTGACTACAATGACTACAAAGATCCAATGAATTTGAAATTGAATCGAAAAAAATAAACTGAACACAGGCGACTTATAGCCGTCATCAATACATGTAGCAGAAACCGCATAACATAATTATTTCCCCTTCATATTTACATGTCGCTCTTTTGCAGCCAACGCCAAGTTGAAGAATCATTGGCAAAATTTATACCATGGCTCTAGCCATTTAAAGGATCCTCATATCTGGTTTCAAGCTGATATGAAGAGGATATGAGGCGTACTGTGCATTCCTCGCCATCCATGGGGGCTCGCCAAATATGCAGAGCTACAATACTGTGTACTGTGCTCTGGGATCTCCCAAGGAGTCGTCACATCCTGCACAGCGGCTCCATTCGGCTGCAATGTTGCATCTATTCATTGTGAAATCCTCCTGTATGCAGCCAACTGGGTAAAAACCGAAGTCAAGTCTGGGGCTGAAGAAACTCCCCCAAACTGAGCGCGCAATCCTGGGTTCTCAGTATGTTTCACCAAAAGGCGAATCGTAATGTTGTACCAATCTTGTGTGGCTATTCGATCCCTGATGCGTTGGCAGGCAACTCGAAGGTTGTCTGTTTCAGAATGTATCAAATGAAAGAGCTTTAAGGTCTTGGTTAGAGACCCTGGTATTCATGCTAGAGTAGCGTGGATTATTTTGCATCCCAACAAAAACTGGTATGATTGGTAGAATGACCCTCTTAGGTTGGACTGTACAAGATAGCGTAGATTGAAGGTATTGAGTCTTCTTACTTGCTTAGCATAGGTTGTTCATGTCTACCTGCTAAATAGAAGCGTGCTGGTGACACAGGCATTGTATACCGCAGCTCTGGTCTTCATTGTGAGTAATTCTATTTCTATTATATTTCACTATATGTGTCATGATTTCATAGAAAATAGTAGCTATTTTCTTATCAACTTTACACTCCCTTCAGTGATAATTGATCATGTTAGCTTCGCGCTTCTCGGCTTTGCTAAGATTAAGATGCAAGTAAAACAAAGATGGGCCCGGTCAATATTCGTATAGTGAACGCGTGTCATGTTTACCTAGGAGTGCCCCGCGATAAATTATCGACCTGTCGGCATGCACTCGGCGGAAACGAATGACATAATCATTTCTTGTACACCTTGTTACAAAGACATTACTTTAGATGAAAGTAATATCTTATTGATAAACATTGCCGAGAGAGTGATCGGATGTTTTCATTCCATATTTGTATTAATGCCCAGAAATTTCCTAGTGGAAATATCTTGAATTGCCCCATCCTAAACACGCAAGTTTGAAATTATTGGCTGGAACTCGAGATGTAAACATAACTATATTTCTGATTGGGGCCTGGTCTAAAAGTAAGCAACACGTACCAGAAACGAGAGGGCAATATAACCTGACACTTTGGTAGGTTGAAAGCATTGTGAAAATTAACCTCGCACCAAGAAGACAAACAGACCTTGTCAGAGTTAAGAATAGTACCAGACCTGACTTTGTTGGAGCATATTGAGGACTTAGTGCCCAGGAAAACGCTACCATTTAAACACGGAAAATCCGAATCTGAGGGAACTGAAACACGAGTCAAAGTGGGAACTTATTGCGAAAGTAACAACACCCCAGACCAAGTGTAAGAGGCCTCTACAAGTGCCTTCATTTCTCTGAGCCAGCAGTCTGGGAGTCTAAAGGTTGGCGTAACTTGTACATTTTGAAATCTATATTTTATCATTATTAACATGTGAACTAATACGTATATATTGATATGTGAATATTAATATGTGAAAATTGCTACTGGATGTCTAAGTCAATTGAGGCTCGCAACCTCAGCATATAGAATGATGATTTCATGAATCACCACTGCCAGGGCTGGTGACTGCTTTGTTGCGAGTTTTTTTAAATAAAGAACCATAAGCAGAGGAGATCCCATTCCATATGGAGCAGGAAGGGAATGATGAAAGAAATGATGTACATACTTGTTATATTATTAAATTTTTCAACCAGTGTAAATGTCCCGGACATATTTGAATGAGCTCCTCCTAACAATGGCATAGTCGATCACTGACTTTTCATTCTTTGTTGATTCACATCTAGTGTATGCATGTATGCGCTTATGGGGGAACTTTGTGTTTGTAATGATCATATTCTGCTCACTGCAGAATCTAAGGAGTTGCTTTCCATTATCATTGAGAGTATCTTCTACATATCTTCCGATAACTCCACCCCCATCTAGTATGGTCATTTCCAACTCTGGCATTGAAATCTCCGAGCATGATAATTTTATCTAGGCAGTCATTCACTGTCCTTTGAAGCAGCTCGAAGAATTCTTCCTTGACCTCTGCTCTCTCATCCTCATTTGGCCCATACACTATGACCAGGTTGACTATGGCTTCTCCTTCTTTTAGTTTTACAACCATAATGCGCTCCGAGACAAAGTTCCATCCCTTGATACTATCTTTTTGGTTTTTGGCCACACTGCAACCCACGCCCCCTTTAGCTCTTTCAGATATGGGTACACCACTGTAGAGCAGCTTGTTGCCATCAAGATCCATGACTCCTTGTCCTTTTTTCTTTGTTTCCGTTATAGCCAGGATTTCTAGTTTTGCTTTCCTCATCTCTTCCACCAGCTCCTCTTCTTTCCCATTTATACTTCTTGTGTTCCAAGTTCCACAAGTCGTAGTCCGTAGTCCGTTCCAGTTCGTCGCCTTTAGAATTAGTCCGGTTTTCTCTCTTGTAGTTCGCGTAATCATGTTTTAAAGCAAACAGGTGAGATTGGCCTGTTGTGTATTTGCATGTTGGAGGGGCTGCTTCCTTACGGGCTCCATGCAGGCCGCCCTCCTCCTTTTTCAGCCGGGCTTGGGACCGGCCTAGGCGGAGTTGCCTAGATCTACAGTGTAGATAATACCAAGGACTCTACAACTTAGTATTGGCTGCTAAAGAGCGAGAAGCTCAGCAGATCTAGTTAAACAACAACAACGTTAGTCCTATTCTTTATTGGTCTCACCAGAGACTTCCCCAACATTACACGAGGATGTACCTTACGTAAAAGAACATTGCTTATTCTTAGATTGCCATCATCGCGTAAACACGGACACAACGCTCACAAACCCCCCTAAAAACGCTCAAGTCCTATTACTTAACCTCTGACCTACGATCTGCACTAATATCTTGAATACCTATACCTCAAAAAATGCCACACATAGCTTTGCTCTTATTGACCCATGTAATGTGCTAATGACGTCATAATGAGCACGTGCAGCTGTAGAAAACATCCGAGAGGGCTAAAAAGGTGGATTGGAACGTTGACAGAATTACAGGTAAAGTGAAAAATATAAACGAGGTGACGGGGAGAGAACCTTTAAGGTTCCGAGCTTATCATTTTGCCGAGGAATCTTCGGGAAGGATCTTTCTTAATTCCAGACGGTTAATTGAAACTTCCACCCTACAGGTCTTTCGTTGTTGGTATTTCAAACGGATTGTGATGTTGCAGTTGTTGTCAGAATGAAAGACAACTTATCAGGGGAGAAGTGTCAACAGTTGAAAAAGAAATGTTGAGAAATGCGTTGAACCTAATGACAACTCTTTCGTCATTATAAACATAAAACAATACAGGTCCAAAAGCTGGTTTACCGTCAAGTATACTTCTTTCTCATAGATCCATAATTCCTGGCTTACAAAATAATCAATGGTCTTTCATGCCTAGTGTCGTCTTGTAGGGCAGCAACAAACTCCACCTCGTTCAGTCAGTGGTCACACTTCATACTGTCCTCCAGCCTTGGTACTTGCCTCCGCCAAATTGTTTTTGGTCGACCCCTCTGTCGCCTGTCCCCCGGGGTCCATAGCATGGCAGCTCTGGTGCCATTCTGATGACGTGTTCGAGTTCTTTTTTTTCTGAGGACATGACCAACTCAGTTCCAGTGTTTTAAACAAGACAGGCATATGTAAATTACAGAATATTACACATTTATTACACATGTGCTGCTGCAAAACACAACATCTGCTGGATATTGTACGTGTTACAAAGAGGTACACACGAGCAGACATATTGAACAACTGTATCATGAACAAATAAGGAGGGGAAACCCGAGGCCTGTAAACAGTAAAAAAAATCGTCATTGCACATAAAGGTATGTTTCAGGCACTTATGAGAAATAAAAAAAGGTTGAAAATTAGACAACAGAAAAACAAAATAAGTGATAGGCTCACTGGAGAATCGAACTCACGACCTACCGTACGGCAATACCGCTTAGCTGCGGAAGCGAATCACACTATCCTCCCTGCCAACTAGCTAGTCGCTAAAAGAATTCTTAAACGATCATTATACTTTTATGTGTGTAATATTTATTTAACTGTGTTGTGAGCTTTTTATGTTTGAAACTGAACAATAAATTTCAGTAATATAAAAAAATTCGTTGTGTTACGGCTACAAATGCGGCATAATCCGATACCATAATTCCCGGCGTAAGGTAATTCGGTCTGTCGGTCTGTCACACTTTGCACACCGTCATTTGCGCACTTTTTTTTTCTATTTTCGAGAGAGTACATTAACTTTCGACCACAGCTAAGGGGGTGCAACTGTGGTTGAAAGTTAGACAATAATTGTATTGTTTCCCCTTATACGTACTCTCCCGAAATCAGAAAAAGTGCGCAAATGAAGGTGTGCATGAACAGTTTGGTTATGGAAAGAAGCCAACAACACGATTGATAAACATACTTAATACATCCATATAATTCTCACTACAAATATCTAATGACGGTCGACTGGAATGAAATGACCACAGTAGTAATAGTGCCGTCTCGAATAAATGTAACAGAAACAACACACTATAATTAATAACCTGTCAATGTTGACGGGTTATTGCTAGTTTATCCATAACACTCGTACCTACTCAAGGTTATTGAACTTCATAATCAGGTCAATAATTCTCGGATTGCCAAGATTTTATTTAGTTAAACTTTATGTACATTTATTTAAACAAACACGAGAATACGCTGGCTGTGGATAGGACAGATATTAATAAAAGTAGTTAATATCATTACAAGGCTGTTCGTTTTCTGGAATCCCAAGGATTGGAGATATTGTAGGAGATTTAAAACATAAATGGATACCATAATTTGAGACAGAAATGAAAGGGATGATGAAAACCTGGAAAGACCTTGAGCTGATGGCGCGAGACAAAGTGGCTTTTGCAACATTGAGCTGATGGCGCGAGACAAAGTGGCTTTTGCAACCTTTAGCTGATGGCGCGAGACAAAGTGGCTTTTTCTTTGGCTTTTATTGAGGACTTGTACTCCACGGCCCGCTGAAAATTATTAAACTCTACGTATAATGTTTTTTTTTTTAATTATAGATTTATACATGATACACAAAAGGAATCAAGTCCAACACGAAAATAATAATCATGAATTCAAACGCCAAGGGTATCTTCTTGTATGGCTGTGAGACATGGAGAACAACAAAAACAACAAACAGAAAGACTATAAATTTTCATACAGTAAAAAATTTCATACAGTACAAATTTTCATACAATACACATTTTCACACAGTACACATTTTCATACTGTTGTAGCGTGATGTTTTTATTGTATATAGGATCAGTATAGTACTGACAATACAGAATTATAATTTCTGCAGGAAAATGGTGAAGTCCCAGTGTATGAGAGAACAACTGGTATCACAAATTAGTTACGGCTGTGAATGATCTGATCTCGAAAATTTAGTAGAGTGGAGACAGTCATAAAATACCACCCCGCTGGTTAACTAACTGTGATATTAAAACAAGGAAACAGATTTCACTTAGCAATTATAAACTTGGCAAGTCGTTCAAATACAATTTCCTTATTTATTAAGTATATACACTATCTACTCTTGTGCTGAAGGGTGGATGTTGGAAGATGGAATGCAATGGATTTGTAAGTTTACAGATGATATATATATATATATATATATATATATATATATATATATATATATATATATATATATATATATATATATATATTCTATATATATATATATATATATATATATATATATATATATATATATATATATATATTACAACAAGTCTTCCAATTATAGGAAAAAAATTATATCAGCTGTGCTGTTAATCAATTATAGAGAATTTATCAGCTGTGCTGTTAATCTTGTCTCTCACTACGCTAAATCACTTTTTCTTCATAGACAGTTAATTGCTCACACTTGCCGACGGAAATGGTACTAATGTGTACTCATCTCTGAAATTAGTTCTGTCCTTCTTAATTTGATGCACACAACACCCAGTGATGATCGTTCCTTTAGCACACCCAAGACTAAGGATGTAGCTCCGATACAACCACTATGCTCCTGCGAATTTCCAGGCAGCAGGATTGACCCGAACATACGACCTCAGGTTGGATGACACGAATAAACCCTCTAAGATTAATACAAGCCAGATTTTGACTCGACTTAGTGAAGCAAGTCTGCCCGGCATGCAGGTAAGCAGGAATCAGTCTTGAAAGCTTTCTCTTCTCAAGTCTATCGTTCTGGCTGGTCTTCGTATTTGTGTGTGTATTTGAATAAAACGCACACACATATATAGATAGACGCAGGTAGATGCTACTGCGTAAGGAACCTTTTTGATTGGTTCGCAGCAGGGGCACGCTGGTTGGTTAGTTGCATTTTGGTACTTTTCATTTTTCAGAGTTCCGAACCAACACTGTTTTATGCCTAATTTATTCTGTCTGCCGCCATCTTGCGTGACCGTGACTTCGTGTAATTTATTCTGCCTCAGAGTCTGCCAGCCATCTTGAGTGACTCCTTGAACGTGGATTGGTTGTGCAAATTTGTCTATCGACATTGTGTATATAACAAAGCAGTGCGTTTACACACAACTTTACGACAACTGTACATATATTCATACAGTACAAATTTCCATACAGTACAAATTTTCATACAGTACAAATTTTCACACAGTGTCCACATTTTCATGCAGTACAAATTTTCATACAGTATAAATTTTCATACAGTACTAATATTCATACAGAAAACAAATTTTCATACAGCACACATTTTCATACAGTACACATTTTCATACTGTACAAATTTTCATACAGTACACAAATTGTCATACAGTACACATTTTAATACAGTACAAATGTTCATAAACGGGTTCTTGTGCTGAATAGAAGGATTGAAATGGTAGGACAAGATCTATCCGGTCGGTGGTCTCTGGGGAGACTAAGAAATAATAGGACTGCTGTTGCCTCAAGCATGTCGTAAGGGGGGACATACATGAGGCTGTGCCTGGGGGCTGGTAACCTCATAATGCAAAACAAATAGCCACAGAAAACATTGCTGCAGACGTATGTGAATATTTAGTGCAGGCTTCCGGTAAAGGGCTGGCTGTAGTTGTCGCTCCATCTCCGTTAGGAGGGCGAAGTAAAATGATGATGATGATTATGATGGTGATGATGATGACGGTGGTGGTAATGATAGTGATGGTGATGACGGTGGTGGTAATAATGCTGATGGTCATGATAATGATAGTGATGGTGATGACGGTGGTGGTAATGATGCTGATGGTCATGGTAATGATAGTGATGGTGATGATGATGACGGTGGTGGTAATGATAGTGATGGTGATGATGATGACGGTGGTGGTAATGATAGTGATGGTAATGATGATAACGGTGGTGATAATGATAGTGATGGTGATGAAGATGACGGTGGTGGAATGACAGTGATGTTGATGATGATGACGGTGGTGGTAATGATAGTGATGGTGATGACAGTGGTGGTAATGATAGTGATGGTGATTATGATGACGGTGGGGGTAATGATAGTGATGATGATGACGGTGGTGGTAATTATGCTGATGGTCATGGTATTGATAGTGATGGTGATGATGATGACGGTGGTGGTAATGATGCTGATGGTCATTGTCAACTCCTCTATTTCTGCTGTGGATTTACCTTTGACGCTAATCTACTACTTGGCTCATTATCTAAGGATAAGACCACAACATGAAACGGTTGACACTGGAAGATAACACTTTCTATAGCAATTCCTTTTTAATTAAGCACTACTGTTGCGGGTAAATTCTTATTTTGTTGATGAGTTCATTAGACTCCATGCTTGGACACTCTTGATTATTTTCTTATTTATCTTGGACTGCTGAGCACCTTCCCAGGGTTATCCTTAGTGATTCCACTGTATTAATTATTCAAGTAGAAATATGGCCATTCAAACAATCCTCCCTGGCCCGCACACAGGCACTCAGTCAATAAGGCTCAACGGCGTTGCACAATTCACAACGTTTAATAGACATGCTGTTCATATCTTATATTTTGCATGATAAAGAAGCTATAACTAGCTTGTCTCTAGTACTGTCTTGTACTCTGATACTTCACACCTTTTATTAAATCTTGTAACACTTACGTACACATCGAATCTTCAGTCAATCTGCATAATGAATAAACTGACATTATACACGGAGGTATATGCATAATTCAGTTGGTGGTAAAATAGCATGCAGGTGAAGAATAAAATGCAATATGCATAAACACAGTTCAATACATAGTCCCAACGGACACAAGTCAACTTCACAGTCCAAAGGACACAGGCCGAATGCCGGTAAGAGACGCTTTCTTGTCCCACATTCAAATCTCACGTCTGCTGCAAAGTGAGCAGAAATCAAGACGTCACTTCCTGAAACCAAGGACAACCGTCCGTACACAAACAACCAGGAAGCGATTGTATAAAACCAATGTTATGATATTTACACATAACATTTACTCCCCCCTCCTCTAAAATAATGAAAAGGAACTTTGCATTATTTCCGTGGCAAAGTCCACAAAATCACTGGAGTAACCAGATGACAATATCAATACTTCCAGCCTTCATTATTCATATAGCACCTAGATCCGTGCTCCATAATCGACAATTTGACACGCAGGGTGAGGAATTTAGTAATGAAATTATCAAACCTATTGTCTCTATAGAAGACATCTCTTTTGACGCAAATGTGAGGTCACCATAATAAGCATAAGGCAACGTGGAAAGAAGTCAATATATGTCAGTCAAGGCACTCATACAGCACACCATGTCAAGAAACAACTTATGTCATGTCAATCATGTAAGTCTCCCTATCTATCAATGCAATGCATAATTAGCAATCAAAGAGACAATAGATCATATGAGGCAGACAAATCAATTCATAATGAGTGACTGCGACAATATGTCAAAATAGTTATTAATATTTGTATGTATGTAATTTCATGTGATGACTGACCATGTCACTGAATGTATTGTGAAAATATGTTATGTGATATATGAACACAATAAAGTAATAAGTTACACTATGTATGAAACACTCACGTGGTTTACGTCCATTAATCACAAATTAACCAATTATTGTTATTTATTATTTAATGTCACTGATAATAGTTCATCCTTGCTGAATCAAAGTCATTTTAATACACGTAGTTTTGAAAAAATTCCTTGAGATATTTAGTTTTCACGCATTCACAGATTATCCTTGTTCCAAGTTGAGGCGCAATTTATTTGTTGTGTCCCCTTTGAATCTCCAGAATAATCATTTCTGAGTTATTTCCCTTTTTCTGTTAGTAGCAGTCACAGGGAAAGTTAATAAATAATTCAAGAAATCTGTCTTGAACAACACGAATTGACGTATATTGCAAATAGTCATTCTATAACGTGCATGCAGTATGGAAGTAGTGTCTTTGAACAACTGCATTAGAAGGAATATGATGAACGAAATGATATGTAAGTTGACTTCGGTTGCATAGAAAAACATCATCATCATGTTGCTTGGCAGACGGTCTGTGCTTTGGCAACTTGTTTCTGTACATGACGATGCATTTTGGCAGTAATTTTTGAAGTATGCGCTATACATGTCAACACATAGAATATGTATCAGTTCATATAAAATTATAGTTGTAACATAATTCTTGACTTGTTAAAGGAAACATAACGTATGTTTGATGACTACATATGCGTTGAACGAGAATTTGAGGCGTCAACAGGAACAGGTGGATGTTTCATGCGGCCGGGATAATACGTCGGCCATAACATTCAAGCTTCACCTGATGGGTTGAATGTCATACTCGTATGGCTGAAGAACCAGTGATGCACGCGCCGCTCTTTCCTTCTTGAATAACGAGCCTCCAATGGAAGATTTGGATGCGTCGACCCTGAGAGTAAAGTGTTTGGAAGGATCAGGCAATCTCAATATAGGCATTTTTGAAAACAAGCATTTAAGGTTATTTAAAGCCACACAACATTCCTGGCTGCAAACAAACCTGTTTGGTGAATCTTTTTTTACAAGTGACGATAATACAGACGTAATCTCTGCAAAATTATGAAAAAATGTAAGATAGAAGTTTAGTAGATCTAAACGACTGCAAAAATAATAATTAGTACAGGAAGGCTCTGTTCTTGTTATGAAGGAAATACCTGAAAGAAACTGAAATAATGCCAAGAATACATTAACATTTGTATGACGCTGAATGATGCATTAATTGCACATCCAGACAATAGTCTTGAAAGTAAGATCCGTTATCACGCTCAACAAATATGCGTGCATCCCTATTGGAGTAAAAATACACAAGTGCTTCCACATTATTGAATCTGTCACTGGGTAAAAGACGTACAAACTTTACGTCGGCTGTGAATTGAAAAAATTCACCCAGTGCCTGCCATGAAGTGCCTGGTGGCAGATTTCTCCCTAGAATAGTGCGTGAGTATGCACCTTTATTCACCTGATAATTAAGGACTTTATCTTTTCCTTGATGCACTATCCTTATTGTAGGGTACATCATGCTGGTTGAACTGAGCATGCGACCTATTCCTATTCATGTCAGTAGGTTTAAACCCTGTCTGATAAGACAACTTCATTGGCATTTCGAAAAAATGTTTCACAGATGCATTGGTATTAGTTGGCATAGGACATTTATTTTCATACTCCCTATCGTTAGAGGGAAGTGTTACCTTATGACTTTCCTTTTTAGTGGTTTGGACATTTTGTCCACTAGCGTGCACATAGCTAGCGTTAGACAGAAGATTGTGGTTCAGTACAACATCGAGGAAACCATCTACTCTTCTTCTAGATTTAGCCAATTCTAAATCTTTAAGTGCAATATCATTATTTTGTATCTTAATAATGTTATCAAGGTCTATAATTTTACTATCCTCTTCCATAGGTAATTCCTTAGAGGTAGTCCCCTCATCCTGAGTCAAATTTTGTTTTTGTTGACCCCGAGGACATTTTAATTTTTGACCCTCAGTTTCACCTTCTGAAATGTTACTCCTAAACTCTGCCTCCAACATGGCTCTCTTCTTTGTTGCCAATTTCTTTAATCTCATTACATTTGTCTTTTTCATATCTGGCTGAAGAATAGCAGCCTGAATTCTTAGACCACGAATTTGAGCAACATGTGCTTGAATTTTGGCTTCTAAAGCCTCTTTTGCTTTATAAAACTTATCTTTAATAGCAGTAAGTTTCTCAGTATAATCATCACTGATTTTTGAAATTTTGCTCTGATAAGCTGCACTGTTATCTTGCAATAACAGAATCTCAGAGTTCAAAACTTTGTTCTCCCTTAAGGCAGTATCCAAGGACACCTTACATTTTGAAAAATCACCTTGTAATGATCTAAATTTAGATCTATCCACATCTGATTGGCATTTTAATACTCTCACCTCGTCATTTAACTCATCAATCAATCTTTCCCTTTGATTAATAATACCCAACAACTTATTTTCCTTCCAATACCATTCTCCCTCCATTGAAAATTCATCACCTCCTTCCATCTCAACCTCCTCTAAATTTTCCATAATAAATTCCTGGAGAGCTGGTCCTTGTAATCCAGACTCCTTTCCTTGCCTGAGAAAATACTCAATGGCAGACATATTTCTCAATTAATTCTTCTTTTCGGAGTTCATCTTGTCTCCTTTTCAATCTTCAATAAATCTTTTAATGAAGTCATGGTTTATAATTATTGTGCTTCTCAGTATGTACACAATATTTCAACTTTTATATATATGAATATGTCAGCAAAATATTCAATACTCAATCCACCAATCTCAAATCAATTTCCAATTGCAATAATATAGATGTAGTCAGATATAAGATATGAAGTATCGAAACAGAAATACCACGACGAATAATGACAAGATAACAGGGTTAGAGCAACTAAAGAAAATTCAAATGGTTAAAGCAAGGGATAAATATGAATTATATAACAATGAATTAAACTGATGCTCTAGTACAACTAAACAAAACAAGACGCATTTCACAACAATGATGACATCTTTGAAATAAATGATAGGCAGGGTAGAGTGGACAATATAACAAACAATAGTGCACAGAACTAAATAAAATATCACAATGACAGGACTTATAACAACGAACAATAATTAAACATGACTCTACAGCTAGACACAAATGGATCTGCTAAATTCAAATGAGGCAGTCTTTTACATATACAGCAAAATATGCTGGATCCTCACTATGAATCACACAGATACTACCTTATAGAACGCTCAATTTTCTCATTAAACCTTGCCGAAGCGGTATGAAATAAGAAAATCGAGTCCCACCATCCTCCCGCTACTTACAAACAAGTAGACATAATGAATACAAAATAAGTGAAATTAGCATTCCGGCAAACAGATTTTATCTACAGCCAAGCTGTATGTAACAATAAATCCACTTATATGTTGCCACAAAAAAATTCCTCCCTGTGACTTCTCCAAGCAAGGAATGTAGAAGTACTTCGTTCACTAGGCTTAGGTTAGGCCTAGAACTCGTTGTAGCTGCCATCGAAGGACACCGCTCTGGTCCACATTTCACATAGGATGCTTATAATCTGCATCTTCTTGAAACAATTCTCTTGAAATATACACATATATCTGTCACTTTCTTATATTAGTGACGACTTGAAAGCACCATAGACTATATTTCGATATGGAAAGTCCTTTCCAATATTAAATACTTGGGTAGACGATAAGTGTCGCCATCTTGAAAAACTCCTTCACTTCAAAATCTTAGGCTCCGGCTTCCTTTAGCTTGGCCTCCATTGTTGCGGGTTGGGTTATAATAATAGATCAGGATCAGACGTCTTTTGATGTTGCGAGTGCATTAGACTCCATGCTTGGACACTCTTGATTATTTTCTTATTTATCTTGGCCTGCTGAGCACCTTCCCAGGGTTATCCTTAGTGATTCCACTGTATTAATTATTCAAGTACAGTAGACATTCAAAAATCCGGCAACCTCCGGACCTGAGGAGTGCCGGACTTTTGAAAATGCCGGATTTTTTATGGTTATATATTCTGTATATATTTAACAGAAAATGACTACCTGTACACTTTATCTGCGATCGACAATGCACGATGTTTACGTTTTACACCACTTCTTTTGTTTGCTGAATCCATAATGGGGCTAAACAGCAGCAAATAAATGATAAAATGAGAAGGAATGAGCAGGAATGCCTGTTAACACGTTCAAGCAAGACCCAACAGCTGCATCAAAACATAAACTGCTCCTTAAAACAGTGGCGCGCCAACGCGGTAAATTTAAAAATGAGCTCCGAAATCCATGCCGAAAATCTGAAGGAACCGGATTATCGATGGCCGGATTTTTGAATGTCAACTGTAGAAATATGGCCATTCAAACAATCCTCCCTGGCCCGCACACAGGCACTCAGTCAATAAGGCTCAACGGCGTTGCACAATTCACAACGTTTAATAGACATGCTGTTCATATCTTATATTTTGCATGATAAAGAAGCTATAACTAGCTTGTCTCTAGTACTGTCTTGTACTCTGATACTTCACACCTTTTATTAAATCTTGTAACACTTACGTGCACATCGAATCTTCAGTCAATCTGCATAATGAATAAACTGACATTATACACGGAGGTATACGCATAATTCAGTTGGTGGTAAAATAGCATGCAGGTGAAGAATAAAATGCAATATGCATAAACACAGTTCAATACATAGTCCCAACGGATACAAGTCAACTACACAGTCCAAAGGACACAGGCCGAATACCGGTACGAGACGCTTTCTTGTCCCACATTCAAATCTCACGTCTGCTGCAAAGTGAGCAGAAATCAAGACGTCACTTCCTGAAACCAAGGACAACCGTCCGTACACAAACAACCAGGAAGCGATTGTATAAAACCAATATTATGATATTTACACATAACAACTACACACAGTATAGCCATACACGGCTGAAAACAATATGGAATACATAAAATACTGCCCGAGAAACCTCTCGAAGTAATATATCAAAATACTCCTAACAGATGACAGTATAACAGTATACAAACTTAGTGCTGAACAATCGCTCACTATGGCGAACTGGAAACTACACAATGGAAAAACCAATCCACTGGCACATTATACCCGAAGGCCTGACAATAATATCACTGGACACTAAACCACTCCAGAATTATAATTATGTCCACTAGACTGAATCACTACAGACTATATTCCACAATCAACGAAAAGGGAACCACCAAAAGATGTCCGTCACTCTCTGACAAAGGCCCAGCGTCAACTGCCTCTTTCGCGCCTTACGTTTTTCCACTTTCGGTGTCCCCGACTAACCGGTTTTTCAAAAAGTTATCAGCGTTGCCAAAACTCGCTGATAACGATGTCACCAATCTATTTTTCTAAATATGCCGTGACAGTCATGGTAATAATAGTGAAGGTGATGATGATGACGGTGGTGGTAATGATGATGATGGTCATGGTAATGATAGTGATGATGATGACGGTGGTGGTAATTGTCGTGGTTGAGTTTGAGTGTAGAGTATTTGTCGAGTTGGACAATAGTAGTGAAATCGACAAGGGATAGTGGACTGACAGAGTTATAGATTACACACACAGAAAGGTGTAAATAGGAGATGGACTTGAGACAACCTGGAAGTAGATCTATTCAAATGATCTCTCTCTCTCCAGGCCTCAACTCACTTTTACTGTCTAAGCATCTCCTGCTCTCACTCTTTTCTCTTATCATACATAGAGATTATAGTAAAGAGCTAAGAACAAGTTACTTATGGATGGAAAGGTCGTGGTTGAGTTGGAGTGTAGAGTATTTGTCGAGTTGGACAACAGCAGTGAAATCGACAAGGGATAGTGGACTGACAGAGTTATAGATTACACTTTAGATAAGGTGTAAATAGGAGATGGACTTGAGACAACCTGGAAGAAGATTTATTCAAAGGATCTCTCTCTCCAGGCCTCAACTCACTTTTACTGTCTAAGCATCTCCGGCTCTCACTCTTTTCTCTTATCATACATAGAGATTCTAGTAAAGAGCTAAAAATACAAATATGGATGGAAAGGTCGTGAACAGCGTATTAATAAAGGTGTAAACTTTATTAAAGAAGAAAAAGCATGGAATTAATGCATATCATCACAACAACATAAAATTACATCAATAATCAACTAATCATCAATAGTCATCAATAATCATATACACCAACAACCACACACACAGATCACCATTTATAAAAACCTGTAGAACACAGAGAGATGAAATAACTGAGTGTCAGCCCGTCCGTTTTCGGGACCATATGAAATAGCTCCAGTAAGTGGTTTTTTCGTATATATCCTCCATCGTTGATGGAATTAACCTGAATAAAATCACTGTATAGACGCTATCATTGGTGATTCCTCCCTACTGGCGCGAGGTGGTCTGGAAGACTCTATTTATCCCCTGCTGATCGAATAAACAAACTGAGCGACAGCCTGTCCGCTATTTCGTGGGACCAAATGTGCTAGCTCCAGAAAGTGTATTACTTGTAGATCCTTCGTGAGGGACTAGCCTACAAAACTTTCCTTGTTGGTGCTAAACGTTGGTGACTCCCCTTATAGCGTGAGTGGGGCTGGAACTCTGTCTATCTTTCTTGCTGGCCAAATAACCGAACTGAGCGACAGCCCTGTCTGCTTTTCGTGGGACCAAAATGGGCTAGCTCCAGAAAGTGTATTACTTCTTGTAGATCCTTCGTGAGGGACTAGCCTACAAAAATCCTTTCTTTGTTGGTGCTAAACGTTGGTGACTCTCCTTATTTAGCGTGAGTGGGGGCTGGAACTCTGTCTATAGATGGCTTCTCATACGTGCGAAGTTCTACATAATCCAGAAATAAGCCATGGGACGAAGTCACTTGAGGACAACTGATCCCAAGGCGTGCTTATCCGGCGCTAGAATAGGCTTTAAATCCGGTTTTGGCTGGTTGACTGTGGGTTGGCTGAGTGCCCCGTTTAGGCATACAGAGACTGGTGAATTGAATTCTGCTATATATGCTGGGCTGATTTATGTGCTGGAAGCCGTACTGCTCTGACTGGTAATCCAATAGGCGAGTAGGAAACTACTACTGCATTAGATGATTTCAGATTTAGCGTTGGCTCGTGGCATTGCGTGAGCTTAACTCCCGTGAGAGGGAAATGGCGTTGACAAAGGGTTGTTGTTTCAGGTATGGCTGTGACACTCGTGGGGCTAGATATCCTCAGAATCCCTCTAGACCGAAGAGACGGTGACATTCTTCGTCTGACTGGAAACTAGACTAGCAATTCGGTATCCCCTGAAACCCGAAAATGACTAGAACATAGGCAAACACATTCTAGTACTGTGTTAAAGTTTGCCTTATCTCATGATGGTCATCTACGGGCCAGGAATCTTCTACGAGTGTCTTTGTCTATTAAAACCAGTCTACTCTTATAGATCACAAGGGACGCTCCCCCCGGACACCTGGCCTGCATATTTCTACAGAAGTTCGACGAAAGACGTAATCTAGAGTAAGACAAAAGAAATCGTGCGAAAGTTCCCCAGGTAGAGAAATGCATAACATTATACTCTATCTTGTCTAAGGGCAAAAACCCAAAGACTGACCGCGGGTTTGTCTCCCCCTGTTTCCAGGATGCATAATATTATGATCCGAAGCAGCGTTCTGGAAGCCAAACACAGGGACCCTTTCGCTCGTGATCCAAGGCTTTAAAAGTAAGAGATATTCCCCTGGTCAGACCAGGTGCGGCTTAGATAATATTATCGTTCGCTGACCGCTACAGGCCAGAACGTAACCAAACCTCGGGTGGGGTTTGAGAAGGTGAGAAAGTTTGGCCACGAAGGTAGAAAATGAAAGAAAAAGAAAATACAAAATGTCCAGAAAAACAGAACATTTAAAGGAGTAATCAAATTATGGACAAGATGGTAAAATACATTATCGGTCACGTGACAAGTGCCCCCCCCCCCCCTTTTAAAGTTCGAGGAATACGGACAAAAATGACAGTAATTTATCTTTTCCATCGATGTCCGTTACATGTCGTAAGAACCTTCTATACTCATAAACCAAATACGTTTGCAATTTCTGTCAGTACTGTATGACTAGCTCCGAGTTCATTTCTTTTCTTCCCTCTGTCTAATAGACGTTCAGCGAATGGGATTTTGCGAGGCCAGTCGGCGCTGACGCCCTTCGTTTCCGTGTGAACCTGATCTTGGTTCCACCATTCGCTGTGCCTGTTTATGGTCCGGAAAATTATCCGCACCTGTTGTGGTTTTCGGCCCTGCCTGAACTCACTGGCCACTGCGTAGATAATCCGCCTGTTATGTGCAGTGTAATCATTGATGGGCTCAGGCTGCTTATGTATATATTTACCTGTCACGGGCGTGGCCTTGAATAACCCTCTATAGCTGCAGTCTATAGGGATTTTTCGCGCGCGTGTAACCCTAGTTGGCAAATAAAGCCGTTCGTTGGCCGAAGAAATGCTAGCATTTTTCTTCTGCCTCTCCACACCTACTCCCCTGTTTCGGTGGGAGCATTGATCAATCTTCAGACCTGTGCCGTCTAAAGGTGGATCTGGAGCTTTCCTTGCCTTGCCAGTCACAACTCTGGCTTGGTCAACGGAAATGATCAAGTTGCTCTGTAATGGCCTGGCGGAGGCGACTACTTTGCTGTCCATCAGTGGGGTTGAGACCACTGGAATAATGCGATTTGAATGAGAGAACTCAGCTGCCTGAAGCAGAGAGTAATCGATCGCATTCTGGGGTTCTACTAAATCATAACAGATCTCCGTAGCTTCTATCCGTGAAGACAGATAGGTAATATCTGCGAGTTGCAGAGTTTGTTGAGTCGCTTTCCCATTACTAGCATGACGTGAGCCAAGGCTCTCAACAATGGCTCCTTGTACAGTAGTAAGGCAGCTTTTCTCACTGTCTTCTGCCCTGAGAAGTGTGAGAGACTCAAATGGAATACCAGGGATCCCTTCGCCTGGAACCCTGTGTCCATCATAAACGTCAACTTTGCCCTCCCCTGAGGAAGTTACTGGCGTCAGTTGAACTTTGTCCTGCAATGCGAGATCCACTTCCTGGTTGACAGGCCCCGCAGACTGCATGCAAAAGACTGGACGGTTTGAGATCCCGTTAGATCGCGAAGTGCCCGAGAAAAAACTCTCGGTGTGTTTTTCCAAAGTTCCTTGGAACGGTTTGGAAAGTTTAACCCTTTTAGCAGGCGACTTATTCTTGCACCTTTTAAGCTCAGGGTGATAAGAGGAGCGGCGCCTCCTTTCTACGATCGTTGAGTTGGAGGGATACGCCTCTGCATATGGTTTTTCGCTGTCCGGCCGGGAATCTTGCGAAATATAACGTGATAGGGTGTGGCTCCCTTTTCTCGACGTCACGTGTCGGTTAGGTGCTGCTCGGTCTGGAGCGTGAGAGGCTCGGGGTTCGCCGCTTGCCAGACGGGAACAATCCGTATTACAATGCTTGTTAGCACCTGTCTCACCTTTGTGCAGTTTCCATGCCTGGGAACGTTGCGTAATTTTTCCCGTGGCTTTAGGTCTGCTATCCCGACGTAAATTCTTTCCTTGTTTGGGCTTCGGATCCAAGTCCAAAGGAAAGTCAATTTTCTGGAGTTGGGGTTCGGTTTTAGCAGGCAAGTTTTCTTTCATGGGCGCAAGGTTTGCAGGGGCGTTGACCGTTAAGGGCACAGTAGAAGGGGAAGTAGAGTGACTACATTTAGTATCTGTTTCCACCCTCCGAATTTGGCTATCCAGTTCATTCATTCTGATTTGGTGTAGCCTGCCCTGTCCTCTATTTCCAATTGCTTGTCCCGTTCTTGTTTCCATTTTGCTTGTCCCGTTTTTGTTGCTCCATTTCCAATTGCTTGTCCCGTTCTTGTCTTTGCTTTTCCCTTTGCTTCTCATCTTCTATCACTTCTTCTACATACTGTCGGGTGAATGCTTCACTCTCCCCAGTTTGTTTACAGGACCATGCTAAGATTAAACGGCTGTCAAACCAATTGTCTACCTCGTATTGATCCTGCAGGCTTACTGCAAATTCTAGAAAGGGCTGGATTTCGCTATCCTTGTACTCCATGTACTTAGCTACCTCGAGGGCAATCCTATGCACTTTATCTAGATCGGCCATTATATCAGGGTGAGCAAACACTATAGAAGAATAGAACCTAGAGATCTTAGTTACCTAGTCCACTAGGTGCTGATTAACTTAATAATCAATAAAATCTAGGCTAGCCTGGGAACTTTAAAAACAAGAAAGTTTGTAGCTACTCTGATTGCGACAAGCAAAACCCCCCCAAAAAAACTCCAAAAAATGTAAGTGATGTAAAACTTATTACTATCACTTCACCCCAGTTCTGTCAGTACTAAGCTATTGAGAGGATTGGTTACTATCATCCGAATGAACACCCTCCCTTGGTACAAATGCAAGCTAGTAACTGACTATCTGTAGCTTCTTATCTCAGATTAAAGAGCTACTCCTGAAAAAAATATTAACCCTTAAAAAAAAAATTTCTGACTTTTACAACAATAGTCGTCAGATTTGTCAACCAAAAACTCAGCAGTGATACCATCAACCTTTACCAGCTGTCTCATGTGTAACATGAACAATAAATGTAACTAAATATTTATGATTGCTGTGGAGAAAAAAAACGCTGTTCCGACTTCCTCCAAAAGAAATAGTTCGATATGTCTAGGGGAAAGAAATTCCTATAATCTGCCGAACACTAAACTCTAAGAATCAAGATAGAATCTTGTGAGAGATTCCTACCAGACTGCAACCTCATCTGTTGCGATTGCTGCAGATGTAGTTCAAATTCCGCGGCGAGACCCCATTTGTCGTGGTTGAGTTTGAGTGTAGAGTATTTGTCGAGTTGGACAATAGTAGTGAAATCGACAAGGGATAGTGGACTGACAGAGTTATAGATTACTGATGCGTGATGCCATATGATGATGGATGGTATCCGCATGTCTGGTTTTGTGTAGTGTGCAGATGTGTTCAGTCAAACAATGTTCATACAAAAATAACAGGGCAATCCACATAGGACGTCAGTAAACTCACGACGTATAAAGTCAATGATTCTTGTAACAGCCGTTGACGTTTTTCTTCATTATTTATTGTGGACGCCACAGTGACAAAATGGTTACGCGAATATGTAGGCACATCAAACAGTCATTATCACAGCAACATTCAATACAGCAATAGACGGTAGACAGCATTACAATGATGAGTCAGATGCATGTTATATTTCATAGTGCTGTAAATGTAGTCAGGTGAAAAACTCCATCCTTTTCTATAACAGCCAGGAGATAACCAGATGCATGAGATCAGTTCACTCTCCTTAGTCTGACTTCAGCAAGACAGACACGTCTGCCGAAGTATAAATAATGTCCTCAAAAATATCCTCTAGATAATAAAGGTTTTCCAAACCTAGTTCATTTAACAAAGTAGCAAGTAATGGTCCTTGGGACATGCATCAACCGATGCAGTACAATACAGCGACATGTGAGCCGGGAAAACATCTCGTGACGACGACTTTCGAAGACAGGCTATGAATCGAAATCGCTCACGACCCAAAATCGATAGAGTTAATGAAAAGTCAATTTACCTTGCCTTCAGGAAATACACAGAAATATCACGCCTCCCGACATGTGGGAAACACTAGAGGTATTATCTCGAATAAACGAAATATCCATTAAGAGGACTACACATCCCTGACAGAACAAAAAATAGCGGAGATCCCCTCTTCAACGAGGCATCTCTTTCGCCATTCAAATCGCTCACTCCACTAGTGGTGGGCGGAAACCGATCGACCAAAAAAACAAGACCAGTCATGCGCAGTCCAGCGCAAAAAAACCACAGCTCAAAACTTAACTGCATTCAATACCAACGCGAGAAGACAAATGCTTACCGAGAAAAGTGACTATAAATTTCAAGCAGTTGTTGCCCTTGCGTTATAAAATAGATATTGTAAAAAACGATGTTGCGAGAATTTATCACGCAACAATTACACACACAGAAAGGTGTAAATAGGAGATGGACTTGAGACAACCTGGAAGTAGATCTATTCAAATGATCTCTCTCTCCAGGCCTCAACTCACTTTTACTGTCTAAGCATCTCCGGCTCTCACTCTTTTCTCTTATCATACATAGAGATTATAGTAAAGAGCTAAAAAATACAAATATGGATGGAAAGGTCGTGAACAGCGTATTAATAAAGGTGTAAACTTTATTAAGGAAGAAAAAGCATGGAATTAATGCATATCATCACAACAACATAAATTTACATCAATAATCAACTAATCATCAATAGTCATCAATAATCATATACACCAACAACCACACACAGAGATCACCATTTATAAAAACCTGTAGAACACAAAGAGATGAAATAACTGAGTGTCAGCCCGTCCGTTTTCGGGACCATATGAAATAGCTCCAGTAAGTGGTTTTTTCGTATATATCCTCCATCGGTGATGGAATTAACCTGAATAAAATCACTGTATAGGCGCTATCATTGGTGATTCCTCCGTACTGGCGCGAGGTGGTCTGGAAGACTCTATTTATCCCCTGCTGATCGAATAAACAAACTGAGCGACAGCCTGTCCGCTATTTCGTGGGACCAAATGTGCTAGCTCCAGAAAGTGTATTACTTGTAGATCCTTCGTGAGGGACTAGCCTACAAAACTTTCCTTGTTGGTGCTAAACGTTGGTGACTCCCCTTATAGCGTGAGTGGGGCTGGAACTCTGTCTATCTTTCTTGCTGGCCAAATAACCGAACTGAGCGACAGCCTGTCTGCTTTTCGTGGGACCAAATGGGCTAGCTCCAGAAAGTGTATTACTTGTAGAT
This sequence comes from Oreohelix idahoensis, assembly GCA_024509875.1. Taxonomy (NCBI): domain Eukaryota; kingdom Metazoa; phylum Mollusca; class Gastropoda; order Stylommatophora; family Oreohelicidae; genus Oreohelix; species Oreohelix idahoensis. The sequence continues at coordinate 97,813 of JAMPIV010021116.1, read as the reverse complement.
CCTTCGTGAGGGACTAGCCTACAAAACTTTCTTTGTTGGTGCTAAACGTTGGTGACTCCCCTTATAGCGTGAGTGGGGCTGGAACTCTGTCTATAGATGGCTTCTCATACGTGCGAAGTTCTACATAATCCAGAAATAAGCCATGGGACGAAGTCACTTGAGGACAACTGATCCCAAGGCGTGCTTATCCGGCGCTAGAATAGGCTTTAAATCCGGTTTTGGCTGGTTGACTGTGGCTTGGCTGAGTGCCCCCGTTTAGGCATACAGAGACTGGTTGAATTGAATTCTGCTATATAATGCTGGGCTGATTTATGTGCTGAAAGCCGTACTGCTCTGACTGGTAATCCAATAGGCGAGTAGGAAACTACTACTGCATTTAGGATGATTTCAGATTTAGCGTTGGCTCGTGGCATTGCGTGAGCTTAACTCCCGTGAGAGGGAAATGGCGTTGACAAAGGGTTTGTTTGTTTCAGGTTATGGCTGTGACACTCGTGGGGCTAGATATCCTCAAGAATCCCTCTAACCGAAGAGACGGTGGTGCACATTCTTCGTCTGACTGGAAACTAGACTAGCAAGATTCGGGTATCCCCTGAAACCCGAAAATGACTAGAACATAGGCAAAACACATTCTAGTACTGTGTTAAAGTTTGCCTTATCTCATGATGGTCATCTACGGGCCAGAAAATCTTCTTACGAATGTCTTTGTCTATTAAAACCAGTCTACTCTTATAGATCACAAGGGACGCTCCCCCCGGACACCTGGCGTGCTTATTTCTACAGAAGTTCGGCGAAAGACGTAATCTAGAGAAGACAAAAGAAATCGTGCGTAAAAGTTCCCCAGGTAGAGAAATGCATAACATTATGCTCTATCTTGTCTAAGGGTCAAAAACCCAAAGACTGACCGCGGGCTTGTCTCCACCTATTTCCAGGATGAATAATATTATGATCCGAAGCAGCGTTTTGGAAGCCAAACACAGGGACCCTTTTGCTCGTGGATCCAAGGCTTTAAAAGATAAGGAGATATTCCCCTGGTCAGAGATGAAGGGGACAGGTGCGGCTTAGATAATATTATCGTTCGCTGACCGCTACAGGCCAGAACGTAACCAAACCTCGGGTGGGGTTTGAGAAGGTGAGAAAGTTTGGCCACGAAGGTAGAAAATGAAAGAAAAAGAAAATACAAAATGTCCAGAAAAACAGAACATTTAAAGGAGTAATCAAATTATGGACAAGATGGTAAAATACATTATCGGTCACGTGACAGTAATGATGCTGATGGTCATGATAATGATAGTGATGGTGATGATGATGAAGGTGGTGGTAATTATAGTGATGGTGATGATGATGACGGTGGTGGTAATGATAGTGATGGTGATGATGATAACGGTGATGGTAATGATAGTGATGGTAATGATGATGACGGTGTTGGTAATGATAGTGATGGTGATGATGATGACGGTGGTGGTAATGATAGTGATGTTGATGATGATGACGGTGGTGGGAATGATGCTGATGGTCATGGTAATGATAGTGATGGTGATGATAATGACGGTGGTGGTAATGATGCTGTTGGTCATGGTAATGATAGTGATGGTGATGATGATAATGATTATGGTGATGATGATGGTGGTGGTAATGATGATGCTGGTCATGGTAATGATAGTAATGGTGATGATGATGATCATAATGGTGGTGGTAATGATGCTGATGGTCATGGTAATGATAGTAATGGTGATGATGATGATAATGATGATAGTGATGATGATGATGATGATGATGATGGTGGTGGTGATGATGAAGATATTGGTAGGGATGATAATGATGATGATGATTGTGGTTGTATGGATGATGATGGTGATGATTGTGATGATGATGATGGTGGTGGTGGGATGATAATGATGATGATAATGCTGGTGAGAATGATGATGATGGTGGTGATGATGATGGTGATGATGATGATAGTGATGATGCTGGCGGTGGTGTTGGATGGTGAAGATGAAAGTGGTGATGATGATGATGATGTTGATGATTAGGATGAAGATGATGATGATGATGGTGGTGATGATGGAGATGATGATGGAGATGATGGTAATGATGGTGATGATGATTGATAATAATGATTATGATTATGGTAATGATGATTATGATAATGTTTATAATTGTGTTGATGGTGATGATGATGATGTTAATGTTAATGATAATGTTGATGATAATGATGATGATGTTGATGATAATGATGAAGATATTGATGATAATGAAGGTATTGATGATAATGGTGATGATAATAATGATGATAATGTTGATGATAATGATGATCGTGATTATGATTATGGTGATGATGATGACGATGTTGGTGATAATTAAGTTAATGTCAATGATAATGTTGATAATAATGTTAATGATGATGTTGATGATAATGATTATAATGATGATATTAATGATGATGTTGATGATGACGATGATGATGATAATGATGTTGGTGATAATGATGATTATAATGATGATAATGATAATGATAATGATCACGATAATGATGATGGTGATTATGATTATGGTGATGATGATGATGTTGGTGATAATGGTGATGATGTTGATGATAATGGTGATAATGATAATGATGATGATGATGATGATCATGATGATGGTAATGATGATTATGACGATGTTGATGCTTATGATAATGTTGATGATGATGATGATGTTGATGATAATGTTGATGATGATATTGATGACGATGTTGATGATGATTATGATGATGAAGAAGATGATGAAAATGATGATGATGACAATGATGATGATGATGATGATGATGATGATGATGATGATGATGATGATGATGATGATGATGATGATGATGATGATGATGATGATGATGATGATGATGATGATGATGATGATTATGGTGATGGTGATGATGATGATGATGATGTTGGTGATAATGATGATGATGTTGATGATAATGGTGATGATGATGATGATGATGATGATGATGATGATGATGATGATGATGATGATGATGATGATGATGATGATGATGATGATGATGATGATGATGAGGATGATGATGATGATGATGATGATGATGATGATGATGATGATGATGATGATGATGATGATGATGATGATGATGATGATGATGATTTGAGTTTATCTAATTTTTGTCCTATAATTGCTTCTTTTTCTTAAAAATAGAATGCTTACCTCATCTCAAAGACAAGTGTCTTTTAGTTATATCCAGACGTATTTCCTTCTTATCTGGTGTTTGTATTATTGTTGCATTTGTCAAGGTAAGTTAATGTAATAAGCCAAATTAAGATGCCTTATTTTAATTTCTTTGTTAATGTTTATGATCGGCATGTGTGCTTGAGACTGGACGCTTCCATACGCATGTTGATGGGCCGTTTGTTTATATCTCTCCATGGTTACTTTGTTTCCTACTAGAGTTACTTGCCCTTATGCTGACTTTCTCTTCCCTGTTCTCTGCTTATAATAACATGGTTGATTAAACGTGTCGAGTTCAGGCTTCGTGATTATGCTGTATTATGTGAGAATGTTTGACAGCCAGCCACGTCTCATTACATTTACCAACGTTCATTATACACAACAGTAAATATCAACACGCACCATCACGACAAGCTGTATCACCCACCGTATTTTAAAGAACGCCTACTTGGGGCGGTTAAAAAAAAGTCACATCGCAGATACAGCCGTAGAGAAATGAAGTGTTAGAGACTTCACTATAGGAGAGGGAACCAGTTCCGTTCATCGCTGCCTTTCCCTTCCCCAACCCAAGAGCAGAGTCAGCTACACAGTAACAGCTGGGTAAACTGGAGCGATATGCCACCGTGTTTCAAACCTGATACCTTTGCAGCGAGAGGCAGCTTACTTGGGGCTATGGCTTTATTAAACGATCATTATGTTTTTTAATCCAAGGGAAGCAATAATAGTAATACATATTGCATACTTGGAGATTTGCACAGATTAGATCCCTTGATCATATACTCATATGTACTCACAATCTCTAATAGTTTTATTTTTCAAAACTACATTTGTGTGTACTATTTATTCAGGCCTAAAGGTTTTTTATGAATGGACATGCGCTCTAATATAACCGACTAGGTTGAACGGGACGCGCCTCGCCAATACCATTCAAAATTTTGTTTAAAAAAAAAATATTTGCGTGTAATATGCTCCCGTCATAATTTTGCGTCCAGGGAGATATAAATAGCCCATTATCTGTCTTCCTTAAACTATGGCCATAAGAGGTCAAATAAAATAAATAAGGAAGTAAAGGAAAATCGAGTTTTAACTCAATACCCTTTAGCTCCCCAGGGAGCATCGGCCTTCAACGAACACTTGCCAAGTAGTCTTGTCACGTGCCATCAGCTAAAGTTCTTTCCAAGTACTTGAAAATAACAGATTTGTTAAATGTCCTTCTTGGAATCGAAAATAGGTATTACTGATATCGATAAAATTCATTTAGAAAGAATCTCTTGCGGTTGATCCGAAGTTTTCCTCATCATATTCACTTCTGTGTCCAGATTTCTTCTCCGTGTGTGTGTGTGTGCGTGTGTGTGTGTGTGTGTGTGCGTGCGTGCGTGTGTGTGTGTATGTGTGTGTGTATGTGTGTGCGTGCGTGCGTGTGTGTGTGTGTTTTGGTCTACCTCTGCCTCTCTTTCCCTGAGAATTCTAGAACAAAAACAGCTTTGTAATGCTGTCAACTGATTTCCTCAATGTATGTCCTATCCATCGTCAGCGTCTTCTTCTCATCTCTTGTTCCACTGGCACTTGTCTGGTTCTTGTCACCAGTTACACGTTGGTGACTTTGTCAGACCGTTTCACTCGTGTGTTAGCGGGGCCCGAAATTGGAGCAAAGAATAGTAACACTGTACCCTATCATGCATGTCGTAAAAAGGAAGGTTGAGCATGGAGCTGGTTAGCCCCATCCCGTAAAAAAAACTGTTTACCACAAGAATTTCAACAAACTCTATGGATAAGTCAAATCTAGTTTTAGGAACCACTTCTATAGTTGTTACCAAGGCAATTTAAAAAAAAACAGAATATTAAAGTTACATACATTCTGTTGCATAGGATAAAATTGAATGGCTAGTGATCATTAATCAGTAAATCTTCATATGGCTCGTACATTGTGAACAATGTGAATAATTACTGATTAATGATAACTGGACATACACTTTTCTTCTGTGCAATAGAATGTATGGAACTTTATATATATATATATATGGTAACAACAACAACAACAACAACAACAACAACAAGTTATTTTACACTGTACTTGCTATATGATTTTAGGTCATAACTGAATACTAGTTGTTCGGAACAGTCGTCACTTCTTCTTCTTCTTTGATCCTTAGCCGCCGACCGTCAAAGCAGTCAGTGGCCATCACGCCTAGTGGTGTCTTGTAGGGCAACAACAAATTGATTCTACTTTGCTCGGTCGGTGGCCATCCTTCGTACAGTGCCCCACTTCTACCCAGTAAAATTAACTGTGAATAAAATGTATTTTGATCAGTTTTAACACCAGATGTAATGCTTACAAAATAAAATAGTTCGTCATTAGCTGTGTTTAAAAGACAATATGGTAATTTCCTATTTTTCGTACCTTTTTGGTCCGCAGTGAATATATGTAGTTAGGTGTTGTTTCGTAGCAGTTAGGGTTAGGATTAGGGTTAGTATTATGGTTAACACTAACCCTAACACAAACCCTAATCCTAACCCTAATCCTAACCCTAATTCTAACCCTAATCCTAACCCTAAGCGCTACGAAACAACACCTAACTATACATATTCACTGCGGAGCAAAAAGGTACGAAAGATAGGAAATTACCGAAAATATAACTAGACCACACGGTCTGGACATGCGCCCTAATATAACCTGTGGACCCTTGTCTTGGTTGAACGGATCGCCTCGAAAAAACGAGACACAATTTTAGTTTAAAAAAAATACTCAATGACCTATTTGTTTGGAAAAAGCACACATTTAATTGGCCCACCACTGTTCACTATCCGATGCCCGCCCCTTCAAAGACGAAACACAATCTATGTTCACAGTTTCCCGTCCATTAAAACCCTTACTTTAATGGAGCTATTCCCATTTTATTTTTCAAAGTTTTAGTTATTGTTAAAAAAAAGTCTGCTGGGTCAATCGCCAGTCAAATCTTGACATATTAAAATGTACCAAGAAAGAGAGTGGGCTGATCACCCGTTTGCCAGTCACTTCGATTACGGAAACAACAGCTAATGGGTTGATTTGCCGTTGCCCTAAAGACGCCACTAGGCGTGATGAGAAACAATGGCAAAGAAAACCTATCTGCTGTTGCCCTAAGACGCCACTAGGCGTAATGGCCACTGACTGCTTTGACGGTCGGTGGCTAAGGACGGAAGAAGAGAAGAAGAAAGAAGAAAGAGAGTAACAGGAAAATGTTCAACTCTCCTCGATGAGTTCCGGCGCGATGCTGACCACATCACCCCTAGTGTGCCGTTGGTCAAGAAAATATGGGCCTAACACCATATTCCCAATATGCCTCTATGGGCGTGTAACGGGATCCTTTTCTTTTTTCCTCGATGAGTTGAACATATAGATTTAAAAAGCAGTTGTAAGCTTGAGACTATTTGTATCTCCAAACAGTTTTTTTTCCCCAGCATGATGACGGCCATATGTGCTTTCTATGTTCCTCATATGTTGGGTATCTTTGAAGCAGATGTTCAGCTGTTATTTTATCGGTGGTCCAAGATTTGAAACGCGACAAATATCAAAGGAGACAGACTTATCCAGTTCTGTGAAGAAAACCAGCTGGTCATATGTAACACCTTTTTTGAACATCACCCAAGGAAATTATACACATGGAAAAGCCCAGGAGATGTAACACGTAATCAAATCGACTATATCATGATAAAACATAGATTTAAGAACAGTGTCACAAGTGCAAAGACACATCCTGGCGCCGACATAAATTCAGATCACAATCCAGTTGTCATCAAAGTAAATATAAAGCTGAAAAGAGCAGGAAACAGAAGACAGGAGGAACCCCAGATAGAAATATCAGCGCTGAAACAACCAGATATAAAACAGAAATATTTAATCGACGTCAAAAATAAATACCAACAGTTATTGACAGAAAGCATGGAGCAGTATAAAAGAGAAAACCCAGAAGAAAAAGCAACCGCAAAATGGGAATGCTTAAAAACAAGCATACAATCAGCAAATGCAAATTTACCTAAAAAGGAGTCTAAGAAAAATCAAATTTGGATGACAGATGACATCTTGAATAAAATGGCAGAAAGAAAGAAAGCAAAAAAACACTCCAGAATATAAAACAATAGACAATGACATACGTACTATGTGTAGAGAAGCAAAAGAACGGTGGATAGAAACAAAATGTAAGGAAATAGAAGACTTGGAAGCGAAGCACATGACAAGAGATATGCATAAAGAAATAAGGAAATTATCAAATCGGTCGCGGTTTGCACAAGGAGGAAGCTGTATCAAGAACAAAAATGGTGTAATATTACTTGATGAGAAAGACATATCAAACAGATGGGCAGAATACGTAAAAGAACTATTCGAGGACAACAGAGGTAAAAAACCATCACCAGATTCTAATGAAGGCCCTAACATTCTCAGATCAGAAGTAGAGAATGCCATTCATATGATACAAAAAGGAAGATCAGCAGGCATGGATAACATAAACATTGAAATGATAGAAGCTCTGGAGAGCTTTGGTATAGATACAATCACAGAAATATGCAATGATATATACAATACAGGATATTTACCACACGACATGAAGACATCAGTTTTTATAACATTGCCCAAAAAACCAAATGCAACAGAATGTTCAGACTTCAGAACAATCAGCCTGATGAGTCATGCAATTAAGATACTGCTCAAAATCATACAGGAAAGAATAAAAAGTAAAGTAGACAGCGAAATCCAAGAAGAACAGTTTGGTTTTAGACGGAACAGTGGAACAAGAGAGGCAATATTTTGCCTAAGAAGATTAGCAGAAAAATATACAGAGGTCCAAAAAAAAAGTATGTATATGTGCTTCATTGACTATAAGAAGGCTTTTGACAGAATCCATCATGAGAAAATAATTGAATGCCTCAAAGACATAGGTATTGATGGAAAAGATATAAGAATACTCAGTAACCTTTATTGGGAGCAAACTGCCACAGTAAGATCGGGAAGGAATTATTCACCATACATAGACATAAAAAGAGGTGTCAGACAAGGTTGTGTGCTGTCCCCCTGCCTATTTAATTTATACACCGAAAAAATTTTCAAACAGATACAGGAAATACCAGGACTGAACATCAGTGGAAGATCAATAAACAACCTTAGATATGCAGATGATACCGTGTTGTTAGCTGAAAGCGAACAGGAGTTACAAGAACTAGTGAAGCAAGTGAACAGTATAAGTCGTGAATATGGACTCGACATTAATATTGAGAAAACTAAAACTATGATAATTAGCAAAACAGACGATAAACCCACATTAAAGATAAGCGTAAATGGGAAAATCCTGGAACAAGTCAAGAGCTACGTATATCTTGGTCATATAATAACAGAAGATGGCAGATGTGAAACAGAAATCAAGAAGAGAATAGGAATGGCCAAAGCTACATTCAACAACATGAAACATATACTGACATCCAAACAGTTATCTCATAAATTAAAACTGAGAATCATAAAGTGTCATATATATTCTGCATTTCTGTATGGTGCAGAAACATGGACGATGAATAAGCATTTGGAAGAAAGAATTGAGGCTCTTGAAATGTGGATATATAGAAGAATGGGGCGTATCTCATGGAAAGAGATGAAAACAAATAAGGAGGTCCTAGAAAATCTAGGTATGAAAAGAGAACTAATGAGAGAGGTCAAAGTTCGGCAGCTAAAATACTTTGGCCACATAAAAAGGCATAACACCTTGCAGAAGACCATAACAGAAGGGATAGTTGAAGGAAAACGTGCAAGGGGAAGACAGCGAAATAAGTGGGAAGATAACATCAAGAGATGGACGGGAAAGAGTCTATCAGAGTGTACCACCAAGACAAGAGACAGAAGACGTTGGAGATCCATTACAGCCAACCTTCGTTGTGGAGATGGCAACTGATGATGATGAAATATCAAATAATATTTCGATCTTAAAGAAAAGTGGTTAAAAATGTTTTCAACTTGTTTTCATTCAGATATGTGTGCAAGAAGTGTTTTTACTGAACAAAAAGCTAGTACCCGTATTCCCAAACCAGGAAGTGTAAATGATGAAACATGACACAGGTATTCACTATCTGTCAGCGCCCAGTGGAGCCAGGGCTGGATTAACCATTAAACAAAATTAGCACGTGCTTAGGGCACCAAGGGAAGGGGGCACCACAGAGTTTCTCCCTTAGCTATTATGCCCCTAACTCTCAACTCTTTCACTGCCATACTCGACTTTAGTCGATTTTATTTTGTGTAATTGTTTTTATTGGTCGTGTTTCCCTAGTTATAAGTAAATAATTTGCTTATATTGCTTACTGCTAATTAGTGTTAAATAACATTTTTTTTAAACTATTCATTTAATATAGTTATACGGTCTGACCTGGAAGACAACTGAATTGCCAATCTCTTATTTCACCATCAGCACATTCTTCTTCTTCTTCTTCTTTGATCCTTAGCCGCCGACCGTCAAAGCAGCCAGTGGCCATCACGTCTAATAGCGTCTTGTAGGGCAACAACAAATTGATTCCACTTTGCTCGGTCGGTGGCCATCCTTCGTACAGTGCCCCAACTCTGGTTCATTCTTTGCATCTCAGCCTCCACAGTCCTCCGCCAGGTTGTTTTTGGTCGGCCTCTCTTTCGTTTTCCTTCAGGGGTCCAAAGCATAGCTGTTCTTGTGATGGCATCGGGGTCTCTTCTGAGGACATGGCCAACCCAGCTCCAGCGTCTGCCGGCTATGATGGTGTGCATGTCCTCTTGCTTGCTCCGAGTAAGCAGATCTTGGTTGGTGATGGTATTCGGCCAAAAGATTCGGTGAATTTTTCTTGAAAAGAGGACAATTTCGACATTTCCTTCTCTGTAACTCTCCAGCATTCCGCACCATAGAGAAGCACAGAAAGCACACAGCTCTGATATAATCTTAATTTTGTGCTTGTGCTGTATTGAGAGGACTTCCAGATGTTGTTTAGGCTAAAAAGGCTGTTTTGCCTTATTCATTCTGATGTTGATGTCTTTGCCTGCCCCGCCGTCTGGTGTTACTATGCATCCTAGGTATGTGAAGGTGTCTGTCTGTACCAGTTGCTCATTCCTTACTGATATGGGCTCAGGGTTGCTCACATTGAGCGTCATGACCTCTGACTTCTTTAAATTGATGTTCAAGCCCACCTGCTGGCTAAACATATTAAGTCTATCCGTTTTTTCCTGGATGTGTTGATGTGAATGTGCTAGTAGTGCAATGTCATCTGCATATTCCAGATCTTCCAATGTAGAAAATGTAGTCCATCTTATTCCTCTTGGACTGCCCTCTGTTGTCTGGCGCATCACCCAGTCTATGACTGTTTAAAATAAAGTGGTTGATAAAGGGGCATCCCTGTCGTACTCCTGTCTTCATCTCAAAGGTTAGGTTGCTCTGCCCAACACTACACGTAAAGTTGGTATAGAGGCTTTTTATGATTGACACTATGCAGCTTGGGATTCCATAAGCCCTCAGTATTTTCCATAAACTGTCCCTATGTATGCTGTCAAAAGCCTTTTCAAAATCAACGAAATTAATGTACAGCTGTCTTTGGCATTCTGAGCACTGCTCTATAATGCATCAGCACATACGGAGTCTTAATGTCTCGTCGGTTAAGCACTAGAAGGGCCCGGGGGGGGGGGGGGAACCAGTGTTGGGCTGTTCTCAGGGCATCAGTTGGCCTTAATCCGGCCCTGAGTGGAGCACAGCTCTTCAGCAAATACATGCCAATTGTTTATGTCCTGAGCCATCTGTTCAAGGTTTTCAGTGCCTTCTTTATCCTTTACTTTTCTATTTCCAAGATTTAAAAAAAAGTTGAGAAAGGCTGATCTAGATAATGTTGATGACCTGGCACTTCTGTCCCTTAACCGTAATCAGAAGCAAAGCAATATGAGAACATTTGATGCGAGGCCATGGCACGATGCAGACTAATAGAGTATATCCAGCAAATTATTGCAAGGTTCTATTCCAGAAACATCCATTTAAATGTAGAATCATACATATATGTTGGCAATAATATAGCCACAGTTCAAGGAATAGATAGTGATCAAAATTAGAACAGAAAGGACGACAGGAGCTGTTACTACATTGCCTATACTGTTTGATAGGGAAACAACAGAAGTGATTGCGTCATTAATAGGCTGTACTGCCCATGGTAAACTTCCGGTGTTACGTCTTTCGGTTCGCACTAATGACCTGTCATCGAAGCATCATTTTTGTGATGCGTAGATGGCAGGGAGGATAGTGTGATTCGCTTGCATAGCTAGGCGGGGGTTGTCGCACGGAAGGTCCAGCGTTCGAATCCTGGGTAAGCCACTCATGTCTGTTGTTTTTCTGTTGTCTAGTGTTCTACTTCTTTATTGCTTACGAGTGCTTGAAAACATACCGTTATGTTTGTTTTATATTAACCAACCAAACCAAACCAAACCATAGACACACCCATTTCTGAAAGCATGTAATTTCTTCGCTGTTGTTCTCCATGTTTCAGAGCCACACAATAGCATTAGGGTTGTAGTCATTGCCCATGACTCGCATCCATACGTCAAGACTGGGGCATAGGTGGAGCGGTATACAGCCATCTTCGTCTTTTTACCAACTTCTCTTTTGCTGAGGAGTCCTCGATTTATGGCTTGAAAACGTCTCCCAGCTGCTGCTCTTCGGGTAGCCAACTCTTCTTTGATGCCTCCCTTCCGGTTTATAACAGCTCCAAGGTATTTAAATGACTACAACCCACAAAAGCCAGATCAAAACCTCAGAAATTAGGTATCTGAGGAAGGTGGTTGAAGTAACAAGAAGAGACATGGTCCGCAACCAGACGATACGACAAGGCCTAAAAATCCAACCCCTGCAGACCCAAGTAGAACAGTCCAAACTGAGATGGTTTGATCATGTCTGCAGAATGGGAGAAGATCGGCTACCACGACAAGCATGGGAATCTAAGAGCCAGGGATCCAGACCTCCAGGACGACTCAAAGTCCGCTGGGAGGACAATATTTGACAATCTTTGAAGTACCGAGGACAAGAATGGAGGAAGACAGCCGATAGAATAGTATGGTGCTCTCTCTTACAAACCTCTACACCTCACGGTAGAAGAGGAACAACTAAGTAAGTAAGTAAGTGCAATAGCATTAACTTCAGATCTACGTTGAAGGCTCTGATTTCTGTTTCAGACTTGATTGATTTTTGTTTTGTTATAACCATATTATAATACAATATAACTATTATAATATAACTACATTACACAATGTAGTAACAGCTCCTGTCGTCCTTTCTGTTCTAATTTTGATCACTATCTATTCCTTGAACTGTGGCTATATTATTGCCAACATATATGTATGATTCTACATTTTATATGGATGTTTCTGGAATAGAACCTTGCAATAATTTGCTGGATATACTCTATTAGTCTGCATCGTGCCATGGCCTCGCATCAAATGTTCACATATTGCTTTGCGTCTGATTACGGTTAAGGGACAGAAGTGCCAGGTCATCAACATTATCTAGATCAGCCTTTCTCAACGTTTTTTTTTTATCTTGGAGGAACCCTTGACATGATGTTCAGGTCTCAGGGAACTCCTACATAAAAATTATTATATCTACAGCTCACGGCACCTTAGCGTGATCAGAATGTTGTAAATATAAGAATCCCATAATAATTGTCAATTCTCTTTTGAGTAGAGAATGATTTTTTCTGTGAATCTATTTTGTTCAACTTATTAGCCTACTCTGTTTGTGTGCTTCCCCCTTCCCACACACGATATGAACTCTAATGCAAGTCAGTTGTGTAGGTAAAAGAAAAGTCAGTTTTTTTCATTTTTTAATTTCCTTCTTATTAATTTTTTTACCTGATCTAAGTAGATCTAAAAGTCTTATCACAATTTTGTATTTTACAAGATGCTAATTAAATACCGTATGTGCAAGAGTAGTTTTCTCTCCTATTAAAACTAAAAATTATTTTTTTAAGCAAACATTTCTTGAAGAAAAATATAAGTAGTTGAGCTTAGAATATATTTCTTGAAATTAATATCTTTCTTTCCCTTTAACAAATTTTAAAACACGTGGCAAACATAATTAATTTCTGTTAAATATCTGGCTTAAGAAAAATTTAATTTAATTTTTCTAAGGTTAGATAGATTTAATTTAAATAAAGGTTGTAAATTGATTGTAATTATTACTATTCGCAACATGAAAATTTATTGACAAAAACTATTGCTAAAAACTATAGGCTAAATCAACATTATTTTTTTTATTTATTTATATAGCTTAAACAGTTTTATACAAGACTGAAAAAAATACGTTTATTTTTTTTAAATCACGATCTTTCGCGGAATCTCTCGCGACTTTTCGCGGAACCTCTCGCGACTTCTCGCGGAACCCTAAGATTCCGTGGAACTCCTGTTGAAAACCCCTGATCTAGATCGTCAAATTGTTTAGTCAGAATCCATTAATTCCATTTCTGTTGGCTAGTGTCGAGGTTTTCATAACCCAGTCTAAAGTCTAAAGAGAATAAATGGTGACAGGGGGCATCACATGCATGGGAAGATCCCGTTACACGCCCATTGAGGTATTTCTGGAATATGATGTTAGGCAAATATTTTCTTGACCATACGACACACTAGAGTTGATGTGGTCAGCATCACGCCGTCCGCCTTTAACCTTCCCAGAGTTACTCTGGTACCCAATTCATGAGGCTGGGTCGACCCCATCACATGCATCTTCTTCTTCTTTGATCCTTAGCCGCCGATTGTCAAAGCGGTCAGTGGCCATCCCTGCTTCCACTGTGTTCGGTTGGCGGCCATCCTTCGTGCAGTGCTCCAGCTCTGGTTCATTCCTTGCATCTCGGCCTCCACAGTTCTCCGCCAAGTTGCTTTTGGTCGGCCTCTCTTTCGCTTTACTTTGGGGGTCCATAGCATAGCTGATCTTGTGATGGCATCGTGGTCTCTTCTGAGGACGTGGCAAACCCAACTCCAGCGTCTGCCAGCTATGATGGTGTGGATATCCTCTTGGTTACTCCGAGTAAGTAGTTCTTGGTTAGTGATAGTATTCGGCCAAAAGGTTCGGAGAATTTTTCTTAAACAGATTGTGTGGAAGGAGGACAGTTTCGACATTTCCTTCTCTGTTACACTCCAGCATTCCGCACCACAGAGAAGCACAGAAAATACACAGCTCTCATATAATCTTAATTTGGTGCTTGTGCTGTACTGGGAAGACTTTCAGATGTTGTTGAGACTGTTCTCGCTTTATTCATTCTGTTCTTGATGTCTTTGCTTGTTCCCCCGACTAGTGTTACAAAGCATCCTAGGTATGTAAATGTGTCCATCTTGTTCCAGCATCTGGTTCCTTATTGTTATGAGCTCAGGACTGCCCACATTGAGTGTCATAACCTCTGCCTTCTTTAGACTGATGTTCAGACCCACCTGCTGGCTATACTTCTTCAGTCTATTTTTTTTTCTTGGATGTGTCGATGTGAATGTGCGAGTAGTGCAATGTCATCTGCATATTCCAGATCTTCCAGTGTAGAATCACATACACAGGCACTCAATAATTCCAAGGTAGCCTAGGCACTAACACGATAACGATATCATCATCATCATCTTCATCTTCCTTTGCGCTCCTTATGAAGCATGCCGGCACAACTGCAGCTAGTCTCCCTTACACGAAACCTGCACCTAGTATTCACATGCTTTTGCAGCAGCGGTCTCTGTAGTTATTTATTTTACATGATGAAGTTGTCGGCGTCTTGCACCTACCTCATATTAGTTGCCATGTACGACATGCTTGGGGAAGCTGTAGTCCTGTTCTTTCATCAGTGCCCCCCCCCCCCCCCCGGGGAACACACCGAGCGGCGCAATAACGATATAAAATAAGTAAAGGTAATCCCACCACAGATACTGCCGTAGAGAAGTGAATAGTTATATCCGAGTCCGGAAAGTCGTTTGTATTTTGATATACCCCTTAATATAACATTTGTACCCTGTAACTAGGTTGAACATGGCATGTGTTTCTGAAACGAAGCAAACATTGAATGTTTAAAAAGCAGACAGACACACATTAACACGGATAGAAATAAGTAAACTGATTTAAAACGTATATTTAACATATACTACTGACATGTAAACTCGACCATGACTATAGCATATTAAACAACATTAAGTGTGAAAACAGGGAACTCGGAAATGCAGCAATATTACGGGAAGAAGTGGAAGAGGCTTTATGGTCGATGAAAGGAGGGAAGTCACCGGGTGTGGATAATGTCCCAGCAGAGCTCTTGAAATATGGAGGACCAGATATAGTAAAAATCATGACAACAATTTGCCAGAAGATATGGAGTACAAAAAAATGGCCAAAAGAGTGGACGCAGTCATTAGTAATACCGCTTCCAAAGAAAGGAAATCTAAAAATGTGCAGGAATTACAGAACCATTAGCCTCATTAGTCATCCAAGTAACTGATGTTAAGGATACTTTTGAACAGAATAAAACAGAAATCAGAAGAAATCTTGTCCGAGGAACAGGCTGGCTTTATACCAGAAAGAAGTACCTCAGAACAAATCTTCAATAGTAGATTACTGATCGAAAAACATCTCCGGCATCAACGCGATTTATACCATAACTTCATCGATTTCACAAAAGCCTTCGATCGAGTCTGGTAAGAAGGCTTATGGCAAATAATGAGAAAATCCAATTTTGATACCAACATCATAGATATCATTGAAGCACTATACAAGGACGCAAGCAGTGCTGTTTTTGCAAGCAATGACATTGGAGAATTTTTCAAAACAACTGTAGGAGTTCGTCAGGGATGTATCCTGTCCACAGTGCTTTTTAATATATCTAGAACATATTATGCAGGAGGCTCTCTACGATTATAAAACAACCATATCGATTGGAGGTCGACCTCTTTGCAATCTACGTTTTGCTGATGATATCGATCTTATAGCTGGAACAGAATTAGAACTCAAGACCTTACCTCTAGACTGGAGAAAGTAACATGAACGTATGGGATGGAAATTAATATAGAAAAAAAGCAAGATATTGGTGAATAGCCATAAGAAACATGTTCCGACCAACATTATGTTAAATGGTCAAAAGTTAGAAGAAGTGAACACCTTTAAATATCTGGGGTCCACTATATGTAGTGATGGAAGTTCAAGAAAAGAAATCAAGACAAGACTTGAAATGGCCTCAGCTGCCATGACAAGGCTGAATGTGATCTGGAAAAGTAACATCAGTTTTCCTGTGAAGATCAAATTATACAAATTACTTGTATTACCTATTCTCTTGTATGGGTGTGAGTGCTGGACACTCACTGCAGAAACGGAGCGAAGGATTCAGGCTTTCGAGTATAAATGTTAAAGAAGAATTTTGCACATTTGCTATAAAGAGCACAAAACAAATATCTATGTTAGAGAGAAAATAAACACGTATGCAGGCCACCAAGAACCACTTTTGTCAGTAGTGAAACGTCGAAAGCTTGCCTGGTTTGGGCATGTAACTCGTCATGACTCCCTTTCGAAAACGATCCTCCATGGAACAGTTGAAGATAAACGGAGAAGAGGAAGGCAAAGAAAATCCTGTGCTGATAACATCAAAGAATGGGCAGGGCACGGTTTTTCGACACTTGTACGCATTGCTGAGGATAGAGAGCAGAGACCCTGTCTGTTGATGCTTCCACCATGGCACCCCTACGACCCACCACTTCTGTTAAATCGTTTATTGATGGAGAATACTGGTGGGGTCATCAATAAGATAAATGTTATTATTACTTTCGCTGATAAATGGCGATCAGCATAAGTCGGGCTTACGGATGGCCGACAAGGTGTGTGACTATGGAAAATATAACATACGCGAATGTGTATAGGTTCTTTAAGTGTGTCTATGATAAGTCACTCACACCACAGCAACGTAGAAGTCAGGAAATGTTGTAAGACCTGGCAACGTTATACAGTTTATTAACATCACAGTCACGTAGACATCATGGTAATAGCACACTGTCACAGGTTACAGAACACGGCAAATCACGAAGCATCAAGTATAAAACATCCATGGACAAAGTGGATGCAGAACATAGTATCAAATATCTATTACATTGGTTGCATAAACCACAGGCCTCAGCACAGTACACTTGTTACAATAAATATCCCTCAGGAACACACTTTCCAACATATGCATGGGAACAATACTCATCAGAGGAAATATGAATCATGATAATCATAATGGCCGGTATAATCCATGGCCTGAAAATATTTCTTCAATATAACAAATTCTCTCTTTCATAAAATATCCTGGAACCCACTAACGAAATGTATATCGTCCATTTCCCAGTTCTGCCAGACAACGTACTGTGTCGAAAAATCAGCTGCTTAAAACAGCTCAGTACCAAATTCATTCAAGCGCAAACTCGCAGCTTGAGATGTGAGCAGAATTCATCCGCCTTTCCCCCTCAAACTATTTCAAGAACCTTCGACCAGATTCCTTATCATATTTTTTTTAAAAACAAACTAACAGCTAGTCAGTAGAGCTGTGTTCAAAAATTACTGAGCATACAGCCCCCCCCCCCCCCCCCCCCGACTAAGAAAAATCTCTCAACACACAGAGCGTGTTTACTAGCGTGACAAAAATCCGACCTGTACATACAAGTCGTAAACACTTAACTCCATTAATAAAAATATGAATTAACAGACGGGTTACGGGTTTAGATGAGATGATGATTGACATGAACCTCTGCCTAGACTCAACCATCGGCAGAGTTACGATGACATATTGGCTCCACGAGGTACAAACCTCTTTGTCGTAAAGTGACAGCTGTATGGACAACAGTTCAAATACCCCACCTTTTATAAATTCAAAACGATAGAGATAAAAGAATATAGGGATAAAATAAGGAAGTTGCGTGAAACGTTGTCTCCTATGCCTGCAAATAGTACTAGATTTTATACCTCGTCATTGAGACACTACCGTAACAGTTTTGAGAAAAACAAGGCTTAGCATTCAGAGCAAGAGTGTAAGAAGAAAACGGGGAAGGAATACGCGAAGGCATAAAAGTGAGAGAGTAAATGCTACAATTTGACACGCATTTGGTTTTTTTCTGGCC
The DNA here is from genome assembly GCA_024509875.1 of Oreohelix idahoensis. Classification (NCBI taxonomy): domain Eukaryota; kingdom Metazoa; phylum Mollusca; class Gastropoda; order Stylommatophora; family Oreohelicidae; genus Oreohelix; species Oreohelix idahoensis. The sequence goes on along the minus strand of JAMPIV010021116.1, from coordinate 79,485 downwards.
TCGCGAACCGAAAACGATAGTGCATGCCAATGTCGTAGCATGTTGGAAAAACGATGTCGCAAGTTTTGCAGACTCCCTTCGCTCGACACTCAGTTCAATGTATATATATCCACGCTGTTGGACGCGACACATCCCAAAACACACACACCACTCGTATTTAGGGCTAAAAAGTAGCGATATTGTAACATACGGCCAACGCGTGGTCGCAATTTTGTGACGTACTACAAAAGCGTTGTTTCGTTTTGAATGAGAACGACAGTTAAAGAAAAAAAATTACGATTAACGTGGAACATTTTGAAAATACAGTACGGAACGGGGGAGAGAAGGAGCATAGTTGGTAGTGTCTCGATTTTGTTGTTTACATAATTTGAAATTGGCACCCAAGCGGGGCATAGAAGGTTAGATAGAAGAAAAACTTAGATAATTTTCTTATATGCTAAAATAAAAGACAGGGACGAATACAATGACATTAATTGGGTAATAGAAGAGTAAAGTGTTAATGTATCTTACCGTAGATAGGAAAATATGTTATTTGAAAAATTGAAGAAGAAAAACGATAATAGTAAATATAATAAATAAACGTATAAAAATATAAGCACTGTGTGACAGACAGCAACTGGATCAATAATTATTTATCAGAATTTGAACCACTCAATAAATAACGGAGATATTGACAGAAAACAGATGGACTAACAGACTACATCTTTCTCAGCTTGACAGATATTGGGAAAGGGTAGGGTAGTCCAAGATTTGAAAATTGAGTTCAGTTTTGAAAAAAAGGACGCTAGAAGCCTAACAGTCCCTGATTGGCTGGAGTCTAATATACTAACGGAGGAATAAAACTGGTTTGAAGGTAGTGCAAGTCGCCACTTGAGAAAAATTTGTATTACACTAAAGTTGTGTGAAGACAAGATATTAGTACGATCTTGTTTTGCTGATCTGCACCAGCAAGCGATCTGGATTTGACCATATTTATCGCAAATCAAACTTATTAGTGTTAATATTTCTCTGATGCGGTAAGAAAGAAAACATTTATATCATCATTATTATTATTATTATGTATGTATTATTGAATATGTCGGAAAATTATGTGGGTAGACGTTTATCTAGAGGGAAGTCAACATTAAACTTTGTGTTGTCTCACAGAGTTGTTAGGAAATATATTAACATGTTGTTGAAAAGCCAGTCAGGCTTTCTGACACTTTGGGAGAAAGTAAAATTAAATATTAATGGGGAAATTGTTGTACAGTACTAAGACATATGACCAGGAAAACCACTGGCCGTCGTCTTCAGCAAGTCACCGTGATTGCACATGACTTGATATTATTAACTTAAAATGTTTCCTTTGTCAAGGAAAGTGTCAAACTATAGTTTGAAGTTTATTTGACCATGAATAGGGTAACAAACCAATTAAGAACGCTAACTAATTGTTTAGTTACCATGCTGAATATGATTGAAAAATGTTTATTAGTTAGGGAAAGAGAGAGTATATCAGAGGTTGAGTAGGACGCATTTATAACGTTCCAGGGTTTCATCTATGACTCAAAGTGAGCCCAGGTCAACCTATAGCTGTATATATTTCTGCATCTAAAGACTTGAGGCAGTATCGGCTGTGTGCCTCCTTGTTATATTTTAAGAGCAGAATCCTGACTTGGCAGTGGAAGCTGGTGATGTGAACATAATTCATACTGTATACCAGAACATACTAAGTTAAGAAATCAACTCCGGGCACTTGATATATCAAACTCAACTACTCTCATTTCCTAAATGTGTATTAGATCATTCAGATTATGATGAAGACAGATGTTCTTTCAATCATTACCCATTCATAGGAGCAAGAGTAAATTGATACTGTTCCAGATTGACATATTTAATTAAAGTTGGGGAAAATAATATACTCAGTTATAAATTGAATCAATTTTATGTAAATACTTTGAATTATCATTTTGAGTTTCAATATTTCAGTATACACAAAATTGTGATACTGGAACAATAAATTGTAAAAAAGATTTCACATTTTAAACTTAACTCTGGGTGTTGTTAATTACTTTTCATAGAGCTCTTAGGTGTATTTGGTGTCATTTTATTACAGCACACTTTACATTACCCTAGACACTAGCCAGATAACAGAAATACACCATTGTTATATTTAGGATAAAATACGTCGCAGGTTGAGGTCGTAGGGTGGTAGCAGAAAGGTTCCCTGAGAAAACAAACCCTATTATCTATTAGACTCAGGGGCCTTCACAGCTTGACCTCACATCTGCATAAAATTCACATTTTACCAATTAACATCAAAATCCACCACAATCTTCTAACAATTAAACAAACGACATATGCAAATAAATGGACACCACGGTTGCAGGCTCAAACAATATGTATTTACCACACAATTTTATTACAAATAGTAGTATGAAGCATACAACTTTACCAGCTTGCTCCATTCTACATGATCCTACCTCAGCAACAACACATTTCCTTAGAAGCATTGCAAATTATCTAGGAACACAACAATAACCAACCCGCACTGGCACAACTCACATCAGCAGGAACCAAAACCTTAACAAAAATAACAATTACCGCTCTCAAGTCTACGCAAGAAAACCTCACACAATTACTCACAACCTCGCGTCTCTAACGTCAGCCAAAAACTACCTGCCCGTTGACATGTCAAAAAATACTACCTGTAATCTAACCACCTCTCAACCCAAGTGCAATTACTAACAAATGTTCACTCAAAATAAACAAAGACTCAATATGTAGCTCAGGTATTCAGGTAATCTTTGTGTAACAAGCCTTTTATAACTTCAATCATTGCTCGTCCAATTTACGCACAATCAACTCAACATAGCGCCTTATGAAGAGTAATTCCTTAACAACCATACTATTTATCCATATACACCACCTGATAAGAATTCCATTAAGCGTTGGTATACGAAATGCCTTGAGGAAGGATGCCTGTGCAAAGGCAAAAGTACCGGTCGCCCGTCATGTTCGGAGGAGGCAGTGGATAGAGTTCGGCAAGCCTTCCAGAACAGCCCCATGAAGTCGGTTCGAAGGGCGAGTCGTGAGTTGGAAATGCCCAGCAGTACGGTGTGGAAAGTGCTTCATAAGCGTTTGAGAATGAAGGCTTACAAGCTGTAACTTGTGCAGGAACTCACTGAACCAGACAAAGCACTTCGCACGGCCTTGAGCGAGAACATGCAGAAATTGCTTGCGAATGATGATTTCGGGGAGAGGCTCGTTTTCAGTGATGAGGCGACCTTTCACATCAGCGGCAAAGTCAACAGACACAACGTACGGATCTGGGGTCAAGAACACCCTCATGCAGTCATTGAGCATAAGAGAGATTATCCAAAGTTAAACGTCTTTGGTGCCATATCCAGAAGGAAGCTTTACAGGCCATTTTTCTTTGCGGAAAAAACCGTTACTGGACTCTCGTACCTGGACATGCTCGACAATTGGATGATGCCCCAACTTGAAGAGGACTCACGGGATTTCGTTTTCCAACAAGATGGAGCTCCACCCCACTACCATGGAGCTCCACCCCACTACCATGGAGCTCCACCCCACTACCATGGAGCAGTGAGAGGGTACCTCAATGAACATCTCCCACAATGGTGGATCGGTCGCAGTGGTCCTGACAATGCAGTGTTGCTGAGATGGCCCCCCGAGGTCCCCAGACATGACACCATGTGATTTATTTTTGTGGGGCTTCATCAAGGACAGAGTCTTTGTCCCATGGTTGCCTCGATATCTGGTGGAGCTGAGAGAGCGGATCATTGGAGCCTTTGCTGCTGTTACAGGAGACATGCTGATTCGAGTGTGGGAAGAAATGTACTATCGACTAGATAGATATCTGTCGCATCACGAAGGGTGCACGTATTGAGTCTTTGTAAGGTATGCTTAAAAACTTGCAGAGATTATCTTACATTTGTGATAGAAAGATCCTCGTACCACATCATGGGGCCGAGAATAATTTTTTTGAAAAGGGTAGAATCTTTTATGGACACCCTGTATACGTACATCATTACCTGACAACTATTTGTTAAAGGATATGGCTAACATGGCAGACAAAATGCTGAGAATTACATGTGCATTGATCCCGTCACAAATGCGGACTTAGACAAAACATATTTTATTTATACCTCTTTTCAAGGTATACTTTATTCAGAATACTGCAGCTGTGCCACATATGTGTAGTGCAGATGTTAGCTTACTGGGCTGTATCTGAGCTTTTAGTGCTTCACTGAGGTTAGTTGCGCTCCATTTTGCAATAATGTGCTCAATTTGGAATGTTGGGCCAGGGGCGGACTGACAGTGATCTGTCCCTCCCCCACCCCGGGTAAGAAGGGTCATGGGCCCTAACCACCCATCGGACATATATGGAGGCTAAGTGAGAGGGGGTCCACTATTGCTGTGGGCCCCGGGCATTGCTTGAATGCCCGACCGCTCAGTACGCCCATATGTTAAACTCCGTTGTGGAATGTTCTGCCTTGGAGTGATGAGCTCCGTCTTGGAATGTTGTGCTCCATCTTGGAATCTTTGTGTTGCATCTTGTAATGTTGTGCTCCATCTTAGAATATTGTGTTGCATTTTGGAATATTGTTCTTCATCTTGACCAGCTGATTTACATCGCCTTAACGTACAACTTTCACCTCTGTGTTTGAAAGATGCGCCGTTTATCGCGTCTGGTACCAGGTATTCAAAACAACGCAATCAAAGTTACACATCCAAGTACCGCGCTAACTGCGGAGTAATACATTGGAAATGAGTGGAAGCCTGCAACGTCAGTCATGGGCGAAAACACGGCCGAAGACACACCAAGGCTCAGGGGCATCATGCAGCAGACGATAGTGGTGGGAGTGTCGATTAAGATTTCTCTGACTGTGCTGGTCTGGAAGCCAATCTAAAAATCAAATTTGGAAAGAAAAAATAGTTCGTTTTCAATGCCTAGCTGCAGATTTAACAATACATTACGATTTAACCTATTTGACCCAATCAGGCCCCGCGTTCACATTACGCCCACACTCCGGTTCCCTTCTCCAGCTTCAGGAAAAAAAATAAGGAGCGAAGATAATTTCAAAATTTCAAACTCGGTATTGTTGTTGTTGTTGCTTAACTAGGGCTGCTGAGCTTCTCACTCTTTAGCAGCCAATACCAAGTTGAAGACTCCTTGGTATCGTCTACACCAACGGTTCCCAACCTGTGGTACGCGAACCCCTGGGGGTACGCGACAGGACGTTCAGGGGTACGCGAAAAAAATTGAGTAATGGCGGAAAAAAGATACATATGTCAACAGTGTAAAAGACAAGTCAAAAATTGTGAAATTAATTCAACGCTATACTATACAACATGAACTGTGTGAGACAATCTCCGTCGTTTTTCTTGCGCGCCACTGGCGTGCTGTCTGCTTGGACTGACGTGTGTGAAAATCTATGGCGTTTCGTATGACCACAATTCAATATTTTTACACAATAGTCTTCATTATGATGACTATGGGATTATAGTTGTGCCGTCGAATATTTCATCAAAAATATGACTTGTTTGATCTTCCACACTATCTGTGAACGTCTAATGTCCCGGAAGTAATAGTGTCGATTCTTGACCCAAATTTTACAAACGTGAGACAGTGAGACAGTGTTTCTATGTACAGTAGTTTTTGTCATTGCTTTAACTTAACTTAAAGTGATTAATTGTTCAATTCGTGTATTATCAGATATGGATCAGTGGTTGAAAACCGGCACAGTAAAAAAGCTGAAACATAATGTGGAATGTGATCAATCGCCTTATTAACTTTTGGGGAGACATCAGCAGAGAATATGAACAGCTGACCGACAAGGCGCTTAAGTTTCTGTTGCCATTTACAAATACTGAGCTGGTGGAGAGGGCTTTCTCTTCTTATACCTTTATAAAAAATAAATACCGTAATAAAGTGAATGCAGGTCCAGAATTGAGACTGTATCTTACTTACATCACTTGAACCTGATTTCAAAAAACTATGTGCCTCAAAACAAGCTCAAGGATCGCACTGAACATTTGTCACGGTCACGTGACATGTGTGTTATAAAAAGTGATTTCAAATTTTAACAATAACAACGTTTTTATTATTATTATTAATAAATTAAATGTGTTAATTTTTATTGTAACCTGATTTTTTAAATGTAAAAATATATGCACTGTTTGTTCACCTTTTTATTACATTGTTTTTTAATCCCGTGGTTGGCCCCTTTACTTCTGGTTATAATCTATAAATTTTGAATAACAGCAACTATATTAATTTCAAATATTTTGCTAATATTAGGGGTACAATTTATAGAAATGGGCTGCCAAGGGGTACGCAAGTGAAAAAAGGTTGGGAACCGCTGGTCTACACTGTAGATCTAGACTTTTCCTGTGGCTTTTCTGCAATTCCGAAACGTGTTGAGTTGAAGTCATGAGCTCCAGTTTCTCCAGCTTGGCTTTCATTTAAAGGATCGTCACATCTTGTCCCAAGCTAGGAGTAAGAAGTGTGCGGCATACTGTGTAAAGACGGTATGCTATTTCATCGCCTTAAAAATTTTTGCCTGGAGCTGGCAACCTCATGGTGTAAAACTATTTGCCATTAAAAAAGCAATTAAAAAACAAAATATAATTGCCTTAACACATACCTGCGATTTAACAGACAGTAGGCGAGGCAGTCCAATCACCACTTGTTTCAAAAGACCCAGGACACAAGCAGTGACAAAATAGACAGCAACTTGATTACTGATAGCCAACGCCAAAGTCAGCAGTGCCGCCAAAAAGCTCATCCCCAGAGCTAATGGCTTCCAACCTTGAAGATAAAAAGAAATCGAATCGCTAGTCAAAATACATGCGTTTAACTGGCATAAGACTCAAAATGTAAAAGGTAGTCCCACAAAAGAAACTGGGGAGGGACTTCACCAAGCTAGATCAAGCTATTTATTAGGTGGGGTGACCTGTTCCTTTCCTCGCTGATTTGCCTTCCATACTCAAGAGAAATGTCAGGTACCCATTTACAGCTGCGTTGACTAAAGCGTGACGCTTCTAGGTTTCGATCCCGGAACCCCGGTAATTGTGCCTCGGAGGAAAGCGTTCAAACCGCTTAGCCCAACGGACACTTTCTTAAAAAATAGTCTACAAATTTTCTAAACAATTCAGCTTTTTCTACCCCACGACCTGCACGGTGTGCTAAGATATGATACATTATTCTGCCGCCTGATTCGCCCGTTTATTGTCATTGTTTCCTATGTCTGCACTTCACACAATATAAAACAAGCTTCTTTGTTGCGTCTTCTCCATTGCAACAGTATCTGCTATGGGACTCGAAGCTGCTCACCTCTGGTCAAATCTCTCGCATACACTGGAAAACACGAGTCCCTAGTCATTCAGTAGCAGACTGTTCGAATGTTTCACGAGTTCTTATAACACACCATCTGATTATGTCTCAAATCACTGTCTAATTTACTGTATGAGGAATTTTTATCAGTCTTGTTGTTTGTTTGTTTCGTTTTTGTTTGTTTTTTCATTTAATTTTTTTTAAATTTATTTTAAAAACATACTTTTATTATGATGATTATTGCAAATTTATGATGTTATATTACTTTTATTATGATAAATGCCTAAATAATGCTTAAAGTAAATGTGAGGATGAAAGGATATAGTATACATGATGAGAGAGAGAGAGAGAGAGAGAGAGAGAGAGAGAGAGAGAGAGAGAGAGAGAGAGGGGGGCAGAATGTCAGACGGGCCAGCGTGCCCAATTCTTAACCCTTTGAAAATAAAGTTCGTTCGTTCGTTCGTATAAAGTTTACAACACTCCGATGGAGGGCCACAAGTTACTGTCCGATTTCTTTTGCTAAGAACTTGTCTGTAGCAGGAAAAAAAAAGAATGACAATGCTATTAAATCATTTATATATCACGGAGATTTAATCAGATTATTTGTGAAAAATAATATCCTGCAAATAGCTGACCCCCAAACCCCCCCCCCCCCCCCCTCCCGCCACTCCCCAAAACGTGTGTTGGTGCTAATGGAGGAAATATAATTTTTTAAACACGACAAAATTTCTCTATGTGTCTGTGTGACTGATATATTGTTTTCATAATAGACTGCCACGATTGCATCAGGCTGTTGCGGTGAACATCCGCATGTCTTTGTGGCAAGTCAAACCTTCGATCGTTACATTTTTCTGTGACCTCCTTTAACTTTCTCCTGTGCACTTCCTTTTCTGTTTTCTCACTTGCTCCTTATCGCATTTATCCGCTCTCCTCAACCAAAGTCATCTTAGCATGTTACTCCCTAATAGTACCTGAATTTGGTTGTGTCCTTTTACTCTCCTTCTTTCCCGCCTACTTTTTCCATTTATTTTATCATTTTACGCATATAAACCTGCCCCATCGCCGCGCCTTAGATTTGTTGACCTCTGTTCATACTGCAATAGTGTTATTTCACAGCTAATTGACCATCCTTAAGGATTAATTGTACTCTCATAAGTTGTTGAACCAGACTGATTTCCTACGGTAAACCGGAAAATGATTGTTGATTATACGTAATCCTGTTCCGCCAAGACCAGCATGTCCGCCTAGGCGCATTGTTCACTAAATCGCGTTCAGACACTTGGGCGGATAATACAAAAGGAAGACCAGATGTTGTCTGGGAAAAATGTCTGGGTGCTGCGATATGTCACAGCTTATCCTTCTGGGGATGAGGAAAGTACAGGTGATAATTGCTTACATCACTTCCGTCCAGACATTGTCTGTGTAATTATTACAGAGAAACCCGTCTGAGTAGACAAATTAGCGAGGACACTATCTGCAGGCGAGGTTACAAATCGCAATTGAAAGGTTACCTAAGGGTGACAGAAGAAGTCGGGCCATATATGGGAGATGAAGTCATGTGTTTAAATTTTAAAATGATATTTTAAAACACGCAGGGGAAAGTAAATAACTCACACCCTCGACTCACTACATTCTTGCTCATGGATTGGATCACATGAGAGTCAGAAATAAACATTTATTCTGATTGGAAGTTTTGTCGGAAACGCCAGGTGGAAGCGTGGGCAGGAAAACTGCAATATAACCTAGCAAATTCGGAGGCTAAAACACACTGCATTCCAGAATCGTCAAAGTAGACAGCTCGGACTGAAGCCAGGAAAGAATAGAGTTAGGATTCTGACCTTATAGGACCGGACAAAACACGTATCGGAACTCCTTCTGAACACTACAGCAAGGACAATCTACCTTTTAATACGGAAACCGGACTCCTACAGGACCTACTCACAAAGTCACAGAGGGATTCTAACTAGAAATAATACCCCTGACGCGTGTTCGAGGCATCTTTATCAAGTTGCCAAGACTATTCAACTGAGCAAGAAGTCTATCTTCCCTATTGGGGTGAGTTGTAACATATTTTATATACTTTGAATTTGACATGTTTGAACTTGCTGATGGTTATACAGGTCCATACGAGGCTGGCAACCTCAGCATGTGAAAATGATATATTCATGAACCACCACAGCAAAGCGCTGGTGATTGCTTCGTGCTAGTTCTCACAGGGAACCAAAAGCAGAGGTAACCCCAGACTCCAAGTGGAGCAGGGAGTGGATGATGATGACATCATATGTATATATTTACTATCATTTGTAATAAGTTGTATGTATACTTAAACATGTTCACCCAGGCACAAGCCATTGCACTTGCCGCTGTCCAGTCGCAATTTTTCAATTAAATTAACTAAAAGAATGGTGATTTTTCATCATATCCCCTGAGTTATATGATGTACGCTCAGGGAGATTAAAAAATTCAGAGAAAGGAATCGGTTGACGGACAGCGGGAAAGGCGCCTGATTAATATCAGGAAAGCAAAGACTTAGCAGAGGTTTTGTTCTTTTATTTCCTCTAAAGTTTGTGGTACGAATCGAAGAGACCATTTGAGGTACTACTCTACGATACCAGTTGTACTACTATTCTGTGGTTCAAAGCTTGTGATCGACACTGGAAACCTACGTTCCACGGGTTGTGAAGATACCTGCCTTGACCAGAAGAGGTTACCTCTTGAACTGATCTGGAGACGTGCCCTTGCCACAGAGACGAATTGACGGAAACAGCAGCATCAACACTTCAGCGTTTTGGCAGCTATTTGACCAAATCAGCACAGGCCAAATACAGAAGAACTTTGTTTTCTTTTCAACATTAAGCTTTCTAAAGCCGACATCTTTTCTATGAAGACACCTACATTTTATTAATCACCAGCTCTTATTTATTTACATTTGTTCAAAAGTAATTGATCATTAAATTTGTTATATGTTGTTTACAAATTCATAGTTGATTTAGTTATTACAGAGAGAAGTGCACACGTATGAATCAGTATCTTTAATATATATCTATATAGAGCCAATAAGAAGAATTTTACTGTTAATTCAGTTGGGGGCTTGTACGAGCTAAATTAAATTATATAATACCTCTTCACAAAAGGCGGCGGGCAGATAAAAGTTAACATTGCTAAGACACATATAGCATTGTTCTTGATTTCTGAAATATCTTGTGAACACTCCCTCAAGGCAGAGGCATCATCATCCTTCTATCTGCATCTCTGCCAAAAAAGATTTAGTTCCCAGAAATTGAGAAGAGAACTGATGTACTAGTGGTAGGGATAGCTCATACAAGTCAGGACCCGCACAGCCCTAGATGGTGGTAGTAGCTGTGAAATAGGTCACCTTCTCGCTGACATATCCTATGCTCCAAGGGTGTCTCTAGTAATAGTTGGTGTGAAATGCAGCTCGTTAATTATCTATACCAATTTAAAGATTAAATAATTCTCTCAATTTCCACACAATAACACAATTTCAAACATGAACTGGAATTTAAACAAAATCAATCAACTGCGATTTATAAAATATATCTGTACATTTATTAATTAAAATAGCAGTTTGGTAAAGATTGCAAATATGTATTTCCACAAATCACAAGTTGGAAAATATTAAGGTGTCAACGTCTTTGTTAATCATTTCTGGCAATTGGTGACTTCTGAATCTTGTTTCTTCAAAGTAATGAGTACTTATTTAATTCAGGTCCTTTCACTGCAGACACTTCTCGTCATACAACAGTGATTGATGTCCAAGATACCTTAATCACATAGTCAGGTATCCACAATGCTATTATCCGTGAATTTGCAGAGATGGTCCTTGAATCACATGCTGCAGTCTTTTATGTTTCTTATCAGAAACTTATGTTGTAACTCTCTCGGATAAGAACCTGAAACATATGCACATATTATAGTATATGTTTCCTAACACCATGACGATCCTCCGATGATGACGGGCCACTATTGTTAATAATTCTCATTTAGACAACATAGTTCACGAGGCCATGGTCCTGTCAATCAAAGAAGTACGTCACACAATCAATAAAATACAACGTTAGACTATAGGCACCATTTACTAATTTTCTTAATTCAATTCTGTCTTGATTAATTCCCTTTGGTTATAAGTCATACCAAAAGTGGTTTCCGTTTAAAAATATTACATCAACGAAAGTTTGAATTGAACGAAAGAAACATAGAAAGCGAAGAAGCCGTGGAAATAGAAGAAGAGGAAGAGAAAGAAGAGGAAGAAAAGAAGTTGAACTCTTTGGCATCCAGTATTTAAAACCTAAACCCTGAAAAGGACTGTTAGCTCTTATAGCTAGTATTGCGCAGTCCCGAGAAGGACTTCTAGTTGTGTCATGATGTGCAAGATTGTTCGGGTAATAATCAATTTCACTCATCAGCACAGAGTTTAGATAACGAAGATTAAGATATCAGCAGGGAATTCAAAGTCAATGCTAGGATTAATATTAAATATTACAGCAATTTACATAACACCAAAATACTTGTAACCCAACGACTAATACAAGTTTTACATACCCTTGTATTACGAATCTGAGCTTATCACTTACGCAAGCAGGCCAGCTTTGCTTTTCTCAGCTATGGGTTGTGGCTGTGTAGCTTCGACAAGCGCGTGTCAGCCCACTGGACGTCTTTTTAGCTATGACATTTTGAGAGTCTAGAATTGAATCTGAGCGGGCTTATATAACCAGCCTAGAACTAACCCTTTACTACTCGTAGGTCCGCGCCTGAGTTCACTTTTTTACTTGGAAATTTCGTGTGATTTCAAGGCTGTTGTGCGATTTTTCCGACAAAATCATGCTTTCCTCGTCAATTACCAAAGATAAGGATTTCCCTCTGTCATAATTATATGTATTTGCAGTTGATGTTCAAACCTAAAAAATAATTTTTCCGTTCGGGGCATTAATCATAAAGTTATAGCAGAATTACTGGTGTGCGATTCATAATTTATCATAAAGACACTAGTTTAAGTGGCAGTTCCAGAGTATCTTGCCTATTTCGTTACACATGTAAAGGCAATATCTTATGTTGTCATGTAGTAATGTTCTACATGAGGGCAGTGTAGGGAGCCCTACCAAAATCAGACACTTATTTGCAGTTGGTTTGGCATTTGAGATGCTAAGATAGGACCCTAATGTAGGACAGGCCATGGGACTGGAATTAAATTATAAGATTAGATGAGAGTAACTCCAGAGCCATCACTTTGCGCCTTAAGTTCTAGGATACTACTTCAAGCGCACCAAGTTAGACTCCTAGCGCACCTGAAGAAAAGGCATCTTAAATCAGTTGCCTGATCATAGACTTGTCCTTGCAAAAAGCCTATTTTCCCTCGATATAAGGGTAAGTTGTAATGTGTACATGTTTTCATTTTATATTTGCATTTTGGCGTATATAATTTGCTCGTGAATGTGCAGTTGCATATGAGGCTGGCAACCTCATCACTGCAAAATACCTTGATACATGAACCGCCACTGCAAGGGAGTGGGTGCTGATATCATCGTGTATATATTTATTATACTAACACTTTAGTAAGTTTTATATGTATGTTTATGTATATTTCAATTGTCGTCTTCCGCTGTCCAAAAGCACTTTCATCCGACTCACTGGGTCTAAAATTAATGCTCACTGATGGTAAGAATTCTGAGGAAGAGGAAGTGGTGGAAAGAAGCGGAGGTCGCCTGATGCCCATATCAGGAGACCCAATACTCAAAAGATGCATTTGTTTCCTCTTAGCTTGTGGTAGAAGATGCCAGCAGTCGACGCTAGACACTAACATCAGATGGGTCTTAAAGACGCATGACAACATTTGTAGTTACCCCATCATTACTGCATGGGACGTGCTACAGCCACAAGATTTGACTATTGAAGAGAATAACCAGTCCAAAGCACCTGTGAGAACCAATAATAACTGAAGCAGACGCAAATTGACCCTACACCGGCTGTTAAGTAACATAAAAGCACAGCCAATGGACATTTCAAAACTTGTCCTATTACACTGACAAACAACATTTTTCTTTCTTATATAAGAATAAGTGTTCTTAGGTCAGTTTCTTGCGCTGATTTCAAATCTGAAATCCGTTTATCTCTATCACGTCGGGTTGTTAAGATATTTGTGATTAAATATATTTTTGGGAAACCGTTTTTTGCTCCGTTTCATTTTTACTATATAACTTATTAAAAATTAATAAAATGCAAAATAATTCTACTTTTTATACCGCTAAAAGATGCATGACATATGTTACAATATGTTTCAAATAGTTACTGTATTTTGAAATAATTCTGAGCGAAATATGGCTTCTAGAAGTTGTAGAAATTCGGCTGATCTGTTCTGTTACGTGTGTGGATATTTTACCGATCGTGTTCACCAGAAAAACTTTACACCATTACTAAAGAAAGCATATGAACTTTATTTCGATTCGAAAGTTGATGATGCAAATAAATCTTAGAAGCCAAATGCTGTTTGTTTGACTTGTGCAAATACATTGGCAGGTTGGTTACGAAAATCGCCGAAGCATAAGTCGATGCCTTTAAGAGTGCCAGTAATATGGCTTAAACCGACAAATCACGCTACTGATTGTTACTTCTGCTTGACAAATATCCATGGTTTCACTTTTAAAACTAGAAAGTCTGTGGTTTATCCAAATATTGAATCGGTTTCGAAACCAGTGCCTCATGATCCAATCACGTGTCCGATCCCAGTTCCACCAGAACAACATCCTTTTTACGTGAATGAACCATCAGAAAGTGATAGTTTACCTGCTTTAGAAACTAATTCTGACTCGGATTATATACCGGTGAATGATGGTGTTCACTTAATTAACCATTCAGAATTTTCAGATCTAATACGTGATATCGCTCTTACCAAAGGACAAGCGGAATTACTCGGTTCGCGACTCAAAGAATGGAATCTTTTAGCGCCCAATACTCCGATATCTAAATTTCGTCATAGACACAGAGAACTTGTTCAATACTTTGAGATGGATGATGACATTGCTATTGCAAAGATGTAAACGGTCTAATGGTGCACCTCGGTCATGAGCACATAGTCAACGAATGGCGACTTTTCATCGACTCTTCCAAGACTAGTCTAAAAGCCGTGTTATTGCATAACGGACATTTATTTTCATCAATTCCAGTCGCCCACTCTGTTCATATGGAGAAACTTATGACAATATGGCTATACTTTTGGCAAAAATAAAGTACAATGACTACCAATGGCGGATTTGTGGAGACCTAAAGGTCATTGCAATTCTCACGGGCATGCAGACTGGGTATACTAAATTTTGTTGCTTCCTATGTGAATGGGACAGCCGCAACAGACAGAACATTATGCAAGAAAGGTGTGGCCTATCAGGGATCGTATGCAGCTCGGGCATAAAAATGTAATACACGAGCCATTAGTTAACAAAGACAGCATCATTTTACCACCGTTACATATAAAGTTGGGGCTCATGAAGAATTTCGTAAAAGCGTTAGATAAAACGAGCAAAGCTTTCACTTATCTTCGAGAAAAGTTTCCGCAAGTTAGCGGTGCAAAGATAAAGGAAGGTATCTTTGTAGGACCTCAGATTAGGAAAGTTATTGCAGACAAACAATTCGAGAACTTGTTACATGGTAGTGAACTTCGCGCATGGATGGCATTCAAATCGATCGTCGATAACTTTCTGGGAAATCACAAATCTGTCGACTATGTGCATATTGTTAAGCAGTGCATAGATGCATACAGAATTATGGGCTGTAACATGTCCCTCAAAATCCATTTGCTCGATTCGCATCTTGACTTTTTCCCTGACAACCTTGGCGAAGTCAGCGATGAACATGGAGAACGATTCCATCAAGATATCGCCGTAATGGAGTCACGTTATCAAGGACGGTGGAGTGTGACCATGCTTGCCGATTATTGTTGGATGCTTCATCGCGATGTACCACATGCCATTCACCGACGAAAGTCGACTGCAAAGAAATTCAAGCCTACATAACTGTTGTACTTCTTGTACAAATGATGTTGTAATACTGTATGCTTTGTTAAAAAACTTCAATTGCGTATTTCTAGAGATCCCGACCTGATAGAGAAAAACGGTTTGCAGATTTAAAAACAGCGCATTAACATTGACCAGAAAAACATAGAAATGTTAGAGAAAGAAAAAAAAAATTTTTTTTTGTTAGCCAGTGTTATCCACCAAAATTTAACATCATCCGATAATGAGGAATATCATCGTTTCTATTTTATAAACAACTTTTTTTATTTTATATACCTGTTTATCTGCAACTATAAATCTTTAGTTGGATTAATCACTATTGAGTGAATTGTATGTCTGCACCCGTATGACTCATATTGTTTTAAATGCATAACCAGTTAGAGGTATTACAGTAAGGGTTACTGAATCCCCTTCTGCTGGGGGCTCAGAAAATGCGAGTCAATAGTTCCTCACAGAAGGGGCGGGAGAATAATAAGTTCATGACAGTTTAGAAGTTTAGATGATACTTACTTACTTACTTAGTCGTTCCCCTTCTACCGTGAGGTGTAGAGGTTTGGAAGAGAGAGCGCCAGACCATTCTATCAGCTGTCTTCTTCCTGGCCTGGTTCCATTCTAGTCCTCGGTCCTTCAAAGATTGTCTAATGTTGTCCTCCCAGCGGACTCTGGGTCGTCCTGGAGGTCTGGATCCCTGGCTCTTTGTTTCCCATGCTTGTCGTGGTAGCCGATCTTCTCCATTCTGCAGACATGGCCAAACCATCTTAGTTGGGACTGTTCTATTTGGGTCTGCAGCGGATGGGATTTTAGGCCTTAACGGATCGTCTGGTTGCGGACCATGTCTCTTCTTGTTACTTCAACCACTTTCCTCAGATACCTCATTTCTGAGGTTTGGATCTGGCTTTTGTGGGTTGTAGTCATTGCCCACGACTCGCATCCATATGTCAAGACTGGGACATAGGTGGAGCGGTATACAGCCATCTTCGTTTTCTTACCAACCTCTTTCTTGCTGAGGAATCCACGATTTATGGACTGAAAAAGTCTCCCAGCCGCTGCTTTTCGAGTGGCCAACTCTTCTTTGATGCCTCCCTTTCGGTCTATAATAGCTCCGAGATATTTAAAGTGGTCGACCTGCTCCAGGACCTGTTCTCCCAACTTATTCTGATGTTTTCTTTCTTCTCGTGATATCACCATGGATTTTGTTTTAGAGCTGCTTATGACCATCCCTCTCTTCTCCAGCTCTTCCTTCCAGACTTGCAGGTTGGATTGGAGATGTGCCTCTCATTTAGCAATCAGGGCAACATCATCAGCAAATGCCAGCTCCAAAATATAGACCAGTCTCATCTTCCAGTACCCCACTGAATACTTTCTTGTTCTCTCCTTACATGCCTTGATGACATCGTCCATAAGGAGTATGAAGAGGTAAGGTGATAGGATATCACCTTGTCTTACACCAGTGGTGGTCCTGAACTCTTCTGACTTATGGTTTGCTGTCCTCACATAATTTCTGCAAGACTTGTAGAAGCTCTGTATAGCATGAATCAGAGGTGCTGGAATATTCTTCCTTGCCAAACAGTCCCAAAGTTTGCTCCAGCGGACCCTGTCAAACGCCTTTTCCAGATCTATGAAACAAAGATGGATCTCACTCTTATACTCAAGGGCCTTTTCACTCAGCTGTCTGAGTGTGAAGATTAGGTCTTGAGTACTTCGGTTTGCTCGGAATCCGCACTGGACCTCATCCAATTGTGGCTCAGCTAGGCGTCGGAGTCTCTGCTCTAGGATTCTAGAGTAGATTTTACCAGGGACACTGAGAAGGGATATGCCTCTATGGTTTCCACATTGTCGATTGTCACCCTTTTTGAAAATTGGTGTTATGATGGCAATCTCCCAATCCTTTGGTATGGTCTTGTTGCACCATGCTGCCTGTAGGACCTTTAAGAGTAATAGGTCGCCTGATGCTCCCATGTACTTAACCATTTCTGGTGTTATACCATCATGCCCTGCTGCTTTGCCCATCTTGATTTTCTCTAGTGCTGCCCTCAGTTCTTCCATCTTTATGTCATCTTCACCATCATTGGGTTCCTCTTCTGTGTCAGTGGTTATCATTTCTGATGCTTCATCATGCTCACCATCCAGGAGTTCTGAGAAATATTCTTTCCATCTTTCCATTACTTCCTTCGGGGCAGTAAGCAATTTGCCTTGCTTGTCCTTTATAAATTTGAGAGGGCATTGTTTTTCTTTCCTCATGTTCTTTAGGGTCTTATAGAACAATTTCTGGTTTTCTTGTGCATCTTTTTCTAGCTTTTCCCAAATTCTTCCCAGGACTTCTGTTTTGCTGCTAGCACTTTGTTCTTTGCTTCTGTTCTGAGTGTCACATATTCTCTATATTTTTCCATTTGTCCTGTTGTGTTTTTAGCTCCTAAGTATTGTTTCCATGCCATTTTCTTCTCTCTTATTTTCTCTTTGACTTCCTCTGTCCACCAAGGTGTCCTCTTTCTCTGGTTCCCAAGTCGGACTTCACCGCATGCTTCTGCAGCAGCTGTCTTTATGATATCCTTGAATTTATTCCAGAGGGTTTCCAAGTCATCAGGTCGTTCTTCTGTGTTGCTCACTGCTGTAGCAATAAGCCCCTGATATCTGGTCTTAATTTCTGGCTCTCGCAGCTTGTAGGTCCTAATGCTCATTTCTCCTGCTCGTTTACTTCGTTTCTTGCGTGATGTTGGGCAGTTCCTAGGCTGAGCAACTCTTTCAGTTGTTCGTTTGATTGTTAGAGTTTAGATGATATCAGTTGTTATACTTGCTTTTCTTGTCTTCTATTTATGTCACTGACAAGAGTAATCTTGAGCGAAGGTTAATACATTTAAAGACCCTCATTTTTGTACTCTAAGTTTGGCCATTGTTGGACCACTATTGTAGTGCAGGGGAGACATTACCGTCACAGTCTTAAAACTTTAGGATATAACCTTAGAGCCCAGTTCGTTCGTAACAAATTCACACCAGCTTGCATTCTTTTCGGGGCGCTTTTGGGGAAGGGGAGCGGGGGGAATTACGGGAAAACTGTGCATTACGGCCTAGAAATTAAATTGCACGTCGCTTGAAAAAGCGCACATCATCGCGCGGGTGTTTTTTTTTTTAAATAAATATTCGTTTCTTTTGTTTTGTTTTTGTTTCTTTTGTTTTGTTTTGGTTTTTTTTTTTTTTAAGACAAAATTTCTTGAATTTTCCCCATTTAAATTAAGCATTTCAGATAAGTATAAATAAATATCTCTATCTTATATTCATTTATTTAGCCAGAAAAGCATCATTCGATCTCACAGACGAAGCTTCTATGCGTTTGTACCACTCTGTGCGTGTCACTGATTTACTTCTGAAAGAAAATGGAAAAGAATCAAATTATCACAGGAGAGCTGTAGCCGGTATCAAGCTCTCACAACAAGTACAAATGAACATCTGAAAAAAGCAGCCCAAGACTATCACCTCAAGGGCGCATTCTCAAAGCCAGTTATGGCTGAAGGAGGCTTCTACTATCAAGACATGCAGCATTAAAAGCACCCCATAATTATTTCCTGCCGTGTTTTGGTAGGCAAAACAAGAAAACCGTCTGAAACACAAAGAGTTAAAACATGAAACATTTTAAGTCCGTTGAAATTATGACCACACGTAAGGTCTTGATATACTCTGCTGTTTTCACTTGAATGTTTAGGCACAATGTTTGTTCGTGCGTCCTTGTATTGGTAATTTATGAATATTTGTATTCTGCGAATTGGATTAACTTGAGTTTTGTTGTTATATCAATTCATCTTGCATATCTTATTTTTATGTTTGTTAACTTGTTTTTTGTTTGGTTTGTTTTACTGGAGGGGGAGGGCGGGGTTGGGGGGGGGGGAGAGTGGAGTGGTCTGTTAGGTAGTGAGATCGGATGCCTAGCCTTATCGGACAAGGGCCAAAAAATAGGAAGTCCCTTGGGAAAGTTGCGCGTGTTGCTCGGCAGTTGGAAATCATAAATTAATATGAAACAAATATAAAGGTATGTTATCAGGCACTCGCAGGAAATAAAGAAGTAGAACACTAGACAACAGAAAAACAACAGACATGAGTGGCTTACCCAGGATTTGAACCCTGGACCTTCCGTGCGACAACCCCGCCTAGCCATGCAAGCGAATCACACTATCCTCCCTGCCATCTGGAAATCATAATTAGTATGCCATACGGCCGCTGCCCTGGCAAAATTTAAAAATTAGGAAACCTACTGTTGCAAGTGGATCTTATGGAAGGGGAAGTAATCTTTAGAATGTTTTGGACAAATTAAATTTCGAGTTGCAACGCTTGATTAAGCGGATACTTGTTTGACTTTAGGATAGAATTATCTTTTCCTATTTTTCGAGTGACAGAGTACAGATAAGCGTGTGATAACAGTCCCCATACTGGCCACCACTGTTAATATTCTAATTCACTGTTTAGATGCTGCCACTGTTAGTATCTGTGTTTGGTATGTATTGGTGAGTGTGTACCAGAACAGTCACTCACAACACAGGTACGCACATAGAAGTCATAGATGGTTGTAAACGGTGGTGACATTTAACAATGGTTTATTAAGTCACAGCACATCATCACGTAGACATAAGACGAATACACCGTTACAACAAAAGGTACGAATTCAGTATACTCATAAGACTGCACTCACGGCAGTTAATAATAATATCAGCGCTATAATGTCCTCACGACTCAGTATACTCATAAGACTGCACTCACGGCAGTTAATAATATAATATGGCCTGTCCCAATCTTGGACTTATAATAGCTTCATAGCTTCATTCATCTCCACACTGCAGTTAATCACATAGGCTGTACACACAGCGAAATTATATATAAGTCGACATTTTCCTAAGCACTACATAGGCATACACTATCCAAACACAGGGACTCGACCTACACGGTCCACGTCCAAAACTCACCTCCCAAATCACACACTAGTCCCGCCAAAAAAACCCGTCACGAGACTCGGCTGTCTTGAACACCGCTCTCGATAACACATGCAGACTAGCTGCGAGCTATTCACATGACTCAAAACAGTACAGAATAAATACATCTCAACATTTGAGATTAAACAGCGTTCACAAGCTTATCTGTACTCTGTCACTCGAAAAATAGGAAAAGATAATTCTATCCTAAAGTCAAACAAGTATCCGCTTAATCAAGCGTTGCAACTCGAAATTTAATTTGTCCAAAACATTCTAAAGATTACTTCCCCTTCCATAAGATCCACTTGCAACACCACAAAAAATATTTATATAGTGTCTTTATACGCACATCGGGATCCTCGCCGGTGCGACGGAGTTCGTGCACTGTGCTGAGATCCTCCTTGTGTGGTCTAAGGGAGGAGATCGGAGCACTTATGGGCGTTGTCCGTGTGCAATAAACATGGTCCTTTAAAACCTATACAAACAAACTTGTTTTTCTGGAGTCTCCTGTTATGTTGCTGCTGAGTGTCCTGTGTTGTCGCTTAGCGAAGTATGTTGGTATCACGTTTTCTTCTGTTATAGATCTGTTTGAATTCGTTAATGTTTGTTATCAAGTGTCGTATCATATTGTTGTGTCACTTGTTCCTTTTTTAGTGTCAATTGTTTGTTGTGTTCTCTAATTTTCGTTGTGTTCTGTTCTAAATTAAGATTTTCTGTTGTTTTCAAATCTTATGCAATTTTATTTATATAATAAATGCTTTGAAGCATTAGTTTCCCGCAGCCATTTTCTTGTTCTTCCAACTGTACGTACCTTGCCACGATATGTTGGACCTGTACATTTGAACCTTGCTTACTTACTTACTTAGGAGTTCCTCTTCTACCGTGATGTGTAGAGATTAGGAAGAGAGAGAGCGTCATACTATCCTATCGGCCGTCTTCCTCCTGGCCTGGTTCCATTCTAGTCCTCGATCCTTCAGAGATTGTCTAATGTTGTCCTCCCAGCGGACTCTGGGTCGTCCTGGAGGTCTGGATCTGTGGCTCTTAGCCTCCCACACCTGCCGTGTCAGCCGATCTTCTCCTATTCTGCAGACATGGCCAAAGCATCCTATTTAGGACTGTTCTACCTGGGTCTGCAGGGGTTTTTGTTCTCCGCAAACTAACAGGCTCATTTTCATGCGCTCCTCCCACGAATGTTAACCTCTCAGAAGAATTAAATTCCCATGCACACAATGTAACTCAGGGAATATGATGAAAATTCACCAATATCCTTCTGGATATTAACTAGGAAATTGCGTCTGGAGTGCGTGAATAATGATCTGCCTGAATTACAATTAAAAAGGTATATAAATCTCACAACATGATTCTATACACTTTAGGCACAGGTGATGTAATCATCACTCATTACTCGTCCCTACTCCCGTCGGGGTCTGGTGTAGTGGTATTGATGGTATTGTATGATGATGATGGTACTACATGTAAATTGTATGAGGCCAGCTGTGAAGGCTCCTGAGATAAAATGTAATGGAGAATTGTCAGAAGGCCTTTCTTGCTACCACTACGACCTCACACTTAATTTTTTTTTTATTGAATGTAGCTACGTGATGTGTCTAGGGTAATGATGTGTACTGTGGTGTGATAGTTATAAATATACCCATAGATATTTAACAAGACTAATAAGATTAACAAGTGTTAAAATACACTGAACTAACTCACGGGTGTAAAGTTTTTGATATAATTATATTACATTTTATTTGTTCTGGATCAAGTTTTATTTTGACCAGAACTTGTTTTAAAAGAAGGATTTAAACTTTATGAAAATTATGCATGGAATGTTACATAATAAATGCAAAGTGTACATATTTAAGTACTAGAATAGTTAGTTTTATTAAAATGTTCTGGTAGTCAGCTACTAAGGAGGATATTTATTGTCTGTGCTGTTGGGGTGGTCTCATCACACCTGTCTATATTGACTACATAGTGTCCAGAAAATGGTGGGAATTTTTATGGGGTATCTGCAACTTAATGGGGTTGGTGAATATCCAGCAGACCAGAGGCTCACTCATCTGGTATTTGTAGCTCTGGTGCTGAAATCAGGTGGTCCCACCTCTCCGTGCTGGCGGGCAATAATGGTGGTCTCTGTCACAAGGACTGCACAGATACACTTGTGTAAATCACCACCCGAGTAGATACTGCTTCGTAGACGACAGAAACTCGCAGCTCAGATTATGAATAATTAACACAGAAGTGCTAGCAAAACTCAGCTGAGCTGCTGGCTATAGGATGGCGTCCCTAAATTTAACTCACTGTCTTTCATATGGGAAAACACCACACTTTAAAATCTGTGTCTAACACTGAACAATTATTGAAGAATGACCCCAAATGCGCTCTGAGCGCTAATGATATGATTGTCTGTGGCCAATCACTGCCGAGGTTTATTTTTAATTTCAAATTTCCTCACTAAAGTCATTTCAGTCAAGCTTCAGTCACGTATGGATGGTTATCTGTTAGTCTGTCCGTCTCTACTTGTGTTTCTACAAAATTGTGCTCGATTT
This sequence comes from Oreohelix idahoensis, assembly GCA_024509875.1. Taxonomy (NCBI): domain Eukaryota; kingdom Metazoa; phylum Mollusca; class Gastropoda; order Stylommatophora; family Oreohelicidae; genus Oreohelix; species Oreohelix idahoensis. The sequence goes on along the minus strand of JAMPIV010021116.1, from coordinate 56,615 downwards.
TTGACCCAACCGTTCTCTCCCCTTCAAATTTTTGTTGTAAAAGTTATATTTAGACACAGCTACCACCAATGTCCCTTCACTTCTATGCCAAGTAAATTTGAACATCTGTGTCCAAGGTCGTGTTTTTGTGTGCAAATAACGATATGTTAGATTCAATGCAGTCTGTGGCTGATGTAAACTACACTGTCTTTTGTCATTATTTTCAATATTATCTATCCGTCTGTAAAATTAAGACCATATTCGTTCACTGCTCAGAATAGGCCATCTGGCCAGCTAATTTTTATATTCCTAACATTAATATTAAGAAAAATTTACTTTTTAATTTTTGTAATTTTTTTCAGACATCTGCGTTCTTCCGCTCAAATTCAAATCAAGCGCTTGGTATCGCAAAACGTCCAATTCCGTACCTCGTGTCAATTTGGGGGACTTGAATTTTTTTACTTTCATCCATCTCCCCCCCCCACCCCCCAATTGCGTCTCTTTAGCCTTTCCAGTCATATTTTTTTTTTCCCTTTTGATACTCCGTTCCCCTCCGGTCTAGCAAGTCAATTTTATGGGGATGATGACCCGCGGTCTAGGCGATCATGTACATCAGCAGCCTACGCATTATGTTTTTATCCTTAAATGTTATCCTTGGAGGAATTTTACCGTTGTATCTCTGTCAATTTCACTACACATCTCCCCACCTGAAAACATGCCTATGGCAAGTTCCAAAACCAGCGATACACATAGGTAAAATTACTCCTCCCGTCTGCCATTACTCTAATTTTGATCACAGGGGTGCCGACTGAGGAAATCTGCACCGACATTCAATATGCCTGGGATATATTGGATACTAAACTGATAAGGTTGAAGCAATAAAGACCACCTCAGCAATCTTGCGTTTTCATGCTTAGCCTGAGACAAGAACACGAGAGGCTGATGATCCGTCTCCACCACAAATGTCCTACCATACAGATAGATTTGAAACTTCTTTATTGCCCAGATTAATGCTAAACATTCTTTTTCGCTTGTGGAGTATCCTTGTTCCGCCTTATTCAATTTGCGGCTTGCATAAGCGACTGGTTTAAGTTCCCCATCAGGTGAAGATGATCTTTGCAACAAAGCCCCTCCTAGTCCCACATTACTTGCATCGGTTCTTAAGACAAAGTCCTGTGTCAAATCAGGCAGTTTGAGAATAGGCTTGCTAGTGAGTTTTTCCTTTAACTCTTGGAACGCTAATTCACATTGTGCAGTCCAAATAATTTTATCTGGAAGTCCCTTGCGAGTCAGATCAGTCAGAGGAGCACAAATGGCGTTAAAATTTTTGATGTATTTCTGATAAAATCCGCATAACGACACGAATGATCGCACGTCCTTTTTGGTTTGCGGCCTAGGTGCTCTCTGCAGTTTTTTCCAAGTTCTTAGGATCAGGGGTCATATTACCCTGATATACAGTGTGCCCCAAGAATTCCAACTCTTTGCATCCAATACAACATTTTGTTGGCCTAGCAGTTAAGTTCGCCTCCCGAAGTCTATCAAACAACATCTCCAGAGCTTCAATGTGTTCTTCAAATGTCTCTGTGGCGACGAGTATATCATCCATGAAATTCGTGATACATGGGTTATTCAGGGGGTCCAACAATTTTCGCATCATCCTTGAAAACACACTCGGAGCATTTTTCAGTCCGAATGGTAGCATATTGAATTCATAATGTCCATCCGAAGTGCTAAAAGCCAAATAAGGTCTCACTTCAGGCTTCACTGGGATCTGGTAATAGCCTTTACTAAGATCCACTTTTGAAAAGTATTTTGCCTTGTTCAGTCTGGCAAATAGCTGTTTTGTGTCTGGTAATGGATCCACTTGTCCTTCTGTGACAGCATTCAGTTTCCTGTAATCTATGCACAGTCTGTGTTCCCCAGACGGTTCCCTCAACAAAACGACACTAGAACTAAAAGATGATTCACTGTGCGAAATAATCCCCTCCTTCAATAAATAATCTATTTCTTCCTTTAATGCCTTCTCCTTCGCGAACGGAATAGAATAGGCTCTCATACAGATTGGGTTTGAGTCTACCAGTTTCATGTCATACTGTAGCAAATTTGTATGGCCTGGTTTATCTGTTAATACATCTGTATGTTCCTCCAGAACTTGTTGAACTCTCTCCCTCTGGTTTTTAGTCAGGTGCTTACTGACTTTTACCTGTGCTGCTGTTTCACAAGGATGTAATGGGTATTCATGTGAGGTGAGTGGTTCTTTTTGCATCTGGGTTGCAATAGCCAAGGTCAATAAGGGGGTGCTTTCCTGGAGTGGTCTGTCCAGATACTTCTTTAACAGGTTTACATGATAAACTTTTTCCTTCCCCTTTTTGTCAATTTTATAGTTTGTTCTAGACACCTTCTCTAGAACCGTATATGGACCTTGCCAACCAATTTGTAATTTATTCTGGCTTCCCGGTAGTAGAAGCAGCACCTTCTCTCCGACTGCCAGTTCCCTGTCCTTTGCCTTCCTATTAAAATATGCTGCATGTTTCTTCCTGGCTTGTTTCAAATTATCATTTGCCAGTTTCCATCCAGCTTTCAAACGAGTGGTCAGTTCGTTCACATATTGATACGATGAGGTAACAGTCTCTTCCGCCTTCTCATCTGTCCAGGTCCTTAATAGCGCCTCTAATGGACCTTTTATTGGCCTCCCAAATAGCAGAGTTGCGGGAGCCATCCCGGTTGAACTATGTGGTACCTCCCGGTACGCAAACAATGCGGCGGGCAGGAATTGATCCCACAGATCCGGTTTTTCGTGTGCCAGCTTTCTCAGGATAGAAATGAGAGTCCCATTGAACCTCTCTACCTGGCCGTTCCCTTGTGGATGGTACGGACTACAATGAAAGTGCCTGGCTTGAAATAGCTTAAAAACTTCTTCCGTTAGTTTCCCCTTGAACTGAGAACCATTATCCGTCAAGATTTGATGCGGGAATCCTAATCGGGTAAATATTGTAAGTAGTGCCTCTGCTACATGTTTTGAATCAATTGATGGCAGGGCTACCGCCTCTCCCCACATAGAACAAGTGTCCACCAGAGTAAGGATGTAACTGTTCCTCCTCTTGGTCCGAGTGAGAGGTCCTACAATATCCACTGCAACCCTCTCAAAAGGTGTTCCCACTATGGGCATTTCCCCTAGAGTTGCAGGGGCAGTCCAGTGCTTTGGAGCTACCCTTTGACATTCTGGGCAGGATTTGACATATCTTTTTATATCCTCCGTTATCCCTGGCCAGAAGTAATGACAAGCTATACGCTGTCCTGTGGCGCTGATCCCCATGTGACCACTGAAGGGGATTGCATGTCCGAGTTCCATCACTTTCTCTCTATATGCAATGGGAAGAACCAGCTGGTTGTGACCATTTGTTCCAGTTCCGGCCTTCCTGTATAAGAGTTTGTTCTTCATGAAATATTCCCCCTTGCTCGGAGGTGTGTGGCATTTGGGCAATTTTTTAAAACAGGGCTTGAGTGTCCTATCCTCAGCCTGCGCCTTCCTCATCTCCTCTGGATGAGCGTTTATAGGTTCACCTTCTTCCTCCTTCTTCTGTGACCTGGTCTGCACTGTCGCCATGATCACAGGTTTCTCGGGATTCCCCAAGAAGACGTATCTACACCCCAATATCAGAGGGTAGATTGGTTCATCTATCACTGCTGCTCTGATTTCTCCCTCCACATAGCGAGTTTTCACCGTTATCCTTGCGATGGGAAGTGTCATGAGTGGTATGTCCTTAGTCGCCCCTTGTATTTCCACTGTTTCTGTGGTATACTGACTTGGGTCCACTAGGCTAGACTTCACAACTGAATCATAATCCAAACCTGTATCATAAAGGCACCTTATGGTGACCCCATTACAAATAACATCCTCACAAACTGGGGGGTGATAAGGTTCCTGTTGTCCCTTAGGATTAACCTTTAATCTTTGCGTCCCCGACTTCATTGCAGCAATGTTTGAAGGTTTCCTTCTACAAAATTCGGTGTTATGGTTATCCTTCTTGCACCATTTACACCATCTTTTTCCTTGGTTCAACGGTTTTCTTTCATTGAACTTTTGGTCATTGAACTGTGAGTTTCTGTCGCGATAGTCATTTCTTGGCCGCTCAAAATTTGTCCTACCTTTATTTCCCTGCTCTCTATTATCAAATTTATTAAATTGCTGTGGAGCTTTAAAATTGTCTATGTGCTTCTTCTTAGCACCACTTACCTCTGCCTGGGCTGCCTGATACCTCTCAGCAACATTTAAAATTTCCCCCAACTTCTCTGCACCTTGTTCCATGAGAAATTTTCTCATGTCTGGAGCCATGGACTCTCTCAATTGTTCAATCATGATCATTTCTTTAAGATCTTGGGTCTTCCCCAGAGCCGTCCATTTCTCCAAATAGGTTTCTAGTCTGGCAGAGAATTGGTGGTATGTCTCCCCAGACAACAGTTTGGCATTTCTAAATTTCTTACGATAAAATTCACCATTCTTCTCGTACCTTAATAACAAAGCCTGCTTTAACATGTCATAATTGTCTTGGTCTTCCCTGTTCATTTTGGCAAATACTTCATAAGAAGCACCCCTCAATCCCTGTGATAGCTTTAAACTCCACCTCTCTCTCTCTAACCCATATGTAGTAGCTAATAACTCAAAACGTCCCAGGTACCCCTCTATGTCATCGTCTTTCTCAACAAAATGGTCTAAATGAAACCCCATAGCTGAGTTTGAGGCTCCCATACTGGGCGTAGCATCTGAGGCAAAAGGGCTGGCACCATTTTCAGGGGCCGGGCCTTGTAATTCCAGCTCCCTTAGTCGTAATTCGTGCTCCCTCTGCAACCTTCTATCTTCTGCCTCCCTTTCGGCAGTCAACCTTTTTTCTTCTGCCTCCCTTTGCTGTCGTTTTTCTTCTGCCTCAATCTGCAGCCTCTTAATTTCTCTATCAGCCTCAATTTGTAACCTCTTCTCTTCAGCTACCTTTCTATCTTCCCTTTCAATATATTTATCACATTCAGTCGTTACGTATTGAATTAAAATTTGACCATCCATCCCCATCTCCTTCGCAGTGAGCACAGCAGCTGATCTAAACTTTGCTAGCTCAGCCATACTTTTCAGACAATATAATAATATACAAGCTAAGTACTTCTTATGACTATAATCTAACTAATTCTAACTAACCAGTTAACTAATTAATTATTACTGGCTGTGAAGATTCACCAACTTTTATCTGCAGGGACACTTTTACTTTTAAAGGAAATTTTACAATTTATTTCCCTACTTTTATTTCTCCCACCAGGAGATCTTAATATTACTGTTGGGCTAATTATCCCTGGACAAGACCCCAATATATGTAGTGGTATTGATGGTATTGTATGATGATGATGGTACTACATGTAAATTGTATGAGGCCAGCTGTGAAGGCTCCTGAGATAAAATGTAATGGAGAATTGTCAGAAGGCCTTTCTTGCTACCACTACGACCTCACACTTAATTTTTTTTTTATTGAATGTAGCTACGTGATGTGTCTAGGGTAATGATGTGTACTGTGGTGTGATAGTTATAAATATACCCATAGATATTTAACAAGACTAATAAGATTAACAAGTGTTAAAATACACTGAACTAACTCACGGGTGTAAAGTTTTTGATATAATTATATTACATTTATTTGTTCTGGATCAAGTTTTATTTTGACCAGAACTTGTTTTAAAAGAAGGATTTAAAATTTATGAAAATTATGCATGGAATGTTACATAATAAATGCAAAGTGTACATATTTAAGTACTAGAATAGTTAGTTTTATTAAAATGTTCTGGTAGTCAGCTACTAAGGAGGATATTTATTGTCTGTGCTGTTGGGGTGGTCTCATCACACCTGTCTATATTGACTACATAGTGTCCAGAAAATGGTGGGAATTTTTATGGGGTATCTGCAACTAAATGGGTTTGGTGAATATCCAGCAGACCAGAGGCTCACTCATCTGGTATTTGTAGCTCTGGTGCTGAAATCAGGTGGTCCCACCTCTCCGTGCTGGCGGGCAATAATGGTGGTCTCTGTCACAAGGACTGCACAGATACACTTGTGTAAATCACCACCCGAGTAGATACTGCTTCGTAGACGACAGAAACTCGCAGCTCAGATTATGACTAATTAACACAGAAGTGCTAGCAAAACTCAGCTGAGCTGCTGGCTATAGGATGGCGTCCCTAAATTTAACTCACTGTCTTTCATATGGGAAAACACCACACTTTAAAATCTGTGTCTAACACTGAACAATTATTGAAGAATGACCCCAAATGCGCTCTGAGCGCTAATGATATGATTGTCTGTGGCCAATCACTGCCGAGGTTTATTTTTAATTTCAAATTTCCTCACTAAAGTCATTTCAGTCAAGCTTCAGTCACGTATGGATGGTTATCTGTTAGTCTGTCCGTCTCTACTTGTGTTTCTACAAAATTGTGCTCGATTTTTGACCCAACCGTTCTCTCCCCTTCAAATTTTTGTTGTAAAAGTTATATTTAGACACAGCTACCACCAATGTCCCTTCACTTCTATGCCAAGTAAATTTGAACATCTGTGTCCAAGGTCGTGTTTTTGTGTGCAAATAACGATATGTTAGATTCAATGCAGTCTGTGGCTGATGTAAACTACACTGTCTTTTGTCATTATTTTCAATATTATCTATCCGTCTGTAAAATTAAGACCATATTCGTTCACTGCTCAGAATAGGCCATCTGGCCAGCTAATTTTTATATTCCTAACATTAATATTAAGAAAAATTTACTTTTTAATTTTTTGTAATTTTTTTCAGACATCTGCGTTCTTCCGCTCAAATTCAAATCAAGCGCTTGGTATCGCAAAACGTCCAATTCCGTACCTCGTGTCAATTTGGGGGACTTGAATTTTTTTACTTTCATCCATTCCCCCCCCCCCCCCCCCCCCCCCCCCCCCCCCCCCAATTGCGTCTCTTTAGCCTTTCCAGTCATATTTTTTTCCCTTTTGATACTCCGTTCCCCTCCGGTCTAGCAAGTCAATTTTATGGGGATGATGACCCGCGGTCTAGGCGATCATGTACATCAGCAGCCTACGCATTATGTTTTTATCCTTAAATGTTATCCTTGGAGGAATTTTACCGTTGTATCTCTGTCAATTTCACTACATCTGGGGTCCCTCTTCTGTCGGGTTTCCCGCACGACTAGTCAGAAACAATCACCATCTCTTGCAGTAGTGGTTCATGCATATACTATTTTCATATGTTGAAGTTGCCAGCCTAGTATATATCCACTTAGCAAGAAACCTGTAAAATTTACATTAGTAAATAAATTGTTTACACTTATCCCAAAATTTTGGGAATACATACTTCTCCTGGCGCAGATTAGAATGGACCCACAGCCCTGTATTTAGATTCTGTTCGAATCACTTAAGTCTGAGAAATTCCTCTTATGACGGGTGAAGCACTTGGTCTGGAAATCTATAATTCCTCTTATGACGGGTGAAACACTTGGTCCGGAAATCTATAATTCCTCTTATGACTCCTTGTGATAAAATTCCTAAGTTTCCAGTCTTGTATTAAAATTGCGTGTTTACTTGTACTTCCAAAGTTGCCCAATACTCGATCTGGCACTTATAGTTGTGGAATGATAAGTCCTATCCTCTTTCCTCTGGCTTGTAGGAGGTGTTGAGTTGCCGCTGCGATGCAGTCTGTCTGTGTGCTGTGACTCCGAGTTTGTTAGATTATATCTCACAATCCTTAGTTTCAAATCCCAGCTGTGTTTCCCCCGAAAGTTCCAATCAAATCATAGTAGATTCTGGCGAACCAATCCAATCTATCTAGCACTGTTTGGGTGGGGAAGTTTATCATTACTCATCGCACGCGTATTTGAAAATATTAAATTTAATATACACGCAAGGCCTCTTACAACAGCGATGTCATATCGTTACCTAAGACTTCCGGCGCACCTCTATTTATCACCTTTATCTGCTTGCGTCCGCTAGACAGATGTCTGGTCAAACCGGGTGGTCTTCTTCATCGTATCACAACACCGGCTTGTGTCAACATGATCAACAGCTTTCCAATGGGGTCAAATGTTTAACCGCCCCGTTTCCACAGGCGGTCTGACAGATTAGGCGATAAAATATTATCGCTGGCCGGGTCACCAAACCTGGCGAATCGTAACAACAGTCTGGGAGTGGAGTGTGAAACAATAAGATACGCATTACTCCCGTAGCAAATACTGCCACAGGGGAGTGGCGTGTTAGAGACTTCACCATGCTATGTCCAGCATATAACAAAATAGTGAAAATAACGAATGAAAAGGCATGATTTATGCCAAATAAAATCGATGAGTGAGAAAAATGAAGAAAAAGAAAGGATACTGCAGGAGGGCTAAAGGTGTGAGAGATAACACAAAAGCGCATGTTCAGACGTTTTGTCACACCTGGGTGGACCAGAACGTGAAGGTATCAAATTTCGATACTAGAACCCGGCATCTGTGCCGTGAAAGGAAAGCTTAGCCCAGTGGTTCTCAAACTTTTTTATCTGGCCACACTGTCGGAATGAAATTTTGATCGCTTCTCTCCAAATTTTTTATTAATAAGAAATACCTTCGAAAGCACACACCAAAAAAAAAAAAAGACTACTCCTAGCACTGCTTCAGGCAAAACACAGAACACAACTACTTTATAAAATGATCGTGAGACATCCAGAAAGTATAAAACAATGCAGCGACATAAAAGCATGATTCATTCACAAAATATACCAAACTCAATGAGAAGTGTGAGCTCGTTTTTGTCGGGTAATCTCATTTATATTCAGTCATCTTTGAGATACTCTCATCTCCTCATCAACGCAAAGAAGCCTTTCTCTTTTCTGGTCTGATATTTGTCAGAGCTGAGAATCCCTGGTCACAACAATATGTCGTGGAAAATTGTAGAAGAATGGACAATACTCTTGAACAGATGCGTAGATTCTGTTTCTGGTTGTACAGTATATCCAAAAAGAGAACATGTCTCTAAATCAATACGTCTTTGCCATTTAGAGGCCCCGCACCCCTTTACAGCATCTTAAGAAGTCGTGCGCCCCTTTACACCATCTTAAGAAGCTTTGCACCCCTTTTAAAGCACATTAAGAAACATCGCACCCCCTTTATCATCTAGCACGCAAAAAGATAAAAGTACGTTGTGAGAAAATGTTGTTTACAAAATGTGACTAAGCTTCGGTATCTAATTGTTGTCAAAGCTCTATTTTGTACAAATTAGTTGAATTCTGCATATTATATATTCAGAGTGTTTATGATGATTCGCCTTATAAAAATCCCTGGCAAGCCTCGCATCCCCAGAAGGTAGGTCTCATGCACCCCTGGTTAAGAAGCACTACTCTAAATCCTTGATTGTCTTTGAACCTTCCCGCCACACGTGTCATCAGCTCGCACCGCACCAGTGTGGACCGCCGCACCGTTTGAGACCTACTGGCTTAGCCAAACAGACGATAATAAAACACGTGAAGAATGGAACTGGGCATAGAGATAACGTCGGTAATGAGGAAATGGACAGATCTTGAACGGACAACTGAGGACAGGAAGGTTTGAGGCGTATTTGTTGTAAGCCTATGCTCATCTGGGAGCTGTAAGGTAATGGATGAAGATATACTTTCAGAAAAAAGTTGTCGGAGTGGCTAAGAGGTATGGCGTCCGCCCTAAATTCTAATTGTAATTCTGGGTTCCATCCCAGTACAAAAAATATAACTGGAATTTTTTTTTTTCCCCAGCCAGTGGTTCCTAATGCTGTCATACTCACCCCTGATCTCCTGCGTAGTGAGATCGGATGCCTAGCCTTCTCAGATAAGGGCGAAAAATTAGAACATCCTGCGTGCAGGTTGTGCACATTAAAAATGCCTCAGCTATTGGAAATCATAAAGAGTAGGCCATACAGCCGCTTCCCTTGCAAAATTTAGAAATTAGGAAACCTACCCACCACAAAAATATTAATAGAATGCGTGATTCCTGTATACAAACATTGGGATCCTCGCTGGTGCTACAGAGCTCGTGCGTTGTTCTGAGATCCTCCTTGTGTTGATCTATTGAAGGAGATCGAAGCACTGATGGAGTTGCCCGTGTTACGATGAAGATAGTCCTTAAAACCAAAATAAAACCAAACCAACCATGCTCTCAGAAAACAACGAGCCAGTATAACGAGACACGAGATCGACTAGAACTCATAATAAAAGAGAAGAGTGGGGAAGCCAATAGGACTTAAGGAAGAAAACACAAGCAGAAACAAAACAAAGCACAGTTAAAAACAGCGACCCGAAGTAGATCTCACAACAATTTTAGATGACGACAATAATGATTTTGGTGATGATAATTTTTGTTATGGTGATGATGATTATTATTGTGTTGATAATGATGATCAAAGTGATGATAATGATGTTGATTATGATGATGATGATCATGGTGAGGAAAACGATTATGAATGTGGTGATGATGGTCATGGTGGTAGCGATGATGATTATATTTATGGTGATTACGGTGATTATGATTATGGTGATTATGATGATTGTGGTGATTATGATGGTTGTGGTGATTATGATGAATATGGTGATTACGACGATGATTATGATGATTACGATGATGATTATGATAATGATTATGATGAACATGATGATGGCTGAAAACGTCTTAATACTCACCACATTTCTGTGGTATACTCTCATAAACGTAGTGGGCAGCTATTGACTACAAGTATGTCATTGAGGATTTAAGATGTTGTTGATGACGATGATCTTGATTATGGGGATGATTATAATGGTGATAATCATTATTATAGTGTTCATGATTATTACACTTTTGATGATGATTATTTTTATTATTATAGTGATGATGATAAGGATGAGGATGGTGCTGATTAGATTGACAATGATTATTATTATGGTGTTGATAATTATTACTGTGATGATGCTGATGATGGTGATTATTATTATAATTATAGTGATAATGACGACAATAATCGAGATGATAATGATGATGATAGTGATTATGGTGTTGATGGTGGTTGCGGTGATGATCGTAATTAGAACCGTTATTTTACTCACCAATTTTCTGAGAAATACTCTCATAAAAGTAGTGGACAGCTAGGAAAAATAAGTACGTCATAAAGGTGCCGGCACTGCCGATTCTTTGACCCCTTCTGTCGCTTTGTCCAGACCTAGCTCCGCCATCACGGAATGCGTAGCTCAAATAGAGGGAGGAATTATATTCAACAGACGTCAAGGCGCTGGACAAGAAGAACATCAAAAGTAGAGCCATGAGAAACTTCTTGTCTGCCTTCAGAATTGCCAGGCATGATCTTGATTGCAGCGAGTCTTTAATAATGACCGGAATTTGATGTGGGTATGGTTTCATTACATCCGGGTGACTGGACTGGGCGGGATTATCTATAACCGTCTCCGATTGGCTGACCGAGTTGGACATCCCATCATCGTATTCTGTCGGTAGATTTCTGGGGGAAAGATTTTCTTCCGTGTAGGATATTGATGATCTATGGCCGAGCAACGCGGCGCATTCATCAAAAATTTCTTGAGCTGTGCGTGTTGGTCTTCTGTCCTGTGCTATTAAGATGTTTTCTTCAATGTTCCTGCTGGACCGAAACTTTTCAATAATGACATCACTGTACCACGTGATAACAGAGCACACTGTACAGCCAATGAGAAGAGTGGCCGCGATACATAGCAGTATGACAATCTGACCAATCAAAAGATGGGTGTTGTCATTTGATGGATACCAGCTGGATGACAAATCAACAACACCTGAAATAACAGCAAGCATTGTTATAAACAAAGACGAATGCTCTTGTTTAATGGCTAAACTTAATTTATAACAATAGGAAACTACAAGTTTTATGGACCACTTTTATTGTTGTTAATAAATAAAAGTTTTCCCTAAAAATAGCTTTTTCCTCCACTTGTTTTATGATTTTAAGTTATAAAGAAATATTAGTTGTTCGGTGTGACGTGTAATGGAAAAGAGTCTACAGTAATCTGACAGCTTATTGCAACCTAATAGCTGCTCTCTGATTTGCTAGTTAAACGTGCATTGTCCTGTCTTCTGCAGCTTACCCTTTTGTCCCCGCCTCCTTTCTTTAAACACTGGCCAACGCAGTGTTTACAATCTTCATGACCTGTCAGTCATATCAGGAAACAAATCACGCTTTGATTATACTTCGTTCCACTCACGCGAGCTCATCTGTCAATCTGTCAGCCAGAAAGCACGTGAGAGAAACGGAACAGATACCTTTGAAGTTCATTCAGGAAAAATCTAGAAACCCTCTAGTCTCCCTTGATCGTGAACACGGGCATTCTAAGGGAAACCCGCTAGGAGAACGAAAGTCTTTTGATATCGGTCAAAGCTCCAGACGAGAAACTCTGGAAGACCGAAACGTAAAGCCTATCATTTTGATAACTCTAAGCTCCTGAAATTTTGTCCCACACAGGAGTGCGAAATAACGCCATTAGAGATCAAGAGCAATCTATGATATACAAACTGCTGTTTTCTATAACCCAGCCATCAGTCAACAGTCAGAAGAGTCTAGCGCGCAGTCATAAAACCATTCTTTTGGATATTGTTTATAAGTGATTCGTGGAGATTTAATTCTGTAGTTCTGGTAAGAGGAAAATAGTTATAAGTGTTAGAAGTATTTCACGGTGATAGCATTTAAAGTTAAACACTTATACTTCACTTAGATTTTTTTCATGCTGGTAAGGCGTATTAAATAAAATAACGCGTTGCAATTTTCATAACAAGATACTCAGTAAAATGTTTGACCACGCCACCCGACGCTACATAACTGATGACGAGACCGTAATTATGTTACAGTGTAGACGGACGCAGCACTTAACTCCCCAGGAGAGATAGAGATGAACACGACTGTTAACCACACCGGACTTAGAGGCGTTAGACGACTGACAGTGGGAGAAAAGAATACATGTTTAAATTTCATTTGTAATTATTGTTATTATAGCGTCTATTATTTTTTAAATGCCATACGACAAAGTAACAGACACTGACAATTTAATAGCTACTTAATGACAGGTGATCATGTTGTACGTGGTGCGTATGGAAAAAGGAATAATAAATAACACACTGTGCGAGTGACCCCCAGTCGCGAAACGGTGCGGGTGAGTCATCATCGACTCGATGCGACCCAAATCCGCGGCCAGCGATGTCTGTGTGTAGGCGTAGAACAAACACCGTGTGTCTTTTAATTCGTCAGGATTGACAGAGCGGATGAGAGACTGTTAACTCCCCGTCTCTCTCTCTCTCTCTCTCTCTCTCTCTATATATATATATATATATATATATATATATATATATATATATATATATATATATATATATATATATATATATATATATATATATAGATATATATATATATATATAAGGTAAAGGAACCCGTTACACGCCCATTCAGGCATATTAGGAATATAGTGTTAGGCCCATATTATCTTGACCGTCGGCACATGAGGGGTGATGTGGTCGGCATCACGCCGGCATATATATATATATATATATATATATATATATATATATATATCTATATATATATATATATATATATATATATATATATATATATATATATATATATATATATATATATATATATATATATATACACCATTCTTCTTTATTTCATCTGTATGTAAATGATTTCTTGCTATATTTTGGGTATTTGATGTTGTAACCAGTTTAGTGATAATAAACAACAAAGAAATTTAACTTTGTGTGTTGGTCAGACCTATACCCATTTATCCTTAGTTCTTCACGTTTGTGTGTCTTGTTGTCACACAGTGGTGTGTGTGTGTAGAGTAACTTGTCTTATTTTAGATAGGGAGGTAAACACTGTCTTGTAAACAAAGCACAGTTGTACGGATAGGCTGGAGGAGAGAAACCTACTCACTCCAGAGACATATCTTTCAATCAACCTACCACCTGTGAAATCTATTTTCTATACATTCTCGTGTATCTGTCAACATTCACTCTTTACTTAGACGGGCCCAATAAAACAATAAACCTACCGTACGACATTCGGAACGGTCACTTCTGCCCAGAAACATTCATCTCTGAATAAAATATACTTTGGTAATTTTAAAACTGTAAAGCTCGTAAGAATGTTGATCCCATTTTAGAAAAATGTCCTCGCTACTTTCAAAGGTTCGGTTCTTACCTGTCTCGGTAGCCAGAGGAACACGGTGTCACTATCAGGTTCCCTTTCCCGACACTAAACATTCTCGTAATCACTTCTTCCAAAAGCTATTTCCCGACAACTAACTTTCCAGATGAAGTCTCTGGCTGGTCATTAAAAGGCGCTTAAAAGATGTATGTTTTTCCATTGCTGTGTACACAATTTAGAGCCCTGCCTATGGTCATTTTGTGGTCTTGTCGAAATCTGATACATACGAACACGTTCTCTGGACCCGCCTTTCTATCAGCTTTGAAGGTCTATTGACTTTTCAACCTCGCGTTGCTACGCTCACCGTTCAGATTAAGTTTAAGGTTATCTTGTCATTTTTTTCGGAATGTAAAGCGTTTATATTCCTCTACTTAGTATTTGACTGGATATTATATAGAATAATCGACAAATAAGAGAAGACTGTAGACAGAAATATGTCTCCGACTACATAAGGAAAAGACGATGGTCACATATTGGTCATGTCCTACGAATGCAAAACAGCAGAATACCAATGTAGGCGCTCACTTGGGTTCCTGAGGGTAAGAGGAAAAAAGGAAGACCAAAAGAAACTCTTAGAAGAACAATAATAAGAGAAGGAAGAACGTTGGGATTAAATAATGTGCAAGAGCTAAGAGGAGTCACAACGAACAATCTGGAGAGCACTGATTTCTGCCTTATGCGCCGTGTTTGGTGCTTAAAGAATTTATTATTATTATTATTATTATATACAAAAAAAAAACTTTCTTTCTCTTGTTTAGTTTAATCAGCACATACCTGTATAGACAGAACAGTTTTAGCTAAAAGAAAAAAAAAGTGTAAAGGTCATTAATTAACAAATATGTGTTTCAGCGTGCAATAAACGTGCTCATTTCTGAAAAGATCGATAAAAATTTAGTATGTCTCACAGACCTCTTCGAAATATACAAGCAAAATTGTGAATAAGCCAGCACTTGTTTTTGTGATATGCATAACTGTAGCGACAGGGCCGGCTCTACCGACGGCGCAACACGTGCATTTGCACGGGGGCAGCAAGCTTTGGGGGGGCGGCAAAAAATCTTTTACTTATTTTTACAATCCCGCCAAAATATTCCGCCTGGGAGCATCGCTGGTGTAATGGTTACCACACTGCGCTAGCGATCAGGTGTTCAAGCCCGGGCGCAGGCATTTGTAAGAGTGTCATCGACCAGGATTTTGACTGAATAACCTGAACGGCCCCTGAAATAAACCCTTTGTGGATGGTGTCGCGGAGTGTTTGAAGGTTTCGTCTAGATTATTTTAAAATTCCTTACTTTTCTATTCCTTCACATTTTGTCTGTTTTCTCTAAGAAATATTTGCACCTGCGATCTGTTCTTTAGCTGTTTTTCAAGTCTTCACTAATAGTTCTGCCATACGATCCTAATGATAGCTTCTCCTCCTACAAAGGCAGTAAAAGGTATTTCTTTAGAGACGTCAGTACAATTTATTGGCTTGGTCGAAACCACAGTTGTTCCAAGAGGATTATTTTTCCATGTTCAGTGGTCAACTGAAGACCGCCACGATAAATTTTCCGGCATGGCTGAACGGGACACGGGAATTAATTAACTTGGCGTGGGAACCAGGAGTTTATTTTTTATCGACTGTTCTATGTTGCCGGTTCGAATGTTTCAGTTGTTTTGGAGTGTGCATTAAAGGAAGTTACAGTGATAAATAAGTTTTTAAAACGTTTTATGAAATGAGTACAGTGCTTCAGCCTCCATTCATTACTAAATAATACACTTTATTGTAGGGTTTATTAAAACAGTTTTAATATTCAAATAGATATAATGTCCGATAAAAGAAAAAAAAACTATCAGGTGCTGAATATCGGAAACGGAAACTGGAAAAAGAACGCGATATTCAAAAACATAGCGGGGCTTTACATAAATATATAAAAACTGAAACAGCTGAGGTAGGACAGAAGAAAATAAGCAAATGTGCCGAAACAAATGATTCTGAGCTCATGGCAAGTACTTCTAACTCGGACCCCAGTAACGGAGATATTCCTAACAATGTCAAAAATGAGACTGATTTCACTGTTTCCAATTCCAGAGATTTAAGTGATGAACTTAAGAGATACACTGATCCGGCAAGATGGAGTCCTTCTTTAAGCGATACCGAAAGTCTGATAAATTATATGACCCTAACAATGGAAATTTTTTAAAGCTTCTTGAACTGATTGCCAGATTTGATAGTGTTATGTGTGAACATTTAATGAGAGTAGCTCGTGGATTGACCCAACATTACCTTGGGAAAAACATTCAAAATGAATTAATTGCTCTTCTCTCTGGAACCATATAAAAAGAAATAATTTCTATGGTGGAGAAAGCTAAATATTATAGCATAGTTGCAGACTGTACCCCCGATGTAAGTCACATTGAACAATTAACACTAATTGTAAGATTTGTTAATACGAATCCAGATGATATCAACATTCATGAGCATTTTCTTGGTTTCATTGCTGTAGAAGCCACTACAGGCTCAGCGTTAACCGAATGCATTCTAAGAAAATTGTCAGACAGGATATTTCAATCGCAAACATGCGTGGCCAGGGGTAAGACAATGGATCAAATATGAAAGGAAAACATTCAGGAGTTCAACAACGTATTAGGGACTTGAACCCGAGAGCTTTTTATATCCCTTGCTGTTCTCATTCTCTCAACTTGGTGGTCAATGATGCCGCGATGTCATCTAGAGAAGGGGTTTTATTTTTTGAAACGGTTCAGAAATTGTATGTGTTTTTCTCAGCGTCAACACTGCGTTGGGGAATCCTTAAGAAACATATTACAACTCTAACGCCCAAGCCACTAAGTACAACTCGCTGGGAATCTAGAATCGAGGCCATTCGTCCTTTAAGATATTATATTGAGGAATTTTATGATGCATTGATAGAAATTGCTGATGACGAGTCAGTAGACAAAATGGTGAGACATGAAGCTGAAACCCTTGCCCTAAAACTCAGAGATTTTAAATTTTTATGTTGTCTGGTTATATGGCACTATGTTTTAAACGAAATTAATGTTGCTAGTAAACTGTTGCAAAGCATAAAAATGGAATTGACTAGTGCCATAACAACTTTGAGAAATGTTCTCCAGAGCCTTAAGAATCTCAGAAATGATAAATCATTTCAAAATTTTCTTGTTGATGCTACAACATTAGCTGAGAAAGTTGAAGCTGATCCTGATTTGATACCAACGTTTGAATGTACTAGAGTGCGTCGGCAGAAAAAGCAACACAACTATGAAGCAAGAGATGAACCTATTTTGGATCCCAAAACTAAATTCAAAATTGAATTTTTCTTTTTTTATTATTGATGTTGCAACTAATTCTATTGAAGAAAGGTTCGAGCAATTGGAACATCACAGTTCACATTTTTCCTTTTTATATAACATTCCTAAATTGAAATCTAAGACGACAAATGAGCTCTTAAACAAATGTAGAAACCTAGAAAGCATTTTAACACATCAAGAAAATAGAGACATTGATGCCATTGAGCTATGTGATGAACTGAAGTAGTATCCAAATTAGTACCAGAAAATATTCCACCAATTGAAGTTCTTCGTTACATTATTGAAAATAACATTGCTCCTAATGTCGCTATAGCCTTAAGAATATTACTAACTTTGCTGGTAACGGTAGCAAGTGGTGAGCGTAGTTTTTCAAAACTGAAGCTTATTAAAATTTATTTACGCTCAACAATGGCCGAAACTAGATTGGAAGGACTTGCCATGATTTCAATTGAACATGAAATCGGTCAAAAATTAGACTACGCAGACCTTATTTCTGCTTTTGCAAATATGAAAGCAAGAAAAGTGTCTTTTTAAGCAGTATATACTTCAAACAATATAAATTCAAATAATGTGAAAATAGTGCTAAAAACTATAACATGTACATACTACAGTCAAGTGTTTGTGACTCAGCAGTTCATCGTTCCACATGAGAAGAGTTTGCCCTATATGTAAGTAATGTAACTACATTTATTTCATATAATTGTCTCTAATAAAGTCAATCTTTTATTTTATGATTATACAGTATTTTCATCAATTTATCAATACATTATTATTAATGGTACTATTTAAAATTAGGCTAATGGTCATGAAATTAATGTTGAAGCTTGTTTAATAGCATAATGGTTTCAAAAATTTCAAACGTTAATTTGAAGTTGGGCTGGGGCGGCAAGGTATGGTATTGCACGGGGCGGCAAAATTCCTAGGGCCGGCCCTGTGTAGCGAAGTAATTAGCAGGTTGTAAGTACTGACCAGCGCTCAATGGGTTAAGGAGTACGCGTGAGCTATTTTGACTGACAGCGAGATTGAGAAAAACCCCGTGCGAGGAATGTAAACTGTGAGCTGTGAGAAAAAGGGCAGGGATATTTTTGGGGAGATGGATTGCAGGATTGGTACTGGACGGAGTGTTGTACGATAGCTTGTTCATGGGTTTGGAATTGTAATAGAATTGTGATTGAATTGTAATTGGATTGCATTTGTTGGCTTGTGACGAGGAAGTCCGGCCAATGGATATTGCGTGTTTTGAAGTCGTGCTCCATTATTATGATTGTACTAGCAATAACCCGTCAATATTAACAGGTTATTAATTATAGTGTGTTGTTTCTGTTACATGTATTACAGACGGTACTATCACTTATGTGGTCTTTTCATTGCAGGCGGCCGTCATTAGATATTTGTAATGAAAATTAAATGGATGTATTAAATATGAAGACATGAAGTAACCTTACCTAAATGACATGTGGAGCAGTGATAATGATCTAATGGACCGTAAATTGACTAACTAACTAACATTTCTTTTATGATAACATGTCTCGTAATTGTTCGTGCATCTTTTAAAATCTTGCCCTGGTCGACTTATTGCCTCTGAAAAGCCATGGTCGACTTAGTGCCTCTGAGAACAACGTTTGAAGTTTGACGAAAATCAAGTTCATATGCTGTTTATCAATTGTGTTGTTGGCTTCTTTCCATAATCAAACTGTTCTTGTACACCGTCCTTTGCGCACTTTTCTATTTTCGGGAGAGTTACATATAAGGGGAAACAATACAATTATTGTCAACTTTCAACCATAGTTGCACCCCCTTAGCTGTGGTTGAAAGTTGATGTACTCTCTCGAAAATAGAAAAAGTGCGCAAATGACGGTGTGCAAAATGTGACTAACCGACCGACTGACCGAAGTACTTACGGCAGGTATTATGGTATTGGATTTCCATAACCAGGATTTGTCAGATTTTTACTGGTTGCAATATACAGATGTGTGGGACTGTACACTCGGATTTTGTTATTGATTATTGTTCGAACGTCCTGTAACTGTTTTCTGTCACAAGCCCATAACACATCCCCTAGACCTAGATGTTACTAGTCTCGTAAAGATAACGATATTTTGGTGTAAAGCGTTATAATCTTGATTAATATCTTTCTGAAGCCTATTTTCCTATTAGAAGTACTCAAAGAGCTGATAAAATTCTGGGATGCAAATGATAATGCAAAACAAGCTGGAACAGAATTATTAGCTGTTTAGAAAGTGGAACCAACATTTTGTTAGAAGCGCGGGATCAAAATTGAACTATAGGAGAACGAGAGACTCACGGTCACCGAGTCTCAATTCCGAGAGAACATTTTCTATGGACGTTTGGACGACGGCAGCACCGAATAGTGGTTTTTACTATTCGGCCGAATGCGAATAGAGGCCTTTAACTATTCGGCCGAATACGAATTCCAATACGAGTAGTGAGTGAATGTTGGGTATAAAAAGTTGTGTTCAATAGGTCTACTGACATCTTTATTAATTATACAGCGTGTCGCATAATGCGATTGGGATTCGATATCTAGGTAGACTAATCAAAACAAAGTGAACCCCGTCGAAACATGTGTAATGCTAATAGCTCGACCAATGAAACGAGAGCTTGCTACACGGAGTGTCCGAGATCTCTAGGCCTGACAATAAGGGAGGAGAGAATCGGGGAAACTTGGATGTGTTTCCATTAACAATAGAGAGCAACACGAGGATTTCTTCTGATAAAGCTAGTCTAGTTATATAGTACAGAACTGGAGCTTTCTTCTGACACCTGTATCATCGTGGTGTGAGCAGCATAAGCGGAGAAAAAAAGAGTTTGAAGGCAGTAAAACTAAAGTTATTTGTAGAGTTTCACTGTTTCGGCTGCCGTGAAAAGGGATACAAGGGTCAGAGTCAGAGAAAGTTAGCTATAACGATAGATCCAAATCGTCTGAGTTGAACTAGCTTTGGGTGAAGCAAATCGGTTGGATATTAACTGAGAAAAGCCTATTGGAAGTTTTAGAACAAACACAGTTTATCTAGGAACGAAAGATTCTTGAAGTGTTGGAAGGAA
Source organism: Oreohelix idahoensis (assembly GCA_024509875.1). Lineage (NCBI taxonomy): Eukaryota > Metazoa > Mollusca > Gastropoda > Stylommatophora > Oreohelicidae > Oreohelix > Oreohelix idahoensis. The sequence continues at coordinate 36,025 of JAMPIV010021116.1, read as the reverse complement.
CGAGGGATGAAACATAATCGCTAATCAGCACGGAGTTCACGGATTCACTCACGATGGCCGACAGAGAGAATAAATACGCGGGTAGTTGGAAGTGGGAGGACACACACGAAATCAGAGAACGCAGAGGACAAAAGGAGAGAGCTAGTCACGTATTCCTTCACCATCGAGTATTTGTGATAGCCTGCCTTTGCCAGAATTAGCCCTACTATTGTATTTCTGAGAAGACCAGAGGGTGAGTAGGGCTACTGTACCCATTTTGTAAATGCATAGACAATTTTAATATGTCACTTTATTGAAATCATGCTATGGAATGTATAATGGAAGAAAAAAGATGGATGTAAAGTGGAAACCACACCAGATAACAATCCTGAACTGATTTCTGAACTATCCTTGTCATGTTTTAATATGTTTATATGCCTGTATCCTGCTCTATGATTATACTATCAGGTTATATAATTGCTTATAACATAACCATAGAACTATGTAACGATGGGCTACAGTGCTGTAGCCATTGTTATGAAGGTAATAATTTGACTGCCTGTGAGCCAATGGCTCTCAAAGCTGAGATCCGGAACACACTCATACAGATTTAATGCACAAGTAGCAAAAATGTAAATGGGTAGTTTTTAAGTCTTGGCCGCAAGGACACCCCGACAGGTTTACGGCAGCATGGGAGAATATATCCCAGTGGTTCTCAAACCATTGGTACCAATGACCCCAAATAGATTTGACTGTTCTATGGGCACAAGGCAGACCATGGGTTCTCAAACTTTTGATGACCATTTGTAAATGTCAGGATCATTGTGATTGTGATGAACCACTACTGCACTTTCCGAGCTGAATGGTGTAAATGAATGTTGTAATATAATGTACATTTGTAATCATATCATTTGACTTTGTGTTTGCAAGTAGACATCTGTACTACTGACAACGTAACCAGAAACACATGTGCGCATTCATACGCATCCATTACTGATGACACTGAACAACCATACATTAGTCTATTAATATGTGTGTGTATAAATGTGTGGTGTATGTATATATATTATCTCCAAAAGAACGTTGCCAATCGTTCCGCACAGAATATTCACTCGGAGTAATTTCCCTTTATCATTGTTTCGTGAACTATCACACTATCTGAGGTGCAAAACGCAGAGACAATTATTATTATTTTTTTTTAATTTTAAAAGGGGAGGCTTTTGATTTATTGTTTAACTGACTTTTATTTGTCATAATTAATTTTTTGTCAGGTTCTTGCCAAGAACAAGAACCAGACAAATGCCAGTGGAACAAGAGATCAGAAGAAGACGCTGGCGATGGAAAGGACACACAATGAGGAAACCTGTTGATAGCATTACAAGGCAGTCCTTGGTCTGGAGTCCGCAGGGAAAGTGAGGCAGAGGTAGACCAAAAACACATGGAGAAGAGAACTAGATACGTATGTAAAAATGCTGAGGATTACATGGAAAGAACTTGAGCTGATGGCACGTGACAGGAGGACTTGGCATGTGTTTTTTGAAGGCCTATGCTCCTTGGGGAGCTAAAGGGTATTGATTGATTGAAATAATTTTTTACAAGGAACCCCCCCCCCCTCTCCCCACCACTGACGGACTCCCTCACAGACTGACGAAATATTAAAGGTCAAACTTACTAACGGACTGATTCATGCATTGACTGACGGACCGAGTGACTGACTTATGTACTCCTGATGATTGGCTGATGGACTGACTAACGGACAGCGTATAGACTTCTAGTTTGATGGAGCGACTTTCGATGTAACATACGAATAGACGGATTGATTTATTGATTGACTGAATGAATGACAGATTATCTGACCAATGTATTGACTGAAAGACTGACTGATGAACTGACTGACACATAAACTGACGGACTGGCTGATTGACTGAAAAACTACCAGACAGAATGATTGACGGACTAAATGACGGACTGGTTTATTGTAACATGCGATCATTAATTGTTTCTTAATATCTCTCCCCTGTCCATAGTCAGTGACTAGAAGCTAGTCTGTTAGTTCTCGCATTGCCGCGTACCCCTCTATGAACAGGGCACTAGCTCCACTCAAGTTTTTGAACACTGGAGGCTTATATGAATGTTTCTATTCGAGCTACGATACAGCCCCCACCCTCCAACCATTTTTAAAAAATTTGTTTTGTTTATAATTGTCTCTGCGTTTTGTACCTCAAACAGTCCACGAAACACTGCTAAAGAGAAATTACTCCAAGTGAATATTCTGTGCGGAACGATTGACAAAGTTCTTTTGGATAATCAAATAAATCTAATGAAACTGAATGATTAAAAAAAAGTGACTACCAACGAAACTCAGGAGCGAAAATTCTCATAATTAAACGAAATATAATTTTTTTTAAATAAATATTAGACAAACATAAAGGTATGTTTTCAGGCACTCGTAAGAAATAAAGAAGTAGAAAACTAGACAACAGAAAAACAACAGACGTGTGTGGCTTACCCAGGACTCGAACCCAGGACCTTCCGTGCGACAACCCCGCCTAGCTATGCAAGCGAATCACACTATCCTCCCTGCCATCTAGGCATTGCCAAAAATGATGCTTCGATGACGGGTCATTAGTGCGACCCGCAACACATAACACCGGAAATTTACCAAGGGCAGTCCAGCCTATTAATGACGCAATCACTTCTGCTGTTCCCTTATTATACAGTATAGGTCAGACTACACAAGACATAGACCTTAAGGGCATGCACGCGAGTGAAAATCGAGTTTCAGGAACAAAATATTGATTTTTTTACTTTTGAGCTTATTTTATTAATTAGTCCTTGAGGAATCGATTGAGCAAGGTTTTATAAAATACAAAATGTATTTGATGTGTCAAAAAACATATTTTCTGCACTACCCCCAAGCTTTGGTTTGCAAATTTGTGCCGAAAATGCAAGATTTGCCTCTCAATAATACCTTAGTTACGCTAGTATCAGTATGTGGTATCGATGAAAATGGAATTTCTATTTCTCCTCGATTATAGCAAATTCGACACATTTCTTTCTCATAGCACTGCGTGATTTGGCATCCAAAACCTCCATAATTTTACGCTGACTTCCTTATAACTAGTGGGAACGCTGTGACCTCATTCCCTCTTTCATGCCGTATTCGTGTCTTTCTTTTTGATTGGCCATAACAACGCGCTGGTTGGCCAGCGCTAATCCGGAAGATAACAGCACCTTCTGCCGTAAACAAAATAAGTCTTTGTTTAATCGTACATGGTGTTTCTTCATCGAAAGTTCTCTCTTGATTACCGGCTAAATCTCACCAAATTGTGTTCTAATACTTCAAAATGGGAAGAAAAGGTAAGAAAGCAAAGCTAGAACAATTTTCTGCTGCTAGAGCACGTCGGCGGTGTGTAATTTCCAGCAATGGTACGACCGAATTAGCGGTGAATGATAACCAAACTGATGTAGGCTCATCATCAACTACTTTCTTCATAATAGTATCCGACAGGCCTATAGTTCAAATCGCTGATCCAATAGGGCCTTTCACTACTGGCCCAAGTCGATCTCATATAAAAATGAACTTGAGCGCGAGCAAGAATTGTGCTCCTCATAACATTATCTATGCCCAACCTAAACCTACGTACAGAAGCATTGTGGACATTTCTTTCATCAACAATCTGATCACCAACGTGGGTTGCAACGTGTACAAGCAAAGCACATTGCCCACAAGAACTGGTAACACCAAGTCAAAGGGTTTCTCTCTCTTCCTGGAAGTTGTGTGCCACACCTGTGAAAAAGCGATTTCTGGAACGTACGCATACGAGAGGGAACCAGAAGGCCACGGCCTCGGGGCATGCAATCAACAAATTTGCTGTTCTTGGTGCCGTCATCTCTGGAATGGGCACACCTACGTTCAATCTCTTCTGTGAGAACTTCCTGGCCTGCACCTGAAAACCAAGGCCTACAACAGACTCTGCGACATCAAACCGTATGGTCCAAAAGTTGACAACCAAAGAGGAGTGCGTCAACCATGTCGCAAAGCGATTAGACACTGCACTGATGACATTCATTACTGACTGCAGGAAACAAACAGTCACCTTTGGGGAAAATGGCCATGGTCGTCTGACCCAAAATGCCATATGAAAACTGGGTATTTGCTACACCAGGGCCATCCGCCAGCATAGTACAGCACCAAAGATGAAACAAGCCATCATGGCTTCTCTCTACCATGGGTATTCAACAAACGACAAACCCCACCATAATTTTTGTCCGCCAGGCAAATACTACTGGTGTTTCTATCAGGAGTCCCAAGATGGTTTGGCCATGTCTGCAGAATGGGAGAAGATCGGCTACCACGACAAGCACGGGAAACAAACAGCCAGGGATTCAGACCCCCAGGACGATCCAGAGTCCACTGGGAGGACAACATTGGACAATCTTTGAAGGACCGAGGACTAGAATGGAACCAAGCCAGGAGGAAGACACTCGATAGGATAGTCTGGCGCTCTCTGTTCCAAACCTCTACACCTTACGGTAGAAGGGGAACGACTAAGTAAGTAAGTAATTTTCTATCAGGCTTCCATGGCCAAAGGAGAAGCTGCTGGACCCCACGATACCCAAGTTCTCACTCCGCTAGACTACAACCTACTCCATAAGCACTTAGCCTCTATTTATGACAGTCTGACTAATCAGCATCTGATCAAGCGGTGTGAGCTAGGTGCAGCTCAAAATGCAAACGAAAGCCTCCACAATGTTATATTGAGTCGTTGCAGCAAGCGAAAATATGTATCATTAAAAAAGGTCAAATTCAGTGTCCTTGTGGCCATTGGAGAGTTCAACTTTGGTTCATCAGCCAGTGCAGAAATAAAACAGTTGTATAGTCAAGCATCTGGAACAAACTCGAAACGCCTTGGACAGGTGCAATTAAGGAAACGTCTGGCCAACTGCCAGAAATATGAGGCTGACAAACTTGGAAAAAGAAGAAAATTTAGGCAAGACAAAGGCGAGAGGAGGAGCTGCAGGAAGCTGAAGGAGTTGCAGCATATAGTGCTGGACATTTTTAGAGACGTTTAGTCCCTCAGTGTTGAGGATTGTTGCATGGTTTGCAAGCATCTGAGTTTGAGCTCGATTCGGATGGTTGCATCATGTAACACCTCGGCTGAATAAATAAATGAAACAGATCGCGTATATCGATGCATGACGCTTTAGACATAGTTACGAGAGTCGTTGTGTGGCCTTCAAGCCAAATGGCAGTGTTTCAAAATGTGTGGCATGGCCACTTAGCCAAAGTGTTTTAAAGATGTGGTATAGCCACTCAAGTGAGATAGTGCATAACTAGAAAGTTATATTTAAAGCAGAACTAAAGAATGTATAAGGACCCTTGAGTCTGAAAATATAAGACGGCAATATTAGCCGCAATAGTTTATTATTAACGTAAGTCGTGATAATGCGAAAACGCAGTTAGAATATGTAGGGCTGATTAATGAATAGAAATGGCAGACAGAGGACTACAGATCATAGACCAAAGCAGACTCCTGGGAAAGTTCAAACTGTGATGCCTCCAGTTCATGTTGATACCGAAGTTGCTGTGGCCACTGCTTATATATGAAATAAGCACAAGTACAGTGGAAGCTATAGAGCAGAAGGTCAACAAGTTCATGAGAAAATGGCTAGGGGTACCACCAGGTCTGTCAGATGTAGCACTGTACTGCAAAAAGTCAAAACTTCTGCTTCCCTTCAAGTCAGTTGTTGAAGAGTACAAAGTTGGAAAGGCAAGGCTTGCAATGATGCTACGCGAGTCAGCTGATGACGTGGTTAAGTCCATTCAGCCCACACTGAAAACGAGAAGGAAGTGGATAGTGGAAGCAGCTGTTGATGCTGCCCAAGGTAATCGGATACATACAAAGGAATAGGCGGGGATTTGGTCATGGAGACATCCGCTGGTGGTCCAAGGCATCAAGCAGGGAGCGCAGAGACATGGTAGTTCAGGAGATACGAGGAGCTGAGAATGATAAGAGGTGGCAAAAAGCAGTGCAGCAGGTCCAACAAGGCCAATGGACTACATGGGAAGGAGCCCTGCAGAGGTCCTTGACATGGAATGATATATGGCATATGGCACCTCTTAGGCTCAGCTTCGTGGTTAGATCAATGTATGACCTGCTGCCGTCAGCCACCAACCTTGTGAAATGGGGAAAGTCGGATGATGAGCAGTGCCCCCTGTGCCAGGGGAGGCAGACACTTGAACACGTGCTCTCAGCGTGTAAGGTGTCATTAGGGTAAGGGCGATACACTTGGCGCCATAACAAAGTGCTAAATGAGCTTGCTGCGACAATAGATCTGGCAAGGAGGAAGGCGAATAGCAAACCCAGGCCGAGAACCGCAAATACATACTTTCTGAGGGCAGGAAAGTCAGCACACCCCAAGCCGAGCAAACCTGGTAGCAGTTTACCATCTCTTCTTGACTGTGCAAACGACTGGGAGATGGCGGTAGACCTACCTGGACGAGGGGCATATCCAGAGAGTATCAGAAAATCGCGGAGACGGCCGGATATAGTGCTTCATTCTTCAGCAACGCTTCAGGTCATACTGATTGAACTGACCGTGCCATTTGAATCCAGATTAGACGAGCAACATTCGTTCAAAGCGGCGAAGTATAGTGATCTGGCCGCGGATCTGAGACACGATGGGTTCACTGCAAAGGTCATGGCTGTTGAAGTGGGCGCCAGAGGCCTTGTGGCTGCATCAGTGTATGATTTATTGAAACTGTTGGGGGCTGAAGGGACAGTCGAGAACAAGGGCACTGAAGAGGCTTAGTAAAACTGCCGAAAAGGCATCAGGCTGGATGTGGAACAACCGCAATGGGCAATGGAAATCTTGACAATAAACGCTGCGGTACAGAAAACTACAAAATTGTTCTAAGTCCACAATCATTATCATAACCCTCCACTCCCAAAGTAGCATAGGCCTTCAACAAACACATGCCAAGTCCTCCTGTCACGTGCCATCATCTCAAGCCCCTTCCACGCTCTCCTCACCACCCTCACCTCCGCCTCCAGCTATCCTCTCCATGTGCCCACCGGTCCAACTCCGCCTCTCTTGCCCTGGGGGTTCCAGAACAATGACTGCCTTGTAATGCCATCAACAGGCTCCCTCAGTGTGTGTCCTATCCATCGCCATCGTCCTCTTCTCATCTCTTGTTCCACTGGCACCCGTCCAGCCCCCGTCATCAGTGTCACATAGGGAGTTATGTTGTATAAATTCTCTATATTTTCCTTTTCTTCCACTCGGGTCCTCTAATTTTTTCTGTCACTCTTTACCCTTTTTCATATATATAATTTTTTCGCATTCGTTAGTTTGCGAAAAAATATTTTCTTTTCCCATTCGAAATTTTACCGTCTTTCTTTCTCATGCTGACTGAAACTTGATTACGTAGATGTCAGGGCTGCAGGGCGACAGAAGGCGTGATAATTCGTTTCGCGGGATATAGATGCAGACTTACCGTCTGAAAATTTAACCTGTCACAGCGCTTGCCCTGGCTGAATTTCTCGGCGAAACGTAAAATCGCTCTCCGCATTAGAGACGGGATGGCTGAGACTTGCACATGACACGGCACTCAGTGTTGGTCATTCTAAACGTAGGTGCTAAAACTGCCAACACGTTTTCGCCCATAGCAGACATATAGTCTGGGTTTTTCCATGACATTCACGCTCTCGGTCAGTTCGTTAACGAAGGTGCGAAATCGCACTGGTGGCAGTTACGACATGCTTCTAAGTTAAACGTAGCTGTTATGAGAAGGGGGAGAGATCGGGGCGGGGAAATAGTTCATCCTTTGTCTGGTTTAAAATATTAACCCAAGTTTGAAACTTTAATTTCATTCTCACTCGTAAAGCTGCAGCAGACAGATCGCTGTGCTAGATCAAATATCTGTGTTTTGGCGAAGTCTGAGTTTCCTGGCAACATTTTGCCGAGTTCTAGATTACCATTAGATTACAGTATTCTAGTTCATGGTTTAGTCTGTAGTGCTGTGGTTGAGGTAACTATATAATATCTAGTATTTATGAAGTGATTAAGTGTTAAATCGCCGATTTCATTTTACTAGTTCCTTTGTGCAGAGTGATTAAATTTATAAGTATGTATTATTTTCTAGTGACGCATACAGTGGAAAGCAGAATAAATTATATTTCTAGCTTAACAAACATGTAGCCATAATGAATTTAATTTAACTGCTAACTACACAGTCGAGTATATTTTTCTAAACAAACTTATAAATGCTAGATGCATCATGAGTGGTGACGGAAATACGCAGATATTCCAAATTCATGATGAGTGATTTTTTTAATATAACTTATTTCACGGGAAGCTTTAAATATAAGTCAAGCTGTAGGCTTGCCGTTTAAAAATGTAAGTTATGACGAGTACATATTCTGTATATTATATTATATGTTGTTTTTCTTCATTCAGTGAATATTGGGGTGAACCCAGAACTTGCCGGCGTTTAGTAGTAAAGAGTCATACTTGTGAGAAGAATAGACATTTCCTATCTTTAACCACGTGGGTTGTTTCAAGTAACACTGGTCTGACAGTGCATGTGCCATCAGAGATAGACAGTAATACCAATCCCACTAACGGTTTTCTAAAGACTAAATGTTTATACTGGGCCTTTGAGCCGGACTTTATTTCTTCACAATAAACTCAAATATACATGCTGCCTGGCGGCGAGAATAATTACAAGAAATAACATTAATATTCCCGACAAGTATTGATAGAGTGAATAGTGAACCAAGACTATCTGTTAAAAGAAGTTGTCCACTGGTCAGCTTTTCCCAAAATGAAGGAAACCCTCGTGTTTTGACTCTGTGTGCCCGTTCAAACTTGCTTACCCTAACTGATCTAAGTGACATGAACAGTAATCTAAAAAACATAACTGGTGAAGGGAATGCTCCCCGAAAAACAGTGGAAGAAACCTGTAATTGTAGAGCTGGGATTCGCTTTATCCAAAGAATACAGATTCACTGTATAGAGAAGTGTCCTAAGGTTGCGCCAGACTGTGAACAACATCAAGTTTTTAGGTAAGCACGTGTGCCAGGGTACCCTGATGAAAGAACCGAGTGAAAGTGGACTGAGTGAGTTTTTTTTGATAACTATTGATTCATCCACCTTATAATCTCCTTACGGAAGATTGGCTGCTTGATTAAATTGTTCCTTTTGAAGGACAATATTAGACCCTAATCATATGTATTTATGACTCTTTGGGCCATCATCTGTCTCATAACGGGGCTGTGGGCTAAACCTAGAGTTAATATCATAACGGGGCTATCATCCTTGTAGTATTCTTTTGAGATTTTATGACTATTTGTATCTGTTTTGATGTAAATTCTATGTGTTGTGAAGAAATTTTAAATGATAATTAAAATTTCCCTTGGAATTAATCAGCGTGTTGGTCAGCTCGTTCTAGAATATTTATATAAGTATTGTTATAGATTTTCCACACTAGTGGTTGCTCGCTACCGGGAATTGAACCCAGAATCCTGAGACGATACGACAAATGTGGTCTCGTCCGAAGGATTTTTGAACTTAGAATAGGAAGACGAACACGACAAATATGGACTCGTCTATGTGGATTTTGAACTTAAGATTCTTTATTCTGAAATAGAGTAAGAGTGTGATGTCTTGTGAGTTGTTATATCTTTAAATAATTTATCCCCTAGACTAACGATCTGTTTTCGGGCGTGCTGACCACACAAACTGATAAGTTTTTTTCCACAGCATTTTGAATAATATACATTTGAGTTACAGGTGGATTTTGTCGGAATATATGTTATTGTTGATTTGTAATACTAAACGCTGGTAAAGTTTTGTGAGTGTATAACATTCACATGGTTCTGAAGTAGTAGGTGTTTAGCAAAGCTAAAGAGTGCGTTTCGGACTATTCGTCCAGATTAATTGCCTCCCTCACCCTAACTGTCTTCAGGGGTAAACTTGATAGTGGATTAAAAATTCAGGGGATTTTTTTCTTTCTCCAAAATTTTTGCTATAATCATTGTGTTTTCCACTGTAGCAACTTATTTTTCAGAAGTAATCTTAACTACCATTTAGTTGGCATAGTCGTGTTTGCATTAGGTGCTTTATTGCCGATTAATAGCAGCGTTAGTTAGATTTTATTTTTGGAGGAGGTATCCCAGGGTGAAGTATATCATCTTTTATTTGGTATTTTCTCGTAAGTGGTAGGAACCAGTGTATCCTTTTTCCTAGTTTATTTCTCCACTAGTCTCAGTCACTGACATAATATGGCCGAGAGGGCAAAGCTTAGACAACTCCTCAGGGACGAAGCGAGAGAGGAGGGACTGGAAGGAGAGGAAACGAAAGCGTTTGTCAGAGACGAACTTGAGTGATATGACGCGGAGAGGAAAGAAGCGGAAGACCGGCTATTACAGCAGAAGAAGATGGATGAGGTAATGGAAATTCATAGGGCGAACGAACGAGAGAAGGAGAGACAGCATGAGGAACGAGAGAAGGTTAGACAGCACGAGGAAAGAGAAAATGAGCAACGACGACAGCATGAGCTGTCGCTTAAGACTCTAGAGTTCCAAAGCCGTGGTGCTGCCTCTACCTCCAGCAATGGAGAGTCTTCTCCTCATTCTTCCTTAACTGATCCTTCTAACACTCAATCTACTCATCTCTCTGCTATGTCTTTTCCGCTAGAATCTTTCCCTTGTCCAAATGAGAAGATTGACACTTGGCTAGAAAAATTTGAGAAAATTGCAACTCTGTACGGTTTAGAGAGGTCGCGTTGGAACATGAAGCTTTCTCAGGCGCTGAAAAGCAGTGCGTATGATGTTTACGCCAAACTGGAAAGCAGCCAACAAGACAACTATGATCTGTTGAAGAAAGCGTTACTGGAGCTCTTTGAAATGAACGCTCGCAAATTTTTGCAACTGTTTCGCAACAGCAGGAAAGAGAATTCTGAAACTTTTCAGCAGTTCTCGTCTCGTTTGAAGGGTTACCTGACAAAGTGCCTAGAGCTCTCGCAGCTCCCCTCTACCTATGAAGGTCTTGAGGAATTTGTTTTAACAGAACAAATAAAGAACACATTGTCTGCTGATACCCGGAGATTCCTAGCCGAGCAGGGGGCAGAAAAACTTGAAGACATCTTAGAGAAGTCTGAGCGTTTTCAAAATGCACTGGCTGAACTACCGGCCACAAAACGGAAACCGACAGAGGAGCATTTTCGAAAAAATAATCTAGATCAACCTTCTCATGCTTCTAATCAGAATAACCACAGAGAAACTGGACCTCAAAACCCAACTCCTGAAAAGACCAAGTTTTACAAGAACAAGTACCCCAACCACCCCAAACAGTCTGATCAACCCGACCGCCCTTCATGGCAGCGTAGCCAGAAAAGTCAAGGTGGCAAAGGGAGAACCCCTGAGCACGGGACATATGATCAGAGTGAGCACACCGAGCCTAAACGCATCGGATGCTTACTAATGTGGTAAAGTGGGATGATATAAATATTTATAGGGGACTTAGTGTACTGACTGAGATCAGCTGTGAAGGTATCTGTATCTAATAGGTGTAGTGTTTTACAGATAACCTTACTTTGCTACCACATTTATACCTCAGTCAGAATTATTCTGGAATATTGTGATGACTACGTTGAATGTCTAGGGTTATGATAATGATGAAGTGTAAGTCACAACAACAACAGACAGATAAACAATTTAATTTAATCCACAACACTTTACAACACTGTGACACTCACATACATATAACACTCTATAAGACTATCTTAAATGAGTCAAGTCTTAACGTTTAAAAATATATGTATTAATTCCTTCAAATATTAGATACCCTGATTCAACTACAAAGTGAACCAGGAATCACAATCAAATGTAATCACAAGTTATATGTACACAATTTATAGATATGATTTTTGTATTGACATATATTATTATTATTATCATATGTGTGTAAGTTGTGATGTAGTACTATGAGGTAATACTGGCTTTTTCAAGCTAGGTTGTTGTTTGTCATCATGACTTCAAGTGTTTGCTTATGGTGGAAATCGTATTGGGAAAAGTTCACAGTTCCTGTCATTTGAAACAATTTATTGTCCCTCTTTAATTAATATACTGTCAATTTTAGAGGGGGGGGGCACATAGGATTGAGCTGCTCTGGCCACAGAATCTTATCTTCTGTGATGGCGGCAGGAAACAGTCTCCTCTGCTCGCTTGCTTCACTGTGTTCTTGAGACACCTCATTAGTCGCTATCTGGACAAGGGGTATGCTATCAGCCTCTGGATTCAGCAAAACTCAGACCAGGTGCTGCTTCAATAAGTTAGGACCACGGTCCCTGAAACAAGAAAGTTGTACCTCCTACTTCAGAACTAATTTATAATCTATTTCCACAATGAACACAATACATAACAAACACTGAGTTCAGAGCGGTAGGCCAACTGCTAGCTTCATCTGAAACAATTTACACCAGTATTCTTCTCCTTAATGGTTACTACGCCTCTGCAATTCCAGCATTATTTCCGTCTATACAATAAGATAGGTGTCAGTGTACTATTTGGCACTTCCATGCAGTTATACTTTTCTCTGACAAGTTCTGTTCAGGTTGGAGCAATATCTAGGCTTTGCCTCATGTTTGCTACTGAACCACACACATATACAGACATAAATTATCAATTCACATTCAATTTTCATCAAAAAGATATCAAATATGTCAATCTTACCACAATTCATGGAAATAATAAACAAATACGTTGACTGGCGATGAATTATGGCACAATTTCGATCTGCCTCTGTCCCAGGCTTTTATTTAGAAAAATATGAGCTGGATCTCAACGCACTGTTTCTTAGTAAGTTTATTTTAAAATGTGGCCCTGAACAGACGCTCTTAATTGACTATATCAGCGGGTCTAGCCAATAGGACCATGTTAACAAAAGCTTTTGAAAAAATTTACCCTTCCTACGTTTCCCCTAACAACCAAAAATAGTATTTGCAGTCCGACTAATCGTGTTTCGCCTTACATATACTTCTAGCCAATCAAATAGGATTTAACTTGTTGGCCTATTTCCCGTAAAATGGTGGTTTCAAAACATGCCTCTGCGCAATTCTGATTTGGTGCTGTCAGACACCCTCACTATTTTCTTTTGACTATAATTTGTTAATTCCTAGACTATTTGCGTAACACTTAACATATTCTTTGTCAGCAAGTCCTAAGGAACCCAAATATATAAATTTTATGGAGCTAAGTGGCTGCGTTCAAAATATGCATTTTCTTCTACCTCCCGTTCACTTCGATACGATGTGGTGTCTTCTGTACTGTCAGGCTTTCAGACATAAAACAGTATAATGTCATGTTTACTAATAAGCATTAAACAGGTTTTTAAACCTAACCCTCGTATTGGTAGTGTTTTTTATCACTGTCTATTTGAAAAAAAAGTTAGTGCTTCATGCCTTTCGCGTTGGGGGTGGCATTATTATTAATCGCGAGACTGTGGTAGTATTGCATGCGTTCCTTCTTCTCTCTCTCTAAGCTCGTCTGTCTTTTAATTACGCAGTGTATAAAATGAAATTAATGCTAGTATTAATCTAGGTCATTAATCAGCTTGCGTATCTCAAGGTTTTCTAAGAAATACAGTACACGTTTTATTGTTAGAAAGGCGTGTATGCTGCTATAGGCTTTACTATCAAACGTGAAAGCGTTACAATTTTCAGACGAAGTAGAAAAAAAAGGGGGGGATCTCAAGTACAGTCATTGTGACAGCACTGTTCTTTACCATTCTTCTTTCCCTTTTATTGAATTTATGTGTTAGGCTTTACATTTACCTTTTAATTTATATATGTGGATTTAGAATGCTTCACGACAAATTCTCCCCTCTTAAAACAGACGTTATATGTCAGTCTATAATTCTATATACACATAGAGAAATTTATTATTATTTCCGGGGCTTACGGTGATTCTCATCACACGGATGGCGGCTTAAAAAATCCGCTCCCAGATTTGTTTCTCCAGAAATATACTCTATGCTGAACTCAAATGGCTGCATAAGTAAGGACAATCTGAGTAACCTAGAATTTTCATGCCTAGCCTGCGCTAGAAACGACAAGGGTTTGTGATCCGTTTGCAACTTAAATGCCTTCCCATACGGATAAATATTGAATTTCTTTATCGCCCATATTACTGCAAGACATTCTTTTTCTCTAGTTGAGTAATTGGTTTCAGCTTTATTCAACTTTCTGCTAGCATATGCCACTGGGCTTAATTCCCCATCCAATGCATCTGATTTCTGTAACAGGGTCGCACCTAACCCGATATTACTGGCATCCGTTCTTACAATGAATTCTTGACTTAAGTCAGGTAATTTCAAAATAGGTTTGTTTGTGAGCTTTTCCTTCAATTCTTGGTAAGCCAATTCACATTGTGCTGTCCATGTAATTCGATCTGGATTTCCTTTACGTGTCAAATCAGTTAACGGTGCACATATGGAATTAAAGTTTTTGATATACTTTTGGTAGAAACCACATAATGAGACAAAGGATCTCACGTCTTTCTTGGTTTGTGGTCTCGGGGCTTTCTTTAGTTTCTCTAAATTCTTGGGGTCAGGGGTCATGTTTCCCTGATGAACTGTGTGTCCCAAGAATTCTAATTCTTTACATCCAACACAACATTTGGTTGGTCGGGCTGTTAAATTTGCTTCTCTAAGTCGATTAAACAGCATGTTCAGAGAGTCAATGTGTTCCTCAAATGTTTCTATTGCTATAAGGATATCATCCATAAAATTTGTTATACAGGGATTATTCAGAGGATCCAATAATTTTCTCATCATTCTAGAGAAGACACTAGGCGCATTCTACAATCCAAATGGCAATCTATTAAACTCATAGTGTCCTTCTGAGGTACTAAAAGCTAGGTATGGTCTAACCTCAGGCTTTACTGGAATCTGATAGTATCCTTTACTCAGATCCACTTTTGAGAAATATTTAGCTTTATTTAGCCTGGCAAACAACTGATTTGTATCCGGCAATGGATCCACCTGTCCTTCTGTGATAGCATTCAGTCTCCTGTAATCTATACAGAGTCTATGTTCTCCAGAGGGTTTCCTTAAGAGCACCACACTGGAACTATACGAAGATTCACTGTGTGAAATTATTCCCTCCTTCAACAAATAGTCTATCTCTTCCTTCAAGGCTTTCTCCTTAGCAAAAGGAATCGAATAGGGTTTCATACAGACAGGTGTGGGGTCTATCAGTTTCATATCATATTCCAATAAGTTTGTATGCCCCGGTCGGTCCGTTAACACCTCTGTATGATTATCTAGAACCTGTTTCACTCTCTCTTTCTGATTTTTCGTTAAATGTGTACTGATTTTCACCTGTGCCGCTGTCTCACAGGGGTGTAATGGATATTCAAATGATGAAAGTGGTTCCTTTTTCTTCTCCATTGCAATGGACAAGGTCAACAAGTGTGTCTCTTCCTGATTTTCTCTTTCCAAGTATTTCTTCATGAGATTCACATGATAGATTTTTTCTTTCCCCTTTTTATCTATCTTATAATTGGTTCTAGACACCTTCTCTAGAACTGTATATGGACCTTGCCATCCAATTTGTAACTTATTTTGACTACCGGGTAGAAGAAGCAGTACCTTCTCTCCCACAGCCAAATCTCTGTCTTTAGCTTTCCTGTTGTAATAGACAGCATGTTTTTTCCTGGCTTGTCTCAAATTTTCATTGGCAAGTTTCCAGCCAGTTTTTAAACGAGTGGTCAGCTCATTCACATATTGGTAGAAGGATGTAATATTTTCCTCTGCCTTTTCATCAGTCCACGTTCTTAACAGAGCTTCGAGTGGACCTTTTATTGGCCTTCCAAACAATAATGTTGCCGGGGCCATACCGGTTGAACTATGGGGTACCTCCCGATAAGCAAAGAAGGCGGCGTGAAGGTACTGGTTCCATGTATCTGGTTTTTCGTGTGCCAACTTTCTCAGGATCGACATCAACGTGCCATTAAATCTTTCCACTTGGCCGTTCCCCTGGGGATGGTACACACTAAAATGGAAGTGTTTGGCCTGGAAGATCCTGAAAACTTCTGTTAGTTTCCCCTTGAACTGAGAGCCATTATTAGTCAAGATTTGATTGGGAAAGCCTAACCTTGTGAAAATTGTGAGTAATGCCTCTGCCACATTTTTAGAGTCAATCGATGACAGGGCTACCGCCTCTCCCCACATAGAACAAGTGTCCACCAGAGTCAGAATGTAGCTGTTCCTCCTCTTAGTTCGAGTGAGAGGTCCCACAAGATCCACGGCAACTCTCTCAAAGGGTGTTCCCACTATGGGCATTTCCCCCAGAGTTGCTGGTGCAGTCCAATGCTTAGGTGCTACTCGTTGGCACTCTGGACAGGATTTTACATATCGTTTGATATCTTCAGTTATCCCTGGCCAGAAATAGTGACAAGCTATACACTGTCCTGTTGCGCTGATCCCCATATGACCACTGAAGGGAATCGCATGCCGTAGTTCCAACACTTTAGTCCTATATGAAGTGGGAAGGACCAGATGTCCGTGACCATTGGATTCAGATCCAGCCTTCCTATAAATCAGCTTGTTCTTCATATAAAATTCTCCCTTGCCTGGAGGTGTATGAGATTTGGGCAATTTCTTGAAACACGGCTTGAGTGTTTTGTCCTCCGCCTGTGCCTTCCTCATCTCATCTGGAGTGGTATCTATCAGAATATCCTCCTCCTTTCTTGAGGTCGACCTGACCTGAAGGGTGGCCATATACACAGGTTTCCTTCTACAACGGTCAGTATCATGATTGTCCATCTGACAATTTTTACACCACCTCCTTCCTTGGTTGAAAGATTTTCTTTCATCAGATTTCCTTTCATCGAATTGTGGGGTTTTATTTTTATTGTCATACCGTGGCCTATCAAACTGGTGCTTACCCTTGTTCTGATCTCTGGGATCAAATTTATTAAAGTTCTGTGGTGCCTTAAAATTTTCTACCTGTTTCTTTTTATTACCTAATACCTCTGCCTGAGCTGCCTGATACCTTTCAGCGACATTTAGTAGCTCACCCAGTCTCTCTGCACCTTGTTCCATGAGAAACTTTCTCAGGTCTGGAGCCATGGACTCTCTTAATTGTTCTATAAGGATCATTTCCTTAAGATCTTGGGTTTTCCCCAGAGAAGTCCATTTCTCCAAGTATGTCTCTAACCGTGCAGAGAACTGGTGATAGGTTTCACCTGACAGTAGTTTAGCATTCCTAAATTTTTTTCTATAAAATTCTCCATTCTTTTCATATCTTAACAAAAGAGCCTGCTTTAGCATGTCATAATTTTCTTGATCATTTCTGCTCATTTTGGCAAAAACTTCATAAGCTGCACCACGAAATCCTTGAGATAACTTTAAGCTCCACCTTTCTCTCTCTAACCCATACGTGGTAGCTAATAGTTCATATCTATTTAGATAGCTCTCGATATCATCGTCTTTCTCAACAAAATGATCTAAATGAAAGTTCATAGCTGAGGTTGAGGCTCCCTGACTAGCAGTAGCATCGGAGGTAAAGGGACTGGCACCATTTTCATGAGCATGGCCTTGAAACTCAAACTCCCTTAGTCGTAACTCATGTTCCCTTTGTAATCTCTTATCCTCTGCTTCCCTCTCTGCAGTCAATCTTCTTTCCTCTCTTTCTGCCTCCAGCTTCTTCTCTTCATACTGGAGCCTTTTAATCTCCTTATCTGCCTCCAATGCTTTAGCCTCTTTGTCAGCCTCAATCTGCAGCCTCTTAGCCTCAGCCTCAGCCTCTAATTGTAATTTCTTAATTTCCTTTTCAGCCTCTAACTTTCTTTCAGCTTCAAATTTTCTTTCTTCACGTTCAATAAATTTGTCACATTCAGTAGTGACATAAGCAATCATAACTTGCCGTCCATTCCTAACTCTTTAGCAGTCTGCACAGCAGCAGATCGAAATTTGGCCAGGTCCGCCATTTTCTAACAGGTAAATGTATAAAATATTTAACCAAACAATTTTATCTATGTCTAATTAACTAAGGACAACCACAAGCACTGAGAGCTCAACCTTATTTATTTTCACCCAAGGATACCTTTTAAATTTTTATTATTCCCAACATATATAATTGGAGAAAGTTCAATATCCCGGGAGCGAGACCCCAATATATGTGGTAAAGTGGGATGATATAAATATTTATAGGGGACTTAGTGAACTGACTGAGATCAGCTGTGAAGGTATCTGTATCTAATAGGTGTGGTGTTTTACAGATAACCTTACTTTACTACCATCAAATATTAGATACCCTGATTCAACTACAAAGTGAACCAGGAACACACAATCAAATGTAATCACAAGTTATATGTACACAATTTAATAGATATGATTTTTGTATTGACATATATTATTATTATCATATGTGTGAAAGATCTGATGTAGTACTATGAGGAAATACTGGCTTTTTAGCAAGCTAGGTTGTTGTTTTTGTCATCATGACTTCAAGTGTTTGCTTTTCTGGTGGACGGAAATTCGTATGGGAAAGTAGTTCACAGTTAACGTCATTTGAAAAATTTAATGTCCCCACTTTAATTAATATACATGTCAATTTTAGAGGGGTACAAAAGCGGGGGCACATAGGATTGAGCTGCTCTGGGTCACAGAATCATCCATATCTTCTGTGATGGCGGCAAGGAAACAGTCTCCTCTGCTCGCTTGCTTCACTGTGTTCTTGAGACACACCTCATTAGTCGCTATATCTGCACAAGGGGTATGCTATCAGCCTCTGGATTCAGCAAAACTCAGACAGGTGCTGCTTCAATATGTTAGGACCACGGTCCCTGAAACAAGAAAGGTTGTACCTACCTCACTTCAGAACTAATTTATATCATCTATTTCCACACTGAACACAATACATAACAAACACTGAGTTCAGCGGCGTAGGCCAACTGCTAACCCCCTCTTTCATCTGAAAACAATTTACCACCAGTATTCTTCTCCTTAATGGTTACTACGCAAGCTCTGCAATAACCAGCAGTTATTTCCTTCTCCATACAATAAGATAGGTGTCAGTGTACTATTTGGCACTTCCATGACAATCGAGTCATTTTACTTTATCCTCTGGACAAGTTTTGTTCAGGTTGTAGCCATATCTAGGCTTTGCCTCATTTTTGCTACTGAACCACACACATATACAGACATAAATTATCAATTCACATTCAATTTTCATCAAAAAGATATCAAATATGTCAATCTTACCACAATTCATGGAAATAATAAACAAATACGTTGACCGGCGATGAATGTTGGCACAATTTCGATCTGCCTCTGTCCCAGGCTTTTATTTAGAAAAATATGAGCTGGATCTCAACGCACTGTTTCTTAGTAAGTTTATTTTAAAATGTGGCACTGAACAGACGCTTCTAATTGACTATATCAGCGGTGTCTAGCCAATAGGACCCATGTTTGAACAAAAGCTTTTGAAAAAATTTACCCTTCCTACGTTTCCCCTAACAACCAACAATAGTATTTGCAGTCCGACTAATCGTGTTTCGCCTAACATATACTTCTAGCCAACCAAATAGGATTTAACCTGTTGGCCTATTTATCCCGTAAAATGGTGGTTTCAAAAACATAAATGCCTCTGCGCAATTCTGATTTGGTGCTTCGTCAGACACCCTCACTATTTTTCTTTTGACTATAATTTGTTAATTCCTAGACTATTTGCGTAACACTTAACATATTCTTTGTCAGCAAGTCCTAAGGAACCCAAATATATAAATTTTATGGAGCTAAGTGGCTGCGTTTCAAATAAGCATTTCTTCTACACCCTCCCGTTCACTTCGATACGATGGTGGTGTCTTCTGTACTGTCAGGCTTTTCAGACATAAAACAAGTATAATGTCATGTTTACTAATAAGCATTAAACACTGTTTTTAAACCTAACCCTCGTAATTGGTAGTGTATTTTTATCACTGTTTATTTGAAAAAAAAAATTAGGGCTTCATGCCTTTACGCGTTGGGGGTGGGACATTATTATTAATCGCGTAGACTGTGGTAGTATTGCAAAGATGCGTTTTCCTCCTCTCTCTCTATCGGACTCTAATCTCGTCTGTCTTTTCATTACGCAGTGTATAAAATGAAATTAATGCTAGTATTAATCTAGGTCATTAATCAGCTTGCGTATCTCAAGGTTTTTCTAAGAAATACAGTTACACGATTTATTGTTAGAAAGGCGTGTATGCTGCTAGTAGGCTTTACTATCAAACGTGAAAGCGTTACAATTTTTCAGACGAAGTAGAAAAAAAAGGGGGGGATCTCGAGTACAGTCATTGTGACCCATGACTGCACTGTTCTTTACCATTCTTCTTTCCCTTTTATTTGAATTTATGTGTAGGCTTTACATTTATACCTTTTAATTTATATATGTGGATTTAGAATGTTTTTCACGACAAAACTAACAGTCTCACAAGGGCGGAATTATTGACAGTGAATTCCCAACCTGTTGGGGATACACCCACAACGCGAGGTACATGTTTATATTGAAACGTTACTTACTCAAACTTCTGTTTATTTGACACGGGGCTTTCGTATGATTGCATTGTTGCCAGAAAACACCTGGTCAAACCCGGTCACAAGAGACAGAAGATGACCGTTAAACTGTAGTGGGAGTTCTTAAGAGTAGATTGTACCTACATCGCTTCCCATCGCATTGGTGGAGATTACACTCTGACTATTTGTCAGAGGTTTGTAGATCAAAAGCAGCTGTTAATGGATGATCCCATCTACCCAGTCATACTCGGCGGTAGTATAATACTATAGTGTATAGGTAAACCGGAAGAGCCGGATGTCGAGGCCAGCGTAACTCCAAGAGGTCCAACCAAAACTGGAACGGAAGCGTCCATGCGCCTAATTTGTTACCCCATGTAACTTAAAGAAGCGTCAATACACGGAGGACCCTACTTTAGGCACCCTGCTTATAAGGAAACTCTGGCCCATGGCCTAAGGAAAGCCAGACAGCACGGGGACATTTTTCTAAGGATGGCGTACTTTATCGCATGAGAACGGGCAAGCCTGACCAAGGTTACAACCAGCTCCTAGTACCGAAACAGTACAGAAGCCAAATCCTAGAAATGGGGCACTCTCTTCTGCCAATCCATCTTCAGCGGACAAATGGGACAGAACGCCACCAACCAACGGACCAACGATAACCACTCATTATTGGTGGACAGGAGTAAATCCTGATGTTATCAGACATGTATAAATCCAGTGACCAGTGCCAACGTGTGCCACCCAAGCAAACGGGCACCCCCAGTCCTCTTTGGGTGAAATTGCCAATAGTAAGAACCACCATTCGAAACGGGTTGTGATCGACAATTTTAGGACCCTTAGAAAAGGGACTAAAAGAAGGAACAGGTTTATCCTGACCTTAGGTCGATACATGCACTTTAAATGGGCAGAAGCTATACCGCTAACATGCGGCGGAATGCCAAGCATGTCGCAAGAAGCCCTCGTGCAGATTTTCACTACGGTTGGGATTTCCCTCCAAGCAAGTGTTGACGGATAACGGATCCCCATACCGAAACCTGTTGATGGATGAGATCGTTAACAGATCTTGAGGACCCAACCACATTCACACTAAGAGCCAAATACTATTAGACCTCCGGCCGGAAATGGGCTCGTGGAACGTGCGAATGGAAAACCTCAACATGATGCTAAGTAAACTGGGCACAAGTGAAAACCTGAAGATTGGGAATCAATTTGTATTCTTGCAGCTTTATTTGGCTACAGAGAATCATCCTCATACTTCCACAGTGATTTCCCGCCAGCTACGCTTCTATTCGCAGACCCACATTAAGGGGCCACTTGAAGCCTTTACTTCAGTCCTCTGACAAACGAGAAGGCGGTATGAGACAGCTGACTCAGCAATGTAAACATATGTGTCGGTTGTAAAGGAAAGGTTGAAACTAGGGTGGGACCTAGCAACGACTAACATTAAGCGAGCTCGCACAAAGCACGCTAACCGATACAGGAAAGTCGCGGAAGAGAGAGAACTGGAAGCAGGAGAGAAAGTTTTATGGTGTTACTCACCTACCGGAAACAACCAACTGAAGATCGGATGGCAAACAAGGGCCGTATTACCGTCCTGAAAAAAGATTTCTAAAGGCTAACTACCCAGATCTCTATTCAAGGAAAGGAGAAGGAATTTTCCATTTAAATCTGTTAAAGAAGAGATACTTGGAAAGACCCTGTGCCGACCTCCGACCATCTCCTGACGATCGCCAAAACTGACGAAGATGACCGATAGTGGCAGGGAAACTCCACTGCTAAATCACAGAAATCTTTGAGAAATGTCAGAAGAAGCGGCGACGCTCTTTCAAGCGCGCATATGAGACATTCCAGGGGAAGGAAACTTTGAGGAGTGGACTTGAGTAGGACGTGCACAGAGATGGAGGGGGAAGAGGAGAGGGAAGAAGACAGACACCCCGAAGCTACGGTTATAGGAAATTAAACTCCATAACGTAGACATGGAGTGCTTCCATATCTTAAGGGGGGACGTCCTGTCACATTAGGGAGTTATGTTCTATAAATTGTCTATATTTATCCTTTTCTTCCACTCGGGTCCTCTAATTTCTGTCACTCTTTAAAAACCCTTTTTCATATATATAAATTTTTTTACGCATTCGTTTAGTTTGCGAAAAAAATATTTTCTTTTTCCCATTCGAAATTTTACCCGTCTTTCTTATCTCATGCTGACTGAAACTTGATTACGTAGATGTCAGGGCTGCAGGGCGACAGAAGGCGTGATAATTCGTTTCGCGGGATAAAGATGCAGACTTTACCGTCTGAAAATTTTAACCTGTCACTGCGCTTGCCCTGGCTGAATTTCTCGGCGAAGCGTAAAATCGCTCTCCGCATTAGAGACGGGATGGCTGAGACTTGCACAATGACACGAGCACTCACTGTTGGTCATTCTAAACGTAGGTGCTAAAACTGCCAACACGTTTTCGCCCATAGCAGACATTAAAGTCTGGGTTTCTTCCATGACATTCACGCTCTTCGGTCAGGTTCGTTAAACGAAGGTGCTGAAATCGCACTGGTGGCAGTTACGACATGCTTTCTAAAGTTAAACGTAGCATGTTATGAGAAGGGGGGAGAGATCAGGGCGGGGGAAATAGTTTCATCCTTTTGTCTGGTTTTAAAATATTAACCCAAGTTTGAAACGTTAATTTCATTCTCACTCGTAAAGCTGCAGCAGACAGATCGCTGTGCTAGATCAAATAATCAGTGTTTTGGCGAAGTCTTGAGTTTCCTGGCAACATTTTTGCCGAGTTCTAGATTACCATTAGATTACAGTATTCTAGTTCATGGTTTAGTCTGTAGTGCTGTGGTTGAGGTAACTATATAATACTAGTGTATTAATGAAGTGATTAAGAGTTAAATCGCCGATTTCATATTTACTAGTTCCCTTTGTGCAGAGTGATTAAATTTATAAGTATGTATTATTTTCTAGTGACGCATACAGTGGAAAAGCAGAATAAATTATATTTCTAGCTTAACAAACATGTAGCCATAATGAATTTAATTTAACTGCTAAAACTACTCAGTCGAGTATATTTTTCTAAACAAACTTATAAATGCTGAGATGCATCATGAGTGGTGACGGAAGAATACGCAGATATTCCAAATTCAATGATGAGTGATTTTTTTAATATAACTTATTTCACGGGAAGCTTTAAATATAAGTCAAGCTGTAGGCTTGCCGTTAAAAATGTAAGTTATGACGAGTACATATTCTGTATATTATATTATATGTTGTTTTTCTTCATTCAGTGAATATTTTATGGAGTGTGGAACCCAGAACTTGCCGGCGTTTAGTAGTAAAGAGTCATACTTGTGAGAAGAATAGACATTTCCTATCTTTAAACCTCACGTGGGTTGTTTCAAGTAACAACTGGTCTGACAGTGCATGTGCCATCAGAGATAGACAGTAATACCAATCCCACTAAACGGTTTTCATAAAAGACTAAATGTTTATATACTGGGCCTTTGAGCCGGACTTTATTTCTTCACAAAAAACTCAAATATACATGCTGCCTGGCGGTGAGAATAATTACAAGAAATAACATTAATATTCCCGACAAGTATTGATAGAGTGAATAGTCAACCAAGACTATCTGTTAAAAGAAGTTGTCCACTGGTCAGCTTTTCCCAAAATGAAGGAAACCCTCGTGTTTTGACTCTGTGTGCCCGTTCAAACTTGCTTACCCTAACTGATCTAAGTGACATGAACAGTAATCTAAAAAACATAACTGGTGAAGTGAATGCTCCCCGAAAAACAGTGGAAGAAACCTGTAATTGTAGAGCTGGGATTCGCTTTATCCAAAGAATACAGATTCACTGTATAGAGAAGTGTCCTAAAGTTGCGCCAGACTGTGAACAACATCAAGTTTTTAGGTAAGCACGTGTGCCAGGGTACCCTGATGAAAGAACCGAGGGAAAGTGGACTGACTGAGTTTTTGTTATAACTATTGATTCATCCACCTTATAATCTCCTTACGGAAGATTGGCTGCTTGATTAAATTGTTCCTTTTGAAGGACAATATTAGACCCTAATCATATGTATTTATGACTCTTTGGGCCATCATCTGTCTCATAACGGGGCTGTGGGCTAAACCTAGAGTTAATATCATAACGGGGTTATCATCCTTGTAGCATTCTTTTGAGATTTTATGACTATTGGTATATGTTTTGATGTAAATTCTATGTGTTGTGAAGAAATTTTAAATGATAATTAAAATTTCCCTTGGAATTAATCAGCGTGTTGGTCAGCTCGTTCTAGAATATTTATATAAGTATTGTTATAGGTTTCCCACGTCTGTGTGTTTAACTGTCGTCACGTATATGTGCGTGCCCGTGAGTAGATAGAAATATAGGTAAAATATATATATATATATATATATATATATATATATATATATATATATATATATATATATATATATATATATATATATATATATATATATATATATATATGTGTTTAGACTGTCTGACGCTGTACAGCTGTCGTAGAATATAGGTGAGAGAGAGAAGAATTTTTTTTTTTCGCTTTCAGAGACAGCCTCTATATCACATTCTATCATCTCACTCGTGGAAGCTATTTCTTTTACTAACTCTCACTGTGTCTATCACCTATTCCAATCTATTCAGAAGGGACCAACCCAAGTCTTAATTCGCCTATCAAAAATCTACGACAATCAGCTCCACGTTGGCAACCTTGTCACACCATTTCAATCCCTCCACTCCACGCAAGCACCCACCAATGAAAGTATGTAGCCCCCTCGGCAGCTGTCCCTGTTGCCCTCCATGCCCCAGAGCCACACAACAGGA
The DNA here is from genome assembly GCA_024509875.1 of Oreohelix idahoensis. Lineage (NCBI taxonomy): Eukaryota > Metazoa > Mollusca > Gastropoda > Stylommatophora > Oreohelicidae > Oreohelix > Oreohelix idahoensis. The sequence goes on along the minus strand of JAMPIV010021116.1, from coordinate 10,636 downwards.
CCGACCCCACACCTGAGCCGAAGACTCTCATTTTCGCGCCGGATCCGATCTCTCCCGATCTCCATACTCTTCCCAATGCAATGAAAGCCCCTCCTGCCCCCTGTACTCCCACTTTGATATCGCTGTCCGTCCCTCCATCCCCGTCTACACCACTGCCAAGACATGTGTACGACCCCACATCCTGCACTGGTGTCTCCCCAAGTTCAACCCTGTTATCACCACCCGCATCCATTCTCAATATTTTCGTCCTCTCCCTAAGTCCACAATATGCTGAGTGTTTTTGGTGTACTAGTGAAAAGGCTGTGACTGAGGGGCAACAGGCGGCGTGTATTATAAGGGGTGTCAGGCACAGAATTTCAGTGGCTAGCGCGTAGTGGCTAGACTCGTCGGCGTCGCGCTGGTGTCTCAGTGTGTGTCCTTAGTTGTGATGTGCGACGGAATGAACGGAACAATTCGTCTTTGTTAAAACTCTTTCTTTGTGTGTAGTTGTTAACTCATACTGGCTACTAGTTGTTGAATCATGCTTTATTTGCTAAATGATGTGAATGTCCACCAGTGGATAAATGTAGATGTTGGGACTGGTGTAGTGTCAACTCATCAAACCCAGCACAGTTTTGGTCATACAGGTCATCTTGTCCTGGAACGTGATGAGGCTCCGACAAGAATGTGAGTGTAAACAATGAGTGTGTATCTGAATGTCAGTACGCGAATGGTAGAATGATTCGATAGAGTTGACAGGTTGGTAGTACATCACTCATACTCACACTGTTCGAATTCAAGAAGTACTGGAACTACGGTGGTCTTTTTATAACATTTAATGGGACGCACACTTGGACAGTACGTGTATGGTTACAGGAACAAATGTCGACATAGACAGCATAATGTTGATCACAGGAATATCATCTTAAGTTAGCATTCATGCTTGGCAAATATCATAATGGAGCATTCGTAAATAAGCATTCAGCGTTCCATCATGTAAATCATCTGGCTTTACTGACTGGGCACGTCAGACCATAACCAATACATAGGAAGGCTCCTAGACCTAACCTCGTCTAGCGAATATTCCTTCACGTAAAGTTCAATATATATATATATTTCATAATATAGGAATCCCAGACATGGGTTCTCACATGTAGCAGTGATCTCTTGGTTCATCGAGCGATAGTACAGGCATCCCTTTTTCTCACTCGATAAATACAAAGTATATGAATTTCAACATGGCTGTTCTCTCTCTCGTGAGCTTCACTCACTATAGAATATAGACCAAAATTAGTCATTCATTAAATGTCCTCATTTCTTCATAGCTTCTCTCATAGAGGTAATTGAATAATATCATACAATCCAGTGCTGATACATAGGAATGTCTTCTTCCTTTGAATGGATATTCTTTTTAAAAGTACCACTGTGCATCTGCTTATCAACAACGATGGCGAAGCCCAAGTTCATAATAAATTGTGGTTTTACCTTTTTATGCGAAATATAACTTTGCCATTCCTTGGCAAAAGAGAATAAACACTGGGGTAAAGTACATACAACATGTCTAAATGATTATCACTTTTCCCCATCCATATATAGATCACTATTTCGGCAAAAAAGCCTGCTACAACAAAACTCGGCATCCTCACAGGATGACAGCCATGGATCACACCCCTTGCTAGCGATACTTCCGCTGCATAGCCTTTGACCTTTTCTAGCGACAACCAAATTAGTTCGACTTAGAAATGCAAAGATATCCATATATAAGACAGACTCGTCCTACTCATACAAACACTACGTATAAATTCAGGCCATAGATATACTGAAGCAAGAACAATCTATTCCTACCCAGCCACAGAATAAATCGCAGTAGGCCTAGAGTCGTCTGCGGAGTCCGATCGAAGATGACAGAACTATTTTCAAGGGAAGCAACCCAAAAATGACTTCTCCTTAAGCACTTAAAAAGGAAATACTTTGCTTACAAAATATTTGCGAACATAATAAGAATATAAATGTATTATATTGCAAGATAGTAAAAAATTGCCCTTTACAGTCTTACCACACCTCCCGGGAAAAAAAAATAAAATTTTTTTTTTTTTTTTTTTTTTTTAAATACATCTAGGAGCACCGTAGAATAGGCTCACAACGCAAGAATACTGCGCAGATGAAAATATCAGGAATAACTATAATTCCTAATATGACTGGTGAGAATATATATCTCAAAATCTGAGAGAAATTGTTTCCCTACGAATAAATGTTTCCAGGAAGGTGTGATGTACGTATAATACAATTCTGGTAATTATACAATGCATACCAAAAATTCACACTACAATCTTAAATTTATGATTTATGAAGAAACAATCATCAAAGAACAGCGGTGAATTAACATCAATAAAACCGCTAAGTAGCGATACCATCATTCTATTATTAAATTACAAATGTGTATCTTAGTAAAGAAACAAAAAATAACTGTTGTAAAGTTATACATATTAAAAAGATCCAATATTTAACAGTTAAGTGGCATCATGTGGGCATCTGGACAGAATGTCCGCCATCACATTTTCTGAACCACGGATAGCTCGTACCGAAAAATGAAAAGGTTGAAGAGCGATTGCGTATCGAGTTGATCTCGAGCTCTTCAAGTTTTACTTTGGATAGCCGTAAGAGCTTTTTGGTCAGTTTCCACTACGAAATGCGCGCCCAGAAGGAATCTTTGGAGTTTGAGAATTGACCAAACCATTGCCAATAATTCACGGTCTAAAACCGAGTAATTCCTTTCTGCAGCATTAAGTTTTCTGGATATGTACATTACAGGATGCAGAGTTCCAGAGTACTCTTGCATTAGTGCCGCTCCAATCCCAGTGGATGAAGCGTCACTACGAAGAACAAATGTCTTATCTGTTGTAGGTAACACTAAAATAGGTGGTGATGAAAACATAGTTTTGATCTTCTCTAGTGAAGATTGGCATTCATGAGACCAGTGAACCATGTTAGGCGACCCTTTCTTTAATAGTGTAGAGAGAGGTGCCATGATAGAGGACAGATTCGGAATGAAACGTCCATAAAATTGTATGAGACCTAAAAGACTTCGCACTTGCTTTTTAGTCCTAGGGATAGAGATGTTAAGTATCTTAGTGATATTATGGTCTTCTGTCTTCAAGAAACCGTGACCTACTCGATGGCCTAAGAAAGCAATTTCGCTAAAGCCAATACAAGCTTTAGATGGTTTTGCTGTCAGGTTATACTCACGCAGAGTTGATAATAATTCAACTAATCCTGAATAGTGATCTTCCCAAGTATCGCTGAAAAGACAGATGTCGTCTAGATAAGCAATGACATCTGACCGATACGATAGGATTCGACGCATCATGCGTACAAATGTAGCTGGTGCGTTCATAAGGCCGAAAGGCATAAAATTCCATTGGAAAAGGCCTCTGGGAGTAGAGAAAGCGGTAAGAGGTTTGGCGCGTTCGGATAATGGAACTTGCCAATATCCTTTAGACAAATCAAGTTTAGTGAAAAAAATGCGATTTAGAAAGACGAGTAAGTAACTCTTCTAGTAAAGGCATAGGTTCAGCATCGAACTTCGTAACTTGATTCAATTTGCGATAGTCAACGCAAAGACGTATGTTATTGTCTTTTTTTTTCGAACAATAACCATCGGCGAAGAATATGCAGAAGTGGATGGTTCGATTATTTGTAAATCTATCATTTCATCCAACTCCTTTTCAACCTGTGTTTGGAAATGTATAGGGATAGGATAAGGCCTAACCCTAATTGGAGTATGTTCAGTTAGAACAATGTCATGCTCAATGACATGAGTTTGTCCAGGGATGTCAGTGAGGACATCCTGAAATGTTTGTAACATAGACGAAACTTGTCGCCGTTCTCCTAGAGACAAATCAGGAGAAACAGTAACGTCTTTCCATGATTCACTAGAATGAAGTGGGATCATTGGAAGCGGGAGATTAACATCCGAAAAACTTGTTTCCTCATCCTGTATTACAGACAGTGATGAGTAATGACCATGTTTGACATGAGAATCGTCCGTTGCCTGGAAAATAGGCTGTAGATAGTCAGGACGTTCATGGAACTCCGTAAGCATATTGATGTGGAAGGTTTTATGCTTCCCGTTAATATCGACGATGTAGTCAACATCTGAAATTTTCGATATTATATCGTACGGACCTTTCCAACTAATAAGGAGTCTATTTTCACGACAAGGTAGCAAAACAAATGCTTTGTCACCAGGACAAAGTTGTCGTAAAGTTCTCTTCTTATTAGCAAATTGTCTTGCCTTCTGCTTAGCAAACTCAGAAGAGGACGTTGCCAATTTGCATGCTTCGATAATCTTTTATCTCAGCGCGATGACATACTCGTAAGAAGATTTGGTGTCATCGTCAATATTGTCAGCTGTTATAGATCATGCAGCAAAGACATTGGGCCGCGCGGTCGCGCGCCAAAGACAAGTTCAAAGGGCGAAAACCCTGTATGTTCATTGGGGACCTCTCTGTACGCGAAGAGGGCCGCGGGTAAAACCCTATCCCAATCTTGAGGATGATCCTCAGTTATCTTCCCTAATAAGTTCTTAAGTGTTCTATTTAGTCGCTCGACCATCCCATTGGACATAGGATGATAGATGCTACTCAAAGATCTCTCTATCTGTAGAGTAGACATTACTTGAGACATGGTATCCGATATCAGTTGGTGGCATGATCTGATAATATTTCTCCGGGGAATCCCAGCCGAGAAAATATAAGCCAAAGAGCATCTGCAATGTCAGCGGTAGTAATGCTCTTTAGAGGGATAGCCTCTGGCCAACGTGTGCACATGTCTACACACGTTAAGATAAACTGATGTCCTCTAGCAGATTTGATCTTGAATGGACCAATGATGTCTATCGCCATTTTCTGGAATGGACGAATAGGAATATCTGCAGCCTGAATAGGCGCAGCATGACGAGGACCTTTGGATTTGACTTCTTGACATACTTTACAGGATCGACAATAGATCCGTATGTCCTTGTTCACAAAAGGCCAAAAGAAAGCCGCAAGAACTCTTGACTTTGTACGGGAAAAACCCATGTGACCAGCACACTGAGAGTCGTGTGCATGTTGTAAGATCTTAACTCTCAAATTCTTGGGTACAAGAATCTGAGAATGACTTGACTTAGTGGAGTCTTGCACCATACGTACAAGTACGCCATTCTTCATTGTAATCCAAGATTTACAATTTGAATCTTTATTCGGATCACCTTTTGTTACAAGAGTGAAGAATTTCTTAAGAGTCGGATCTTCTTCTTGTTGTTTTATAAACGAGTCACGAGAAATTACCAAGGGATCATCTTGGTTATGCACTTCATTATCTTCAACAGATGAAGTTTCAGGCATATTGAGAGCTTGAGCTCTAGTGACTACTGCATTAGCAGATTGCATATTTTGATTTTCCCAAACGGAAATTTGCTCCGGAGTGCATTCTTGGACTCCGTGAATGCGACCGATGATAAGATCAGCGATCGGATCCGGCAAAAGACATGCGTGTACATCTCCTGTGAAGAAAGGAGTAGCAATCCTAATGATAGCGGTAGAGTATTTTCTCTATGGTGCCGCCAAATGTTACGCATTTGACTACTTTGCCTGTAGAATGAGAAGGATCTATGAGTGACTGCCTAACCCCAATAGTTGTGCATCCAGAATCAAAAAGTACTGAGACTGGATTGTCATTTACTAAACCTTTGTGTAAGACAAGAGAACCTCTCCCATCATGCGCGATTGACGCAGGAAGAGCGGGAAGAGGATGGCCACAGCTTAAAGTAGACACTGTGGTTGGCTCAAATAATGTTTTGCATTGGGGGCACTGAGATGCTCTCCCAAAATCAAAAGCGGCACATGCCATATTATTAGAGTCATCATTATCTTTATTTTGTTTATAGGCTTCGTGGGACTCTTGCTGTGCAGAGTTCGCCTGGTAATGAGCTTTATGTTTTTTTGAATTGTGCTCTACCTCTGTTATTATTGCCTCTGTACTTATCATTGTTTCCACTATTATAACCTCTACTCGGGTTTGAATCATAGCTCCTTTGGTTACTATCATCATATTCATTATAATGAGTATCTCGGTAATTATGAATCCTGTTGTCTCCATGAAGGAAAACTTGGATAGTTTCTAGAATGACTTCCTTTGCGAAAGTTCCTGTAATTATGACCACCCCTGAATCGAGGGCTGTCAGCTCTTCTCCAGGTATTCGAAGAAGAACCCTGAAATGATTGGTTACCTTGGTTCTGATAACTGTAATAGTTACCTTTTTTATTAAACCTATTTTGAGGTCCTTGGAATTTGTGAGAGTGATTAGGGTTGTATGGTGTTGCAGAAGCAACTGGCATACCTTCTTTAACCTTACTATTGCTAATAGCTACGTCCGGATGTGCAGTGACGTATTGGGTACAATACTGTTCCATTTCTTTTAGAGACTTAGGTTTACGCTCATGTAAGAATTCGAGGAAAGGTTTTACTTATACTTGACATAATCTTGTCTCTGAGTATCAAGTCCATAAGGGCTTCATAAGTCTTTTCTGTTTTGGATAGCTCAATCCAACGATCAAATGTAAGTCGTGTCCTTGCAATGAATTCTGAGAATTCTACACCTGCCTCAGGCACCATTGTCTTAAACAACTTCCGATAACCCTCTTCAGACAACTGATACTTCTTTAATAAGGCTGCCCTAATAACATCATAGTTATCTTTGTCAGCCTCTTCAACCAAACTTAAACAAGTCAGAGAATCACCTTTCAGATTTTCTGATAACTGGTTAGCATATTGTGATTTGTCCACATTATGTGCTCGACACGAGCGTTCAAATCTGTTTAGCCAGAATGTTATGTCATCACTGGAAGGGTTGAACGCTGGTACCTTGACCTTGTAAGTAAAGGGTTTACCATTACCACTAGATGCTTGATTAACATTACTTATGTTTGTTAACTTTAACTTTTCTAACTCAAATGCTAAAAGTTCTTTTTGGTGTTCATGTTCTCTTATTGCTTTTTTTTCTTGAGCTTCAGCTTGTAATTTTCTCTCTTCTGCAGCAGCCTGTAATTTTTTTCTCTTCAGCAGCAGCTTCATCTTTTCTTTTCTCTTTTTCCATTTCCATCTGGAATCTTTTTTCATCAGTCTGTATCTGCAATTTCTTTTGTTCATCCTCTCTTTGTAATTTTTTTTCCTCAGCTTCTAATTTCTTTTCTTCAATTATTGCTTTTCTTTCTTTCGCAGCCAATGCTTTTGTCTTATATTGAGCAACTGCCCATTCTTCTAACTGCTGACCAGTCTTATCAAGAGCCCTGCCTTGTGTGATAAAATAATCCAAGGTAGACATCTTGTCTAATAAGATCAGTAATTTGCAAAAGTAAATAAATTTACTTTCTTAGTCTTAATCAAAGACTTTGTATGATAACTTTGTAACCTGTGAAAAATAGTACTTAACTATCCCAATCACTGTGGGAAACAAGCCTTACAAAGGTCTTGTATAAATCCTTATATAATAACAGCTATAAGTTGCTGGTTCACTCTATAATATAAGTGCATTGCACCAGAAATAGTGTTTTATATCATCAACTGTGTACCTTTAGTAATAGCAATTAACTATCAGTTGATTCTTGTACATCAATTTATATGATCAACTATATTTTAAATAGTGTATGTCGATCAGGCACAAAACAAAACAGTTATACAGAAAAACATGAAAACATTTGCGGAAATGAAATAAATCAAATGGGAAAAACAATAAAAGATAAACCGCAAGAGGATAACAAATACAAATAACGCCACAGTATATAAATATAAATTGAGAATAGAACTGAAAGATAGAATAGGGTAGACCAACAAATTACAAACAAATCAAAACAAACTAAAGAACAGAGGAATATTACAAAAACAACAATGAGTACAGACTTCACAGCTAACACTAATAGCAACAGCTGTCGCAGCAAATTTCCAATGAAGAAAATTGCACCTATAGAAACGCACACATCAGACCCTCTATTACGTGGGATACTCTGCTGTGTGACACCGCCCAACCGAAACAACACCCCGCTGGATACAAACAAATATCACATATAAATAGTTAAACATAAATACATAAATGCATAAATAGTATGGCAATATGATGTAAATAGAGTGTTGCAGAAAGAATGTGTTGGAATGAAGGCTCAGTTACACTGCCTAATAGTACAGTACTGTGGTACTTTATTAAACAAATACTTCTGGTCTAATTATTTTAAATTCAACACAGAAATAGAAGCTCCATCGTTGATTTGAATGATAACAATCAATGTAGGACTTCTCAGTTCAATAACATTTTCTTTCGCAAACACTGTCAAATATTCTCCAGTCCTGATGTGTAATGTTCTATGTTTCAACCAAGCTCGCTGTGTAACACTGTCAGTTGTATGGCAAATGTCCAATGAACCAAATGTCAACAAACCCTGACCTAGTTACTGCATACTCTCGACAGGACAGGTCACGCTGACATCACTGTAGAGTTGTACTGCTGATGTATTTGTGTGTCGTAACAGACCCCAAGGAACGTCTGGTCTCAGTAGTTTACTTCTCAATATGGTCACTGTGCAGGTTGACCCAGGAAGCTGGCACACCAGTTGTTAAACTCTTTCTTTGTGTGTAGTTGTTAACTCATACTGGCTACTAGTTGTTGAATCATGCTTTATTTGCTAAATGATGTGAATGTCCACCAGTGGATAAATGTAGATGTTGGGACTGGTGTAGTAAAGTGTAACGATTGTCAACTCATCAAACCCAGCACAGTTTTGGTCATACAGGTCATCTTGTCCTGGAACGTGATGAGGCTCCGACAAGAATGTCAGTACGCGAATGGTAGAATGATTCGATAGAGTTGACAGGTTGGTAGTACATCACTCATACTCACACTGTTCGAATTCAAGAAGTACTGGAACTACGGTGGTCTTTTTATAACATTAAATGGGACGCACACTTGGACAGTACGTGTATGGTTACAGGAACAAATGTCGACATAGACAGCATAATGTTGATCACAGGAATATCATCTTAAGTTAGCATTCATGCTTGGCAAATATCATAATGGAGCATTCGTAAATAAGCATTCAGCGTTCCATCATGTAAATCATCTGGCTTTACTGACTGGGCACGTCAGACCATAACCAATACATAGGAAGGCTCCTAGACCTAACCTCGTCTAGCGAATATTCCTTCACGTAAAGTTCAATATATATATATTTCATAATATAGGAATCCCAGACATGGGTTCTCACATGTAGCAGTGATCTCTTGGTTCATCGAGCGATAGTACAGGCATCCCTTTTTTCTCACTCGATAAATACAAAGTATATGAATTTCAACATGGCTGTTCTCTCTCTCTCGTGAGCTTCACTCACTATAGAATATAGACCAAAATTAGTCATTCATTAAATGTCCTCATTTCTTCATAGGTTCTCTCATAGAGGTAATTGAATAATATCATACAATCCAGTGCTGATACATAGGAATGTCTTCTTCCTTTGAATGGATATTCTTTTTAAAAGTACCACTGTGCATCTGCTTATCAACAACGATGGCGAAGCCCAAGTTCATAATAAATTGTGGTTTTACCTTTTTATGCGAAATATAACTTTTTTAAACTTTGCCATTCCTTGGCAAAAGAGAATAAACACTGGGGTAAAGTACATACAACATGTCTAAATGATTATCACTTTTCCCCATCCATATATAGATCACTATTTCGGCAAAAAGCCTGCTACAACAAAACTCGGCATCCTCACAGGATGACAGCCATGGATCACACCCTGTGCTAGCGATACTTCCGCTGCATAGCCTTTGACCTTTTCTAGCGACAACCAAATTAGTTCGACTTAGAAATGCAAAGATATCCATATATAAGACAGACTCGTCCTACTCATACAAACACTACGTATAAATTCAGGCCATAGATATACTGAAGCAAGAACAATCTATTCCTACCCAGCCACAGAATAAATCGCAGTAGGCCTAGAGTCGTCTGCGGAGACCGATCGAAGATGACAGAACTATTTTCAAGGGAAGCAACCCAAAAATGACTTCTCCTTAAGCACTTAATAAGGAAATACTTTGGTTAGAAAATATTATTTGCGAACATATAGAACACAGCAGAAAGGTATAATTCTGTCAACAAAAAAACAAAATTATTCCAAACCAGTATTGGTTAGACATATCAAAACGCAACGTTAATATAAAGACGTAAAGGGAGCCGCGGTAGCATTCGCAGGTATTATAGAGCACTGGCAACCAATTCACAGCGGCGTCTAAGTATCGAAATACTCGCAGAAGAGGTGCGATTATTTTAGGCCGCAAACGGTCTCATGACCTACCCATCCAGCCAGCCCCAGACTGGGTACCAGAAAGCAACACTGGAAAGGTTTAAGTAGCTGCCGCGATAGAGGCTGGACCACATCACCCCTGATTGTGCCGATGGTCAAGAAATAAGTGGCCTTACACCATATTCCCAATATGCCCTCCATGGGCGAGAAAACGGAAACCATTACCAATAATAATATCTCCATTTACACATTACAATAAACCCGACCAGACTCGGACCTTCAAAGGCAGGTGACATAACGACTCAACGCACTAAATTGGC
>JAMPIV010021114.1:0-309742 GCA_024509875.1 Oreohelix idahoensis | reverse complement strand
CAATGTAATGTCGTGAGGTCAGGTAGTCATTTGATCCGTAAATCTACAGGATAGCTTGAAGATCGTTACATCAAGAAGCCTCATGAATGTAGAGTGGACACTAACCTGCATCAAACGTCCTTGCAAACAATGTACGAATTCAGATCTACCATGCCTGAATCCATGCTATGGCTACACCACGGTGCTCCATCAGGGCTTTGAGACTTAGCTCCTTTCGGCATGCGATCTAAATGCAGTGAATCAGTTTACGAACCACTTGTCAGAAGGATTTACTGCATTACCGATACGTAGATACAACCTCTTTTTTACCAGATGATCATTTTTCCACGTGCAGTCAAATTTCAAATCACTCTTTTACACGACTACGCATTCATGACCATTAGTGGGCAAATACGTGTTGACCCACAAAACCACGATGTTTTGCAGCAAATACAATGGCAATTTTCACATATGGTGCGTAGGTTAAAGTAGAAGCCCAGTTTTTGGACATTTAAAAAAATACTAACCTACGTGTCTAGCCCTACAGAAGATGTATACACATTTCTCTGAGCTCCAGTTTTAATAACATTCTAGCATCTTGACTTTAGCCAGTTTTGCCAATCAATGTATATAAACCTTGACTAAAGCAAGAATGGACGGGCGACATACTTACAACGTTATTTGTGCGCAGGTAGATAATAATTCATTGTCTCTTAATCTTATTTCACTTATCATATAAATTTGCATTTATCATTAGGTGTGCTAGTCCCACTGCACTAACTATCGACAAAGTATAGTGCTTACATGTTACGATGGTTCTGTGACAGTATTTAGCACTCCCTGCATTTGTAGTACGTGATTCGCAAACAGTAGCCAGATACAATCAAAGAGTATTCTATTACAGGCTTTATGGTGTCTAGATACCTACACCACACAAACCCTCGCATATACTCTATGGACAAATATGTAAATAGAAGAATACAAAAAAACGCTTATACTACACCAGGGAGCACAGTACTATTAATATCATTCCTTTATTTTTAAATATACGATGAGCAGACATATTCCAATCAAGCGATAGTATCAGATTATAGACGAGAAAGAATGAATATCTGCTTTATGCGAGTGAAAGTTAACTCTGTAACATTCTGGAGCCAGACAGCTTCATTGTTGATAGCTTTATATTACTAGCGTCAATTAACAGCATATTTTAATACTAACAAATCTATGCAAATGTATCAGCTGTGGTGATTTCGACTGTGGTAATGGATCAAGAGATAGCCGCAGAACGGCATCATTACAACACAGCTTTTGATATCCTCAATTGCGTTCCAGTCAGAGATCTTAGTGTGGGGGGGGGGGGGGGGGGGGGGGGGTGATGTTCTAGCTATATCTCGGATTCTCATGTTTAGGGTGTTATAACTAATTCTTACTCGCGGACGAAGCACATGCACTAAAAACTGTCAAGTAGTGATTAGAGAATTCGATAGTAGAAAATTTGTAATAATTGATTGGTAACATAAGATATAATAATTGCTAGAAGAACTTCAGACCGGTTAACTACACGGATTAGTAATAACATGGCAATCGGGAAAAATAATCAACAAAACAATATAGTCAATGCGTCCTTACACGGATGGGCAAAGGACAGGAACAACCCTACGCTTAGCGGACACAAGGCCTTCGTCAGGACAGACAAACAAGACAGGAGGGACAAGCATTAGAATGAAATCGGGAGATTAGAGTAGCAGAGATCCATTCTGACAGACTCAGGAGCAAGAGATTCGTAGCCGACATGGTGAAGAACCAATAATTAGACAGCTACATTGCAGACGTTATCTGTAGTACATCTTTAGTCCTATCAGCATGTGTTCACATGGTCGTGCTGTGCATCGTAGATTATTTCATTTGGGGGAAGCATTAGCCATTGCTAGCACTTGATCTATATCCACCTGGGAATAAGCCGTGCGAGTGCTGCGATGAAGATACATGTAAAACAAACAGATACTATAAGCGAGAATCTATGAAATAATCCTACAGCACGACGCGGAATAATACGTAACTTGAATTTATATAAAATTTAAATATTAATTTATGTGATTTACAAAAAATTTATTAAAAGTTTTTTGGAGAAAGCTGAGTTTTTTGATTTACAAAATAAAAAACAATAAAAACAAAAAGAGAAATAATAACTTTTGACCAATCAAAGTTTTTTACAAAACGTTGAAGTAACAAAAAAAAAACTTTCTAAAAAAAATATAAAGGCCTAAACAAGGGTTTTTATAATTTTTTTTAAAAATAACCTAAGTGAAGATAAAAAGGGGGTCAAAAGTACGGCCTGGATTGAAAAGAAGTTGGGCCCCCGGGGCTAGTTGGTTTTTTTAAGTTTTAGGAAACCCCCCAAAGTTAGGGATTTTTTGTGATTTGTAAGGGAAAGCGAGTTTTGTAGAATGTAGTTTTTTTGTTTTTTTTTTTGTCCAGGGGGTACTTTTAATAAATAATTTGTGAAATGTAGTTTGTTTAAAATAATGAGTAATTATGGGGGGGGGGGGGGGGGGGGATTTCAATTTTTTACGGGGGGGGTTGGGGGGGTTTTTATTTTTTGAAAATTTTTTTTTTTAAAAGATTTTTTATTTTGATTGGTGAGAAATTGGTTGGGCCCACGATAAAATATTTAATTTAGTAAAAAAAAAATAAAAAGTAATGATGAAATAGGATTATTTTATATTTATAATTTGATATTAATCTAGTTTTGGTTTTTTAAAGATTTTTTTTTTTTTGGGGGAAAAAAAAAAAAAGAAAGGTTTTTCCACGGTTTTGTAAAGGACCCCCGGGCAATGGGGGGACCCCTTTTTTGTTTTTTAACTACTTAAAGATTACAGAGGCGTTTTGTAGATAAGAATAAAAACAAACCTAGAATTTTTTGTTTTTTTTTTTTTGTGTTAGTTGTGGGGCAGGGGGGTAGGGGGGGGGGGATTTAGGGGGCCATGGGGTTGGTGAGGGGAATTTTTGGGGGTAGGGGTTTTATTGGGTATTTTTAATATGTAAAACTGGGGCGTATTATTCGAGCCGATTTTAGGAAGGGGTTTTTGAGGATTTTCGTTTTTCCCAGGGCTTTTTTTGGGGTGGGAAAAAATAAGTGGCAAACGCACTTTGGGCGAGGGGAGTTTATTTTACGAGGGGGGGCATTAACGATGGGGGGGGGGGTAAGGGGGAATCGCCAAGTTTTTATTATCGCGAAAAAAAGGGGAAATTATTGGGTATGGGGAAGGATTCCTTGGACTTTTGTTGTTTTATTTTGGGGGGGGGGGGGGGAGGAAGTGTAGTGTTCACAGGGTGGGCTGACTTTGATGGCAAACTGGGGGGGGGTGGGGGTGCTTGTGCAAATTCATCAGCGCATTTTAAATAAAAAACCAGCTTCCCAATTGGGCGCATTGGAAACCCCATGGGTTTAAATTTGCTTGGGGGGGGAACGCTTTTTTTCACGTATTGCTGGTTAAGAAGGGGAGTTTGCAGTTTTGCCCCCCATCACCCCTCATACGGGGTTTTTGTGTTTGGGGGGCTTTTGGGGGGGGTGGGAATTTTTTTGTATTGACAAGGGGCTTTTTTTATAATGAACTTTTTTGGCCTTTTTTTTTTTTTTTTTTTTTTTTCTGCCCGGGTACGGTGGGGGGGGAAAAAAACTGACCTTAATATAATATTTGGAGTTTTTTTTTTTTTCCTGTTCCTTTTTACGGGGGCCATTAGCCCCCAAGTTTCCCTTTTTTTTTGTTTTTTTTTTTTTTCCGATAGATTTTTTTCTTTATATTACTATAAGTATATATATATATATATATATACTATATTATAATTTATATATATATAATATAAATATATAACATATCTTATATATATATATATAATAGATATATAATATAGTATATATAATTTATATATATATATATAGATTAATATTTTTATAATAATATTATATTAAAAAATATATAAATAATTAATATATTATACATATATTATTATATATATTGATATATATATATAGTATATAAATTTATATTAATACTGGGAATATAATACATATATATATACAAATTATTATATTATTATATTTATATTTATAAATATTAAAATATATATATTATATATATTATAATATATATATATTATATTTAAACTACTTAATATTTATATATATATATTTTCTCTTTATTTTTTTTTATATTCATTTATTTATAAATCTATTTATTTATTTTTATTTTTTTTTGGTTTCTATAAATCGCTTTTCCCTCACTTAATATATTTTTTTTATGTGACTGGACATGTGACTGGGCCCTAATGGGAGTTATTTTTCTCGTTATTTTTATAGTTTCATGTTCTCTCTCACTTTAATTCTCATTTTCTTTCTTTCCCTCCTGTCTCTGTTTGGTCTCTGTCCCTGGACGAAGGCCTTTGTGCCTTGCATACGTAAGGTATTTTCCTGTCCGTTTCCTCCTTAGTAAGACTCATGACATATCTTGTTGTTTTTTTTATTCCCATTCCACCAATAATTAGAAATAACAAAATTTTAAATAATCACTTTAAGTTTTCTAACAGACTTAAAAAGAATTTGAATAGGTTTTATGGATCCAAGAAAAGTTATCATCACAGTCTTTAAGGGAATGTGAGATATTACAAGACGTTCAAGTTGGCCAGCCATAGATTTTGAATTTAGCTGCCAATGACGGTTCTGCTCCTTCTTATTGGGTTGGGTCTTTTCACTCTGCTCAATCGCTCGTCCCTGATCAAGTTGTCGGGGGTAGCTTCGTTTCCCAGACAAAGTACAAGGAGAGTCCTACCACGTCTACCTGTGTCCTTCCGTCTTAAAGCTTAGAACCACTGTTTTCCATTTCATTGTTCCAGAGATTAGTACTTTCTGTAACCTGCCGTACCGACCACCATAACTATGGTACAAGAATAGAACGAAACGCTCTTCTGGTTATGGCGTTTTCCACCCCAGTAGTTACGGTTCCTATCTTCCCATACCCACCATCCCCAATTACTCAGAATTTACCCTCGATGAGAATTAAATTTAATTCCCTCGGATAAAACTTTCTTTACATTTAAATAGAAAATAGCTGTCATATAATTTTATATTTAAAATGAAAAGGATTAGTAATACAGATAGAGACTGTTTACATATATATCTCCACTGATTGAAAAGTGTTCCACAAATATAAATTGAATATTTTTTCATTTAGGTTTACACTGACTGAAAAATTTTGAAACTTTCCATTAACTTTAAAATAAATAATTTCCCATAGACATTTTCACTGCTTTAAGCTTGAAATCTTTTTGAAATCAATGCATTAATTTTAAAGTGACTATGTTTATATGGACATTTACACTGCTTTGAAACTGTAAGTATTATACTTAGAATGTACTTCATTTACGTCATCTTTCACTCCCTGCTCCATAGCGAACTTGGAACTACTTTATGGTTTTAGTTCTCTTTACGAAACTAGCAATAAAGCAATCATCAGCCCGTGCAGTGATGGTTCATGAATCATTATTCTATACGCTGAGGTTGCCAACCTCAAATGGCTGTGACATCCACTAGCGAGTTTCACATATTAATCTTAGCCGCCGACCGTCAAAGCAGTCAGTGACCATCACGCCTGGTGGCGTCTTGTAGGGCAACAACAAATTGATTCCACTTTTATGGCTTATGATGTTGTGCATGTCTGTTGCGGTCAGTTTGCTGAATCTATAGTATGTTAAAATGTACCTGGTTAATTTTGGAGACTTTAATTTAATAGTTTCTTGATCAAAGGGGAGGTACTCATGTTTTACTGGGATTGTAGTTAACAGTGGTGGCTGTCCCACTTGTCTGTTAACTCAGCGTCTAATTTTAGACTCGATGTCAGCTTTTCCTGACATGTTTGCCCACCTGAGCATAGCTCAAGGGTCTAGCGCCTCGACGCATGCGCGAAAAATCTGGCGCGATTTAAGACATCCTGTGTTAGAGGAGTCGAGCTGTAGTTTTTGAAAGGGTCAAGACAGTTTTGGGGAAAGTCCTCTGTGTGTTCGACCAAGATAGTTAAACATTGTTCCCCAATGTTATATTCTGATGCGCCTAGGAGGCGAGTGAGTTTTGTGATGTTTATTCTGAAGGGACATTAAGGTAATTTACCCTTAAAACAGTTTCTTTATTGCCAGAATGATATATGACTTGTTGTAGCCAGCTAGCGACTTTTCCCTGGGCGGGAAAGAGTCCATCTATGAATACTAGTAATGGAGCTCACGAAGTATTCTAATATTATATGCACTGGGCTCGTGTATGCCCAAAGAACTTTACAGGTGCTGTATCCCGCTATCTGCGGTGATGCCATTTAACAAGGTTTGACTCACCCTGTTTGTTATAGAAATATCACGGAGGCCATCATATCTATAGGCCCGCCATATTGCGCGGCCTGCTGTAGACCCATATATATATATCTGACTTACTGATGTCAGAAAGGAGTTGTGTAAACTCACATATTTGCTGTATTTTGCTGTAGCTGACGAAGGTGGAATTGTACGAGATCAGCTTTATTATATACATGCACCAATGGCTGATGAACTGTATTCATACATGCTATGTCCTGAATTGTCAATGACTATTTTATGTTGATGTCGGCGTACCTGTCGTTGTGATGTATTAAAGTCAATCAAACGTCAGAGGTGTTCCAAGAACTATGTGAATTACTGCATGTAATTACTACGACAAGTGTGATGTCGTTTAGATGCATTGTCTTCCACGAACTTTCATACACGCATTTGCATTCATTGAGGTCTACTCACACTCTATATTAATACAACACCTCAACACTTTCAAATCATCCAAACGAATGCCAGCATTGTTGCGGCCAACCAGGGCCTGTATATAATTATGCCCGCCTGTGGGGCTTAGAATCGTTTCCAACATTGATACTGGACATTCTTCAACATTCAACTCTACATTTACAGTGGCCAAACTGAGCCTGTCCTATTTGTGTCACGGACACCTGTTACGCTCGGACGAACCCAGACCATTCCTGACTGTTTACATGTATAGTGGTCAGTACGGGCTTCTACATTACGGGCCTTTACATTTATGGTATCCAGTGTGAGCCTTCTACGTCAAGAGTTAGCTAGTTACAGTTATGGTGGCCAAGTTTTAGCCATCAACAATGTCCTCTTGCTTGCTCCGAGTAAGCAGATCTTGGTTGGTGATGGTATTCGGCAAAAAGATTCGGTGAATTTTTCTTAGGCATGTTGTGTGAAAAGAGGACAATTTCGACATTTCCTTCTCTGTAACTCTCCAGCATTCCGCACCATAGAGAAGCACAGAAAGCACACAGCTCTGATATAATCTTAATTTTGTGCTTGTGCTGTACTGAGATGACTTCCAGATGTTGTTGAGACTAAAAAAGGCTGTTCTTGATTTGTTCATTCTGTTGTTGATGTCTTTGCTTGCTCCGCCGTCTGGTGTTACAATGCATCCTAGGTATGTGAAGGTGTGTGCCTGTTCCAGTTGCTAATTCCTTACTGATATGGGCTCAGGCTTGCTCACATTGAGCGTCATGACCTCTTACTTCTTTAGATTGATGTTCAAGCCCACCTGCTGGCTATTATTTATTAAAGTCTAACCGTTTTTTCCTGGATGTGTTATTGTGAATGTGCTAGCAGTGCAATGTCATCTGCATATTCCAGATCTTCCAATGTAGAAAATGTAGTCCATCTTATTCCTCTTGGACTGCCATCTGTTGTCTGGCGCATCACCCAGTCTATGACTGTTAAAAATAGAGTGGTTGATAAGGGGCATCCCTGTCGTACTCCTGTCTTCACCTGAAAGGCGCATGACTGGAAATACACAGGGAGCCGTTCTAATGTAATGGTTACCACACTGTGCTGGCGATCAGGAGATCCCAGGTTCAAGCTCGGACGAGGACATTTGAACGAGTGTCGTCGACCGGGACTAGACTGGAATAATTGGAGCCCTGGCGAAGACATTTGAAGAAGAGTCATCGACCAGGGACTGGAATAAACTGAACAGCTCCTGAGATTACCCAGCTCTAATGGGTACCTCCGAAGAAGGCGAGTATCTACCTGAATGGCGAGAGGACATCTGTCAGCGTACAGGGAAAAGGGATACTCACGTAACATCAGTCTCAGGTTAGACATACTAACTGGAGATTTCGCCTCGAGTAATAGCGGGCGTACGAAAAAATTTAAAAATAATGGAAATACCCCGAGAAAACACTGACGTATGATAGGAAATACCCCGAGAAAACACTGATGTATGATAAGAGATACACCGAGAAAACACAAAAATAAGAGTCTACAGCTTGAATGTAAAGGTTAAATTATTGTATGGCTGTGAATGTTTGATAGGAGATATACCGAGACAACACTGATGTGTGAAAGGAGATACACCGAGAAGACACTGATAGGAAATACTACTCGTTCACATTGCCTAAATGGTGCTAGCACGCGTCGACAAGACACGAAATCTATAGTGACATGAATTACCTCCTATTGACTCCTACACTATGAGCGAGCTTCACACAACAACTCGTCTATCTTATCCTCCTGTCACTAGTGACTGAGCGAGTCATAGACTCTAGTCCACACACTGCGAGCTCTCTCTCTTTCAGTACTGATATCTCTCTCTCACGATCCGGCACTAGTAGTATCCTTACAATCACGAAGCACACTCAAAGCTGAGAGACCGACGACGAGGAAGTAGACAGAGGCGGAGGAAATGGGTGCCTGCAAAACTAAACAGATATGATGAGTCAGTATTCTTAGCCAGTCTGAGAGTATAGTCTATCACACTACACAGCATGTAGAGACACTTACGACCCGGCCAGTCAACAATACGAGCACACTGTGAGCGTTGATAGATCTCTGCAATTTCATCTTAAGACAAATACCACAAGCATCACAGATACGTATGTCTGTTTAATAACTCTTTACTCATAGATCTCACAAGCCTTGACTCGGAGCTACAACACGTCAATATGATACGACTCTACTCTTACCATATACAATAAGAATTATTGCACCTACAGTAAGTGCAAATCCATCTATTAGTACTCTCACGACAAATGGTGATTCAGCTCTTTTCGCATGTCAAGACACATCTGTCAAGACGAGTAGCTCACAGATATACAAGTACAATTAGGTCACTCAGAGAGGTAGAGAGCGAATACATTTCAAGCATCACATTAAAGCTACCAACATCACGATGTTTACATATCTGAGCGAGAACAAATTAGATACTGAATGATAGATAGTAAATGGTGTAGATTTGAGATCACATAGAAGAGTAGATAATAACGTCATTGATTGTCTCTGCGCTTGTGCGTCACAACACACGATTATATTAACACCGTTGTGTATTTACACATCTATGTGACGGAAGTTAAACCAGACATATAAATTCACATGACAAATATAAAATTGTCACTGCGTACATCACTTAACAGCGTGGCTAGTGAAGAACACAGCATTTGCGGAGAACGGATCGGGACTGTTGTCGAGATGCTCACAGATTGACTCAGATGGTGTGAGAGTTGTGTACACACACTACAGGTCAACGATGAGTATGTGTGACATGTGAACTTGCTTACCTATACACATCACACGAATCTGAAGAATAGGGTACGTCACACGTGTACACTACATCATCGATACTTGACAGTGTATGTGACCATTTTCTCAACATATGATTATCACATATGGCATTGAGAGATTTGTGAATATCTATATATGGGTATCTGATACACATGTCAACATGTAGTACATGGAATTTCAAATGTTTACACACACACACAAATTAACATCCGGAGACAGAGTCAAGAGTGGGACAGATTTGTCAACACATTTCTATAATAGAGCATGCAGAGGGCATACACACGTTTGGATTCTGGACAGTGCTCGCATATGCCCTGTTGAGTATGGACCGGATGCACACAGCGTCTGAGAGTTACTCTTGCATGTGAGGGGCTCGAATAGTATTGGTTTGTAATATTATAGAAAATTTTAGAGTTAAGGGTTATAGTGTGGGGAAGTGTTTTAGTTATTTTTGTCTGTTGTGATGGGGTATTAGTTATATTGTGGCACGTCTATATTTTTGTTAAGTGTGAACTAGTTATCATAGGGGGGAGGACATAATAGGTGATAATGTCGTGACTTGTGAGTGTACAGTTAGGTAAAAGGTAATGCTTTCAGTGAGACTTGGGGAGAGATGATGTAATACAACACTAGGGTGTTGCAATGGACATATAGTTGCTTATTGTATCTGTAGTGTAAGTTTGTTCTTAGACCAGACAGGGTGTTGGCACTTATGTATTGGTTTTTATCATTTTGGGATTTTTGTTTGGGTAGGTTTATTGGTTTGATGAACGTTTTTATTGTTTTTGCGCAGGTAGTGTTACACCTGTAGAGATCAGAACGGTTTTGGTTGACAGGTTGTAGTTGATTAGTCAACTAACATTAAGGTTGTATGACATTTATAAGAAAAAAAGTGGGGAGGGGGCAGGGTGATGTGGTTGTTGATGTTGACAAAAAGTAGATGATGATAAAGAAACTCAACTGGTGGTTAGTGTGTTCTTGAAAATTAGGTTGTGTGAGTTGGGTTTGGGTAATTGTGGGGAGGGCTGATATTGGTGGGGTTTGGTTGATCAATTATGTAATTATAGGGACATTAGTGTATGGATACTGAGTCAGTTGTGTAGTGTAGTAATTCAAGCAATATGATAATTATTGAAGATGGGTATGGTTTTTTATGAGTCATAACATACAAAGTGATAAATAATTCGATTTTATTCTCAGTCAGTATTGTGTCTGAAATAGTGAGATGGACTAGATTTTGACTGACAACAGTTCAGAGGATGTATGGAAGATAGTGGTTTGTTGCCTGTCGTGGACATTACAATTTCATGAAATGATAAACAATTTTAATTTTGGTAACTAGTAGTATTTGAAATACTCGTTGACGAATCACATACACATATAACACTCTATAAGGGGTATCTTAATAGAGTCACTAATAACTTTGTGGGCGCTCACTAATATCAAGGATGTATTCATTTTTACTGGCATGAATTTGAATAAGTGTCCTTCGATTCACACTACAAAGGAGAACCAGGAATCACAATCAATTTTAATTACAAGTATATGTACAGAATTTATCAATATGAATATTGTAGTGACATATAATATTAAAAATATCCTATGTATGTCAGTTGTGTAGTGGTAATATGAGGTAATACTGGTTTTGTTTTGTTCAAGCTCTGTTGGTATTTGTCATCATGACTTCAATAGTTTGTCTTTAGGGACTAGTATTGGAGATGTTCTCAGTTCCTGATATTAAGACAAGTAAATTCTCCTCTTAAGGTTATTTTTACAAAGTCATTTCAAGATGAGGGGACATAATGTTGAGCTCAGCTGGCCAAGTTAGCTTATCTGGCGTGATGGCGGCAGGAAAGGACTCCTCTGCTCGAATTCTCCTCTGGGCTCTGGAGGCACCTCACTGATAGCTAAAAGGACCAAGGAGTATGCTGTCCGACACTGGATTCAGCAAAGCTCTGACCAGGTGCTGCTCAGTACCATCAAGACCACGGTCCCTGAAAACAAGAAGGATGTACCTTCTACTTCATAACTAATTGATACTCTAGTTCTACACTGAGCACAATACAACACAAACATTGAGTCAGAGCGTTAGGCCAACTGTCAGCTTCATCTGAAATACTTTATACCAGCATTACCCTCCTTAATGGTTACTACGCCTCTGCACTTCCAGCATTATTTCTTTCTAGTCAATCATCCACGTGTCAGTGTACTGTTTGGCCATTCCATGCCGTTTTACTTCTCTCCGACACCCTCTGTTCAGGCTGGAGCATTATAGGCTTTATCTCCTGTTTGCCACTGAACTACACATATATATACAGGCATAAATTAACAATTCACATTCAATTTTCATTAAAAGATACTGAATGTTTCAAGCTTACCACAATTTCATGGAAATAAACACAGATACGTTGATTAGCAATGAATTCTGGCACAATTACTGGCACAAATTCCCATCTGCTTATGTTCCAGGCTTTTATTTTAACAAAAATGTGAGCTGGCTTCAACGCACTGTTGCTTTATCAAGCTTATTTAAACAAGTGGTTTCGAACTAACGCTCCTAAGTGAGTATATCAGCGAGTCTAGCCAATGAGGCCACGTTTCGACAAGTGTTTGAAAAAATGTTACCTTTTCACGTCTCCCCTAACAACGAAAGATAGTATTTATAGCCCGACCAATCGTGGTTAGTCTTTCATTTGTTGCGCTCCAATCAATTTGGAGTTTACATGGTAGGCTAATTCTGTAACGTAAGATTTTTTTCAAACACGTTATAAAAAAAATTTATGAGCAGAAATGATTCCATGCTGTCAGGCATCCCCACTATTTTATTTTGGGTATAATTTATTAATTCCTGGACTATTTGCGTAACGTTTTACATATTCTTTGTCAGCAAGCCCTAAGGAACCCAAATATCCAATTTAAAAGAGCTACGTGGCTGCGTTCAAAATATGCAATTTCTTCTACCTCCTGTTTCGAAGATGTGCTGTCTGGGTACTGTTATGTTTTCAACCGTAAACCCATCTATTGTTATCTTTCCTAATAAGCGTTTTTTATGATTTTAAAACCTAACTCTGGGAAGGGTAGTGAATTTATCACTGTCCGTCTGAAAAAAAGTTAGTGCTTGTAGAGCCTTACACGCGTGATAGTAGTAATTGTGTATCGCGCGACGCGTGTTTAATTTTGCATGCGTTCCCGATTTCATTCGCCCCTCTCTCTCTTTGTACTTGAGTCCATCTGTTCGTTCGTTTTCGGTAACATAGTGTAGAAAAAGACATGAATGGAATTTAAAATTTAGGTCAACTTGCATGTTTCAAGGTTTTTCTTAGAAAGGCAGCACATTTTATTGTGTGTTTGGGAAACGCGTGTATGTTGCAGAAGGCCTTTAATATCAACGTGAAACGTTACAATTTGCATACGCAGTAGAAAACAAGGGGATTTCGAGTACAGTCATTGTGACAGCACTGTTCTTTACCATTCTTCTTCCTTTATTTATTATATGTATTTATTAGGCTTTATATTTACCTAATAATTTATATATGTGGATTAGAATATTCCACGACAGTATTGTATGATGGTGATATTACTAAGTGTGATGTATGAGGTCAGCTGTGAAGGCTCCTTTGATTATATGATTAGAATAATGTATGCTTGTGATATTACTAAGTGAATGAGGTCAGCTGTTGAAGGCTTTCTTGTGAATACAGAAGGCCTTCACTACGACCTCACACCTATCTTTTTTTTTTTTTACTAATGAATGTGGCTACGTTAAAATCTAGGGTACTGAATGTAATGTGTTGTATTGACATATACAAACACACACACACAGATATTAAATAATATAATATTATCAATAAGATTTAGAACACAATGAATTAAATTCAGCTGGTGAAATTTTAGAAAGTAAATCTTTTTTAAATTTATTTGTTCTGAACCAAGGTTTTATTTTGGCCAGAACATATGAAAGATTTTGAAATTTATGAGTGAATGGCATGAATAAATGGCATGATAAATAAAAGGTGTGTACGTATACAATTTTCACGATTAGTTAATATTTCTACAGTTTATAGTTTTTTTTCCCTGGGAGAACGATGAATAGATGTGCTGTTGGGGTGGCTTCATTCCTCCCTGTCTATGCCTACCAAACATTGTCCATTTATGATGGAAGGAAATGGGATGTTTTAGTAGTAATTCACTTTGGGTGCTATGTCTATGAAGTTGGTGTAAATCCAGCAGACCATCCTGCTTACGTAACTTTGAAAGAGTAGTTCTGGTGCTGGAATCTGGTGGCCCCACCTCTCCGTGCTTGGGGCAATATATCGGGTGGCCCCACCTCTCCGTGCTTGGGGGCAATACAAGGCTGTTCTGCCGAGATGCGACACTGCACGGGTCCTCACTGTCAATTATTTACCCAGCATTTGACACCACCTTTTGGTGTCAACATAAAAAAAACTCACAGCTCAGATTATGAATAAAGAACACAGAAATGCTAGCAAAACTCAGCTGAGCTGCTGGCTATAGTATGGCGTCCCTGAACTTATTTCAATTTACTTCATTGGAAATCACCACACTTAAAATTTACTGTGTCTATCACTGGACAACTATTGAGGAATGGCAAAAAAGCGCGTCTGAGCGCTGATAATATGATTGTCTGTGGCCAATCAATGCCTTGTGTTTTTTCAAATTCAAATTTCCTACACTAAAGTCATTTCAGTCATGCTTCAGTCAAGTATGGATTTTTATCTGTTAGTCCGTCCGTCTCTAATTGCGTTTTCACAAAAAACGTACTTGGTTTTTTAACCAACCTATCCGTCCCCTCTACAAATTTTGTCTTTAAAGTTATTTTTAGCCACAGCTCCCACCAATGCCCCTCTCTTTCATTCTAACTAGATTTGAACACTTGAGTCTCAAGGTCGCGGTTTTTGTGCAAATTAGTGACATGTTTGATTCAATGCAGTCTTTCGCTGATGTGAACAACACAGTCTTTTGTCAATGTCTTCATTATTATCTATCCGTCTGTATAAATAAAAGCATATTATTTCACTGCTCAAAATGGGCCATCCGGCCAGCTAATTTTTATATTCCTAACATCATTATTAAGAAAAAGTTACTTTTCAAGGTTAGGTTTTTTTTTTTTTCGAAATATTTTCTAGAATCTTCTGTGAAACGTGTGCCGCTGCATTCAAATAAAGGACAAAATATTGCAAAAGCGTCCAAAAAATGACTGTTGCGTATAATAACCCCTTTTGTTTGTCGATTTCGTTACCTTGTGTCAAGTTGGGGACGTGACTTTTCCTCCGTTCCCCCCCCCCCCCCCCCCCCCCCCAATTGCATCTTTTTAGCCTTGCTAGTTTCACGCAATTTTTCAGTCATATTTTTTTCCTTTTTGATCCGCCGTTCTCATCCCGTTCAAATGGTAACCGTTCTAGCAATTTAATTTCCATGGCGGGTGATGACCCGCGGCGTGGGCGATCATGCCTTCTAGTAACTTACGCATTCTTTTTATCCCTACATTTTATCCTTTGGAGATATTTTTACGTTGTATCACTGTTAATTTTATGACACATCTCCCCACTTGAAAACATGCCTACGGCAAGTTCTAAAACCAGTGATACACATAGATAAAAATCTCTCCTCACGCCTGCCATTACTCTAATTTTGATCACAGGGGTGCCGACTGAGGAAATCTGCACCGACATTCAATTTGCCTGGGATATATTGGATACTAAACTGATAAGGTTGAAGCAATAAAGACCACCTCAGCAATCTTGCGTTTTCATGCTTAGCCTGAGATAAGAATACGAGAGGCTGATGATCCGTCTCGACCACAAAAGTCCTACCATACAGATAGATTTGAAACTTCTTTATTGCCCAGATTAACGCTAAACATTCTTTTTCGCTTGTGGAGTATCCTTGTTCCGCCTTATTCAATTTGCGGCTTGCATAAGCGACTGGTTTCAGTTCCCCATCAGGTGAAGATGATCTTTGCAACAAAGCCCCTCCGAGTCCTACATTACTTGCATCGGTTCTTAAGACAAAGTCCTGTGTCAAATCAGGCAGTTTGAGAATAGGCTTGCTAGTGAGTTTTTCCTTTAACTCTTGGAACGCTAGTTCACATTGTGCAGTCCAAATAATTTTATCTGGAAGTCCCTTGCGAGTCAGATCAGTCAGAGGAGCACAAATAGCGTTAAAATTGTTGATGTATTTCTGATAAAATCCGCATAACGACACGAATGATCGCACGTCCTTTTTTGTTTGTGGCCTAGGTGCTCTCTGCAGTTTTTCCAAATTCTTAGGATCAGGGGTCATATTACCCTGATATACAGTGTGTCCCAAGAATTCCAACTCTTTGCATCTAATACAACATTTTGTTGGCCTAGCAGTTAAGTTCGCCTCCCAAAGCCTATTAAACAACATTTTTAGAGCGTCAATGTGTTCTTCAAATGTCTCTGTGGCGACGAGAATATCATCCATGAAATTCGTGATACATGGGTTATTCAGGGGATCCAACAATTTGCGCATCATCCTTGAAAACACACTCGGAGCATTTTTCAGTCCGAATGGTAGCATGTTGAATTCATAATGTCCTTCTGATGTGCTAAATGCTAAATAAGGTCTCACTTCAGGCTTCACTGGAATCTGGTAATAGCCTTTACTAAGATCCACCTTTGAAAAGTATTTTGCCTTGTTTAATCTGGCAAATAACTGTTTTGTGTCTGGTAATGGATCCACTTGTCCTTCTGTGACAGCATTCAGTTTCCTATAATCTATGCACAGTCGGTGTTCCCCAGACGGTTTTCTCAACAAGACGACACTGGAACTAAAGGGTGATTCACTGTGTGAAATGATCCCCTCCTTCAATAAATAATCTATTTCTTCCTTCAATGCCTTCTCCTTCGCGAACGGAATAGAATAGGCTCTCATACAGATTGGGTTTGAGTCTACCAGTTTCATGTCATACTGTAGCAAATTTGTATGGCCTGGTTTATCTGTTAATACATCTGTATGTTCCTCCAGAACCTGTTGAACTCTCTCCGTCTGATTTTTAGTCAGGTGCTTACTGACTTTTACCTGTGCTGCTGTTTCACAAGGATGTAATGGGTATTCATGTGAGGTGAGTGGTTCCTTTTGCATTTGAGTTGCAATAGCCAAGGTCAATAAGGGGGTGCTTTCCTGGAGTGGTCTGTCCAGATACTTCTTTAATAAGTTTACATGATAAACTTTCTCCTTCCCCTTTTTGTCAATTTTATAGTTTGTTCTAGACACCTTCTCTAGAACCGTATATGGACCTTGCCAACCAATTTGTAATTTATTCTGGCTGCCGGGTAGTAGAAGAAGCACCTTCTCTCCCACAGCTAGTTCTCGGTCCTTTGCCTTCCTATTAAAATATGCTGCATGTTTCTTCCTGGCTTGTTTCAAATTATCATTTGCCAGTTTCCATCCAGCTTTCAGACGAGTGGTCAGTTCGTTCACGTATTGATAAGATGAGGTAACAAGTTCTTCCGCCTTCTCATCCGTCCAGGTCCTTAATAAAGCTTCTAAAGGACCTTTTATTGGCCTCCCAAATAGCAGAGTTGCGGGAGCCATCCCGGTTGAACTATGTGGTACCTCCCGATACGCAAACAATGCGGCGGGCAGGAATTGATCCCACAGATCCGGTTTTTCGTGCGCCAGCTTTCTCAGGATAGAAATGAGAGTCCCGTTGAACCTCTCTACCTGGCCGTTCCCTTGTGGATGGTACGGACTACAATGAAAGTGTCTGGCTTGAAATAGCTTAAAAACTTCTTCCGTTAGTTTCCCCTTGAACTGAGATCCATTATCCGTCAAGATTTGATGCGGGAATCCTAATCGGGTGAATATTGTAAGTAGTGCCTCTGCTACGTGTTTTGAATCAATGGATGGCAGGGCTACCGCCTCTCCCCACATAGAGCACGTGTCCACCAGAGTAAGGATGTAACTGTTCCTCCTCTTGGTCCGAGTGAGAGGTCCCACAATATCCACTGCAACCCTCTCGAAAGGTGTTCCCACTATGGGCATTTCCCCTAGAGTTGCAGGAGCAGTCCAGTGCTTTGGAGCTACCCTTTGACATTCAGGGCAGGATTTGACATATCTTTTTATATCCTCCGTTATCCCTGGCCAGAAGTAATGACAAGCTATACGCTGTCCTGTGGCGCTGATCCCCATGTGACCACTGAAGGGAATTGCATGCCCGAGTTCCATCACTTTATCCCTATATGAAGTGGGAAGAACCAGCTGGTTGTGACCATTTGTTCCAGTTCCGGCCTTCCTATATAATAGTTTGTTCTTCATGAAATATTCCCCCTTGCTCGGAGGTGTGTGGCATTTGGGCAATTTTTTAAAACATGGCTTGAGTGTCCTATCCTCAGCCTGCGCCTTTCTCATCTTCTCTGGATGAGCATTTATAGGTTCACCTTCTTCCTCCTTCTTCTGTGACCTGGTCTGCACTGTCGCCATGATCACAGGTTTCTCGGGATTCCCCAAGAAGACGTATCTACACCCCAATATCAGAGGGTAGATTGGTTCATCTATCACTGCTGCTCTGATTTCTCCTTCCACATAGCGAGTTTTCACCGTTATCCTTGCGATGGGAAGTGTCATGAGTGGTATGTCCTTAGTCGCCCCTTGTATTTCCACTGTTTCTGTGGTATACTGACTTGGGTCCACTAGGCTAGACTTCACAACTGAATCATAATCCAAACCTGTATCATAAAGGCACCTTATGGTGACCCCATTACAAATAACATCCTCACAAACTGGGGGGTGATAAGGTTTCTGTTGTCCATTAGGATTAACCTTTAATCTTTGCGTCCCCGACTTCATTGCAGCAATGTTTGAAGGTTTCCTTCTACAAAATTCGGTGTTATGGTTATCTTTCTTGCACCATTTACACCATCTTTTTCCTTGGTTAAACGGTTTCCTTTCATTATTTTTTTGGTCATTGAACTGTGAGTTTCTGTCGCGATAGTCATTTCTTGGCCGCTCAAAGTTTGTCCTACCTCTATTACCCTGTTCTCTATTGTCAAATTTATTAAATTGCTGTGGAGCTTTAAAATTGTCTATGTGCTTCTTTTTAGCACCACTTACCTCTGCCTGGGCTGCCTGATACCTTTCAGCGACATTTAAAACCTCTCCCAATTTCTCTGCACCTTGTTCCATGAGGAATTTTCTCATGTCTGGAGCCATGGACTCTCTCAATTGCTCAATCATGATCATTTCTTTAAGATCTTGGGTCTTCCCCAGAGCAGTCCATTTCTCCAAATAGGTTTCCAGTCTGGCAGAGAATTGGTGGTATGTCTCCCCAGACAACAGTTTGGCATTTCTAAATTTCTTACGATAAAATTCCCCATTTTTTTCGTACCTCAATAACAAAGCCTGCTTTAACATGTCATAATTGTCTTGGTCTTCTCTGTTCATTTTTGCGAAGACTTCATAAGAAGTACCTCTCAGTCCCTGTGATAGCTTTAAACTCCACCTCTCTCTCTCTAACCCATATGTAGTAGCTAATAACTCAAAACGTCCTAGGTACCCCTCTATGTCATCGTCTTTTTCAACAAAATGGTCTAAATGGAACCCCATAGCTGAGTTTGAGGCTCCCAGACTGGGCGTAGCATCTGAGGCAAAAGGGCTGGCACCATTTTCAGGAGCCTGGCCTTGTAATTCCAGCTCCCTTAGTCGTAATTCGTGCTCCCTTTGCAACCTTCTATCTTCTGCCTCCCTTTCGGCAGTCAATCTTTTTTCTTCTGCCTCCCTTTTCTGTCGTTTTTCTTCTGCCTCCAATGCTTTAGCCTCTTTGTCAGCCTCAATCTGCAACCTCTTAGTCTCAGCCTCAATTTGTAACCTCTTCTCTTCAGCCAACCTTTCAGACTCTAATTTTCTTTCAGCCTCTTTTTCTAATCTTCTTTCTTCCCGTTCAATATACTTATTACATTCAGCCGTTACGTATTGAATTAAAATCTGACCATCCATTCCCATCTCCTTTGCCGTCAGCACAGCAGCTGATCTAAATTTTGCCAGCTCCGCCATACTTTTTAAACAAATCTAGCAATAAGCAAAGTAAAATTTCCAACCACTAAAGTACTTATAATTACTCTAGACTAAAATAATTCTAATTAATTAATTAACTAACACTGGCTGTGAAGATTCACCAACTTCTAATTGCCCTTTTAATTTAAAGGGACACTTTTAATTTTAAGGGAATTTTACAATTTTGTTCCCCTAATTTTATTTCTCCCACCAGGAGATCCTTATATTACTAATTATGCTAATTATCCCGGACGAGCCCCCAATATATGTAGTGGTTTTGATGGTATTGTATGATGGTGATATTACTAAGTGTGATGTATGAGGTCAGCTGTGAAGGCTCCTGAGATAAAATGTAGCTGTGAATTTTCAGAAGGCCTTTCTTGCTACCACTACGACCTCACACCTATCTTTTTTTTTTTTACTAATGAATGTGGCTACGTTAAAATCTAGGGTACTGAATGTAATGTGTTGTATTGACATATACAAACACACACACACAGATATTAAATAATATAATATTATCAATAAGATTTAGAACACAATGAACTAAATTCAGCTGGTGAAATTTTAGAAAGTAAATCTTTTTTAAATTTATTTGTTCTGAACCAAGGTTTTATTTTGGCCAGAACATATGAAAGATTTTGAAATTTATGAGTGAATGGCATGAATAAATGGCATGATAAATAAAAGGTGTGTACGTATACAATTTTCACGATTAGTTAATATTTCTACAGTTCCTAATTTTATTTTCCCTGGGAGAACGATGAATAGATGTGCTGTTGGGGTGGCTTCATCCCTCCCTGTCTATGCCTACCAAACATTGTCCATTTATGATAGAAGGAAATGGGATGTTTTAGTAGTAATTCACTTTGGGTGCTATGTCTATGAAGTTGGTGTAAATCCAGCAGACCAGCCTGCTTACGTAACTTTGAAAGAGTAGTTCTGGTGCTGGAATCTGGTGGCCCCACCTCTCCGTGCTTGGGGCAATATATCGGGTGGCCCCACCTCTCCGTGCTTGGGGGCAATACAAGGCTGTTCTGCCGAGATGCGACACTGCACGGGTCCTCACTGTCAATTATTTACCCAGCATTTGACACCACCTTTTGGTGTCAACATAAAAAAATCTCACAGCTCAGATTATGAATAAAGAACACAGAAATGCTAGCAAAACTCAGCTGAGCTGCTGGCTATAGTATGGCGTCCCTGAACTTATTTCAATTTACTTCATTGGAAATCACCACACTTAAAATTTACTGTGTCTATCACTGGACAACTATTGAGGAATGGCAAAAAAGCGCGTCTGAGCGCTGATAATATGATTGTCTGTGGCCAATCAATGCCTTGTGTTTTTTCAAATTCAAATTTCCTACACTAAAGTCATTTCAGTCATGCTTCAGTCAAGTATGGATTTTTATCTGTTAGTCCGTCCGTCTCTACTTGCGTTTTCACAAAAAACGTACTTGGTTTTTGAACCAACCTATCCGTCCCCTCTACAAATTTTGTCTTTAAAGTTATTTTTAGCCACAGCTCCCACCAATGTCCCTCTCTTTCATTCTAACTAGATTTGAACACTTGAGTCTCAAGGTCGCGGTTTTTGTGCAAATTAGTGACATGTTTGATTCAATGCAGTCTTTCGCTGATGTGAACAACACAGTCTTTTGTCAATGTCTTCATTATTATCTATCCGTCTGTATAAATAAAAGCATATTATTTCACTGCTCAAAATGGGCCATCCGGCCAGCTAATTTTTATATTCCTAACATCATTATTAAGAAAAAGTTACTTTTCAAGGTTAGTTGTTTTTTTTTCGAAATATTTTCTAGAATCTTCTGTGAAACGTGTGCCGCTGCATTCAAATAAAGGACAAAATATTGCAAAAGCGTCCAAAAAATGACTGTTGCGTATAATAACTATGATCCCTTTTGTCGATTTCGTTACCTTGTGTCAACTTGGGGACGTGACTTTTCCTCCGTTCCCCCCCCCCCCAATTGCATCTTTTTAGCCTTGCTAGTTTCACGCAATTTTTCAGTCATATTTTTTCCTTTTTGATCCGCCGTTCTCATCCCGTTCAAATGGTAACCGTTCTAGCAATTTAATTTCCATGGCGGGTGATGACCCGCGGCGTGGGCGATCATGCCTTCTAGTAACTTACGCATTCTTTTTATCCCTACATTTTATCCTTTGGAGATACTTTTACGTTGTATCACTGTTAATTTTATGACAACTACAAAAGTTTGATGATGAACTACACAAGATAGAGACAGAACAGAATTACAAACCATGTCGAACTACAAAAGCTTGATGATGAACTACACAAAATAGAGAGAAGAAACAACCGAAGACATTCATAAACACTGGTCACGTGAGAAATCAGATTTCTTTACGCCTATCCACAAATTTGTAAGGGGAAGTAGCATTTATTTTTTTTGCAAGGGCAACAACACAATTAAGAAAACAAATATTAAATTAAATGAAGCTTTTACTTTTATGCATTAAATAATACAGTTAATTTAACAAATAATGTAACACAAACAAAGTGGATTATGAACATTATACGGTCATTAAATTTTATAATACGTAAATGTTTTTTTAAATGTATTTTATCAATAATTATTTTAAAACATTTTATTGGATACCAGTTTTAAAGAACTGACTATTAATATGGTCTGTCACTCTCTATGCTAATACACGAAATGGAAATAGATGATTTCGTTGTTTTGAGCACCAAAATGTGTCGTCATCGCTAAAGAGCGCTCTTCATCAAATCATGAACACTTACTTACTTACTTAGTCGTTCCCCTTCTACCGTGAGGTGTAGAAGTTTGGAAGAGAGAGCGCCAGACTATCCTATCGGCTGTCTTCCTCCTGGCCTGGTTCAATTCTAGCCCTCTGTCCTTCAAAGATTGTCTAATGTTGTCCTCCCAGCGGACTCTGGGTCGTTCTGGATCCCTGGCTATTTGTTTCCCATGCTTGTCGTGGTAGCCGATCTTCTCCCATTCTGCAGACATGGCCAAACCATCTTAGTTGGGACTGTTCTACTTGAGTCTGCAGGGGGTGGGATTTTAGGCTTTGATGTATCTTCTGGTTGCGGACCATGTCTCTTCTTTTTACTTCAACCACCTTCCTCAGATACCTCATTTCTGAGGTTTGGATCTGGCTTTTGTGGGTTGTAAAATCATGAACACACTGTATATAAAAATAAAAACAACAAAAGACATCCCAGACAAATATGTTTACGACTTGCGCTCTTATTTATAAGCACGGACATAAATATTAGAACGGTGGACGAACAGTCGTTATAGATAAACATGACTAAGGTCATTGTCTAAGTTTATTTTTGGATGTTTTTGTTGTTGTTGCACAGTATCGACACCACTGCACTCCGGGAAAACCCATAGGTACTTAGTCTCCTTAAGGCATCATGATGGTTCCATGAACCATGGATGGGTGTGAAAAAAAACCGAAAAAAGGTGATTCGTCTTACGAGGACAAAAGACAAAGAAAATAGCCAACGTTACGGCAACAAGGCATTGGTCGGGGAAAGGAAAGAAAGTGAAAGTTAGATAGGACACATAAGAACCTAAATAAATATAAAAATTAAAACTAAGTACTTCCCTGAAGGCGTCGAAGTCCTAACGCGTTTCCACGCGTGTCCGGAAAACCACAAAGTCAATGATGATCAAAACTCACACACAAGGTCAAGTATTTACAAACATCTCCAAACGTTTACAATAAAGTTCAATACTCACACACATAAACAAGTATTTACAAACATCTCCAAACGTTTACAATGATGGTCAATACTCACACTTAAGGTCAAGTATTTACAAACATCTCCAAACGTGTATAATGATGATCAATACTCACACACAAGGTCAAGTATTTACAAACATCTCCAAACATTTACAATGATGATCAATACACACACACAAGGACAAGTATTTACAAACATCTTAAAACGTTTACAATGATGATCAATACTCACTCAAGAAGTCAAGTATTTACAAACATCTCCAAACGTTTACAATGATGGTCGATACTCACACACAATGTCAAGTATTTACAAACATCTCCAAACTTTTATAATGATGATAAATACTCACACACAAGGTCAAGTACTTACAAACATCTCCAAACGTTTACAATGATGATCAATACTCACACAAGGTCAAGTATTTACAAACATCTCCACACTTTTATAATGATGATCAATGCTCACACACACGGTCAAGCAGGTACAAACATCTCCAAACTTTTATAATGATGATCAATGCACACACACAAGGTCAAGTATGTAGAAACATATCCAAACTTGTATAATGATGATCAATGCTCACTCACAAGGTCAAGTATTTACAAACATCTCCAAACGTTTACAATGATGATCAATACTCACACACAAGGTCAAGTAATTACAAACATGTCCAAACTTTTATAATGATGATCAATACTCACTCATAAGATCAAGTATTTACAAACATCTCCAAACTTGTATAATGATGATCAATACTCACACACAAGGTCAAGTATTTACAAACATCTCCAAACGTTTACAATGATGATCAATACTCACACACAAGGTCAAGTATTTACAAACATCTCCAAACGTTTACAATGATGATCAATACTCACACACAAGGTCAAGTATTTACAAACATCTCCAAACGTTTACAATGATGATCAATGCTCACACACAAGGTCAAGTATTTACAAACATCTCCAAACGTTTACAGTTTTTATTTAAAATATAATACTTGGATTAACATTGTGCTTTATAAAACAATTAAAAAGAGTCTTCCCATGATGCATACCTTGGAGCTGTCAAATCTTATCTCCTCTGCGATCTCTCTATGCTAATGTTTAAAATTTTTTAATCAATACATCATCATCACACAAAGTTAGTGTCGCTAGCGCTGACAAGTGTTGTAACTCAATTTATGAAACAGACCGTTTCACATAATATCGCAGACAAACATGTCAACGACCAGTGCACCTATAGATATAAGACTTTTAAGTCGTTACTATTACAACACCAACTTATGCCGGCTTATGTTTGGCTGTAAAATATTTTTTATTTCTTTGTTCTTCATGATTTTATAGAAAGGTCCTAATATTACCAGTAAATTTATAACCCCAGCAACCACATTCAATGTTTCAAATATGTTGTGGTGTACTGGCAATGGTAAACTGATTCTCAGCCATACACGTTCTAGAATATGCTCAACAGTATAGTACTGGGGACACCTTTCATTATGGTGACTAGGCCTTATACAAGCAGGTTATCTTATTTGTTTAGGTGCAGCCATATATATATATATATATATATATATATATATATATATATATATATATATATATATATATATATATATATATATATATATATATATATATATATATATATATATATATATATATATATATATATATATGGCAAAGTGTGTCTGTCTGTTATTTTAAAACTAGAGAACAGTTGAACCGATTTTGACGCGGTTTTCTCCAGCGTACTTGGCATGTCCCTTGCATAAAGGTTCAAAGTATATATATATATATATATATATATATATATATATATATATATATATATATGTGTTTTATATATATTTTATATATATTTTATATATATAGTATATATATATATTTTATATATATTTTATATATATATATATATATTTTTTATTTTTTTATTTACATTAAATTCGATAAGGCGGCTAGACTTTAAGAGCTATATCGAAACAATGTAAGATGTACTTTTAGGGTTTAATAGTTCTGTTAAAAAGTCCGTGATGGCACATATCCCAGATAAATAGATAACTCACAATAAGAATTTTTACGTTTTCATTTTCGGCGAAATTTATAACGTTCAGTTTGCTGTTGAATGTCGTCGTAAACCCTAAAGATGTACGAATAAAATTACATCTTTGGCAAGAGCTTTTACTAACAAAAGAAGTCCTTTACACTATTTACCTATGATTTATAAATCAGGTGTAATCACTGAGTGAACATAAATAAATTGATCGAGGCTGTGACGGACGACGACGCAAAGCTCGCTAGCGTGTCCGACATCCTACATTTCATACAGCATGTAAAGCAATGGGTTTAATTAATAGAAGACGTTGTTCACTGGAACAATACACTATAGGAGGCTGCTTTGTCCAGTTCACCTTCGTTGCTTAGGTACTGCCAAAGCAGTCAGTGGCCATCACGCCTTGTGGCGTCTTGTAGGGCAACAACAAATTGATTCCACTTTGCTCGGTCGGTGGCCACTCTTCGGTTAGTTCCCCAACTCTGGTTCATTCTTTGCATCTCAGCCTCCACAGTCCTCCGCCAAGTTGTTTTTGGTCGGCCTCTCTTTTGTTTTCCTTCAGGGGTCCATAGCATAGCTGTTCTTGTGAGGGCATCCGGGTCCTTTCTGAGGACATGGCCAACCCAGTGTCACGAAGTGTATTCGCCTTCTTTTCTCTCTGTCAATCTTTTCTCATACCAAACATTCCTTCTCTCTACAATTCTCTAGAATATTTACCTCTCGTCAAAACACCGCAGGAGATCTCCCATTTGCTGCGGAAAATAAATTCCTTTGTTCTACGTTTGACTGGCAAAACCACTGACCTTTTAAAGCTGTGAACTTTAAACCGCGCCCTGAATAATTACAGTTTAGCCAACGGGATAGGCAGCCGTATATTGACTTTTGACCTTTGACCTCAGCAACCAAACTGAAACCTGGAGAATTTAGGCGCGATTTTCAAGGCATAGTCTGGTAAGCCCATTCTCTCGCTAGGCACCGACCAGCCTGGACAAAGATGGTCCTGTCTAAGAAATACAGAGGGGCCCGATCATTTTAACCAGCAATGGATCTTGCCTGAGCGAGTAAGTGATCTATATTGTTATATGAATAACATGAATTAATCATGTTTATCTACAACATATCATGTCAGTATCTTTTGTTTTTCACTGTGACAGAAATTAATATCCTTGATTTTGTACAGGAGACAACAACATTATGTACACTGAAAGTTTCATGTATGAACTACCCTTGTCCTGTTTTATACTGAATGATTTCTACTAATTCTACTGTATGATTTCAGCCATGATTATCCTTGTCATATTTTAATCCTGAAATGATTTCTGCAAATATCCTTATTATATTTTAATGTGTTAATGTGCATGTTCCTATGTTATGATGGTATTATCAAGGTATATGAATGCCTATCACATAAACACAGAAGTATGTAATGAATGGGCAACAGCACTAGCCAATTTTATAAATGAATATGTTGACTGACTTGTAATTCAGTGGTTCTCAAACCTTAGCAGCAATGACACCCGAACATGTTACAGCAGAATAGAAAACTCTTACCCAGTGGTTCTCAAACCATGGTTGACAGTGACCCCAAATTGATTTATTGCTCTATGGGCACAAGGTAGACCAGTGGTTCTCAAACTTTTGATGACCACTGCCCCAAATTTCACAGTTGGTGAAGCTAACAGCCCATATGCTGGAAATCACTGCGGTAAACAAGCTGGAAGCCCGATATAGGTTGAGATCTACCTGTTTGCTTATAACATCAGTTATGCTATAGTATTTCCTAGATAATAAATAGCAATTTGTTATTGATGTTAGCTATGAATGTTTGTTAGATTTCTGATGGACGATTAGCGTCCAGCAGATATGGGAAATGACTTCTCTGGCAAGATTACTAATGGAGCTCAAATTGTTTGTCAATCCAGTCCTATCAGGTTGTCATACCAGAAGACTAAACCATAAGCAGTGTTCTCAAGGGCAGACTTAATCCATCCCAGCTGGTGATGCGCCCTGAGTCAAGACGGAGAAAGCAACTTGCCATCCTCCGAAACCCTAAAAGACCTTGCTGGACCTGGAGTGCTTTGACATATTGAACCTTGGCAACAAGACTACATAAATTCAGCATCTGAGATGAGTATCTGAACATGCCAGCAGAACCACTAAAGAATATTCCCTTTGTCCAGTGATGACAAATTAATTCTAACATGGTTCAGAACCATTCATAGATTAGGGAACATAACATATAGTTGTATAGTTGAATATATTGTGAGATTCTATTTTCATTTTTGTAAACTTTACATAACCGAGTCTGTTGTTATTTTCTTTGTAATATTTAATTGTTTTGTATAGTTTTAGTAACATAAATCTACACCCTGGGGGCAGATCCAAAATTAATAAACACTATTGGGTCAGGATATTTTTAATGTGGCTGGGCACCAAATCTCTTATCCATCTATATGTAATATACATAGTCCTTTGTAGGATATCGGATATAGAATTTATCGTCTAGAGAATATCCTGTTTAGTTTCACCAGAATTCTCGTAGAAAGTTTTTTTGAGTGGACTAATTCCTGAGGAGAGACTGTGCATTCAACCTGCAGTCTGGAAGATTTACCTCTAGATATTATCTTTTATTCTTCCATCAAGTCTGTCATACGTACACTTTCTCCCTCTAAACCAAAAACCATTTTGCTACACCCAGCTCCAGCGTCTGCCAGCTATGATGGTGTGCATGTCCTCTTGCCTTGTCCGAGTAAGCAGATCTTGGTTGGTGATGGATGTCACGGAGTGTTTTGAGGCTATTTTGTATGTGTGAATGTTCCCATGCTCCAGCGGGAGTTTATTAGTCATGTGAGTTGTTGTGAGCTGGCTGGGAATGCATGCATTGTAATAATTTAGCTACAGGGTTGTGAGCATAGCTTGAGACAAGCTGTTAGCTTTTGTGATGCGTGAATGAAGATCAGTGGTGCGTGGAAGGGTTTCACGGGTTTTAGTGAATACGCATGAAAGGGGGAGTCAGGGAGAGTAGTGTGTTGGTTGGAGACGTGTGTTGAGTTAGTAGAGAGTTGAGTCAGTAGACAGGAGACAGCGAAGAGCGTATAGAAGAGAAGGGTGGATGTTGCAGTAGTTGTTTATGAAGAATCCTGGTTGCTGTGTGTAGTGATTCCGAGAAGCAGAGTGTTTACAGAATACTCGGGATTGATGATGTCTACATTATTTGTAATGGCCCTGCGTCCATTGTGATTTATTGTTCATATAATATATTGTGGAGATTGACATAGCTGTTGGAGTTGTTTCTTAGACAGTGAGCTGGGACGAGTGGTGTATAAGTGTTTAACCTTCCTACATCCACCCACATACATCCTACCCGTCACATTGGGGGCTCGTCTATTTGGATGTTACAAGTGAACCCAAAGTTGTACAGTATTAAAATGATCTGAGGTCAGTTAGTCGACAGCCTACAGTTTGTTTTTCAACGCAGCGAAGTGTGACAACTTTACAGTAACCAGACGATTGGACACTGTTCAAATCTGGGTCAACGGTCAGCTGTGACTGTGTGCTGGCGAGTAAACAGTGTGCTAGGAATGCTGTCTTACAGGTCTGTTTACATTCATTGCTTGCTGGGGCTGTGAAACAGTGTGTTGTGACCAGGAGAATCTGTGGTGACCAGAAGAAGTAGACCTGTGAAGCTGTCGTGTTGCTGTTGAAGTGAAAAACAAGTGCTTGGTTTTTCACTGTTTGTGTAGCCGGGGGCGCTGCAGAATCTGAACTGAGTGTATTGTTCCGTGCTGTGTGTGGTCTTCATATTTCATCAACCTTGGGACTGGCTGAAGACATTATAAACATATCTACACGCTTGGGATTTAAGTATTATGTAGTTGTTTTGTGAACAATTAATGTTCGTTATAATTCTTTAAGATACAGCTTAATTAGATATTATTCTGTTGTTATTCTTAAGGAAGTTACGTAACATTCTTTTGGGTTCTAGTATGCTAATGTTCTAGTAAAGTGTTTACTAAGTTTCTAGTTT
This sequence comes from Oreohelix idahoensis, assembly GCA_024509875.1. NCBI lineage: Eukaryota > Metazoa > Mollusca > Gastropoda > Stylommatophora > Oreohelicidae > Oreohelix > Oreohelix idahoensis. Next base: position 280,259 of record JAMPIV010021114.1, on the reverse strand, counting down.
AAAAGGTAATTTTTGTGTCATATAGTGCTAACAGTGTATTTCATAGGAAATCAGTAGTTCTTCTTGTATACTGAGTACTTCTGTTTTCGCATGTAGCTTCTTCTCTTCAAATACAGCAAGTCAGTGAACTAGTAAGGCAATAGTCAGATGTGTTGACGGATATTCCAGGCCGGACTGACTTAATAAAGCATGAAATTGCAGTGACAGATGACCATCCGATTCGGTTGAGACCCTACTCTTTGCCGCTCCATTATCGAGCAGCAGTAAATAATGAAATTGACCAGATGCTACATTTAGGAGTAATTTCACCATCTCAATTCCCTTATGCATTTCCGATGGTGATTTTACGAACGAAAGACAATACGTTGAGCATTTGTATAGACTTTAGGAAGCTGAATAACATCACAGTATTGGGTGCGGAACCCATGCCTAATCAAGAAGAAGAATTAGCTAGATTATGTAATGCTCAATATTTCACTAAGTTGGATCTCTCTAGAGGATACTGGCAAATTCCTTTGGCAGAGTCGGCCAAGCCTTTAACAACGTTTACCACACCTAAGGGGTTGTTTCAGTTTAATTTTATGTGTTTTGGTTTGGTGAACGTACCAGCCACATGTGTCAGAATGATGAGAAAGCTAATAGGTGATCGAGAGGATGTAGTTACGTATATAGATAATATTTGTCTTTTTCACAATTTATGTGACGACCACGTAAGAGGGCTAGAATCACTTTTCCAGTGTTTGCGTACACATAAACTCACTGTTAGACCGACTAAGGTAAAAGTTGGGTTTAATGAAATACAATTTCTAGGTCATAAAGTAGGTCAAAACAAGCTCATGCCAGAAGAGGCTCCTGTTTAGTAGGATATTGAAATTACAGGTCCCGAAAACGAAAAAGCAAGTAAAGAGTCTAGTTGGATTAGTTAATTACTATAACAAATTTATTCCTCAGTTTTCCTCGCTGACTGACACGCTAACATCTCTAGTTAAAAAAGGGAAGCCGAATAAAGTAGTGTGGACAAGTGAGTGTCAAAGCGCTTTAGACAAAATTAAGAATTTTTTTCAAACAGTCCAGTCTTGATGCTCCCTGATTTAAGCAAACCTTTCATTCTCAGGACAGATGCTTTAGCAGTAGGCATAGGTGGATGTCTCATGCAGGTGCACAGGGACACCCTGCACCCTGTCCTCTATGCCAGCCGAAAGTTGTTGCCAGCAGAGACAAGATATGCCACGGTTGAAAGAGAATGTCTGGCTATCATCTGGGCAGTATCCAAGCTCTCTCGTTATTTGCTGGGATCACATTTTCTGTTGCAGACTGATCACAAGCCACTAATTTTTTCTGCGGTCTACCAAGTCACCACACAGCAGGTTGACAAGATGGGCTTTAATCCTACAACAGTTCGATTTCACTGTCATGCCAGTAAGGGACAATCTAATGTATTAGCAGATGTATTGTCCCGATTATGATAATGCATGTTGACTTGTAATTCTTTTTCTATAATGTTTAAGACTTTACATTAACCATGAAAATTATGCATGCATTTCTCTGATATGAAAATGAAGTTTGTTTAACTTTAGAGATATTGAATGTGATTATTGCTAGAATAATTTGTATGCTGTTAGTGTGGGTTGATGTATTTTGTATGGAAGCATTGTTTACTTTGATGATGTACTTTAGGTTTGATGATGTATAGGACTCCCATCTCTGTCTTCACGGTGAAAAACCCCGGTTTTTCACGTGGGGAAAGGGGTGGATGTCACGGAGTGTTTTGAGGCTATTTTATATGTGTGAATGTTCCCATGCTCCAGCGGGAGTTTATTAGTCATGTGAGTTGTTGTGAGCTGGCTGGGAATGCGTGCATTGTAATAATTTAGCTACAGGGTTGTGAGCATTGCTTGAGACAAGCTGTTAGCTTTTATGATGCGTGAATGAAGATCAGTGGTGCGTGGAAGGGTTTCACGGGTTTTAGTGAATACGCATGAAAGGGGGAGTCAGGGAGAGTAGTGTGTTGGTTGGAGACGTGTGTTGAGTTAGTAGAGAGTTGAGTCAGTAGACAGGAGACAGCGAAGAGCGTATAGAAGAGAAGGGTGGATGTTGCAGTAGTTGTTTATGAAGAATCCTGGTTGCTGTGTGTAGTGATTCCGAGAAGCAGAGTGCTTACAGAATACTCGGGATTGATGATGTCTACATTATTTGTAATGGCCCTGCGTCCATTGTGATTTATTGTTCATATAATATATTGTGGAGATTGACATAGCTGTTGGAGTTGTTTCTTAGACAGTGAGCTGGGACGAGTGGTGTATAAGTGTTTAACCTTCCTACATCCACCCACATACACCCTACCCGTCACAATGGTATTCGGCCAGAAGGTTCGGTGAATTTTTCTTAGGCATGTTGTGTGAAAAGAGGACAATTTCGACATTTCCTTCTCTGTAACTCTCAAGTATTCCGCACCATAGAGACGCACAGAAACACACAGCTCTGATATAATCTTAATTTTGTGCTTGTGCTATACTGAGAGGACTTCCAGATGTTGTTTAGACTAAAAAAGGCTGTTCTTGCTTTGTTCATTCTGTGTTTGATGTCTTTGCTTGCTCCGCCGTCCGGTGTTACTGTGCATTCTAGGTATGTGAAGGTGTCTGTCAGTACCAGTTGCTAATTTCTAACTGATATGGGCTCAGGGTTGCTCACATTGAGCGTCGTGATCTCTGACTTCTTTAGATTGATGTTCAAGCCTACCTGCTGGCTATACTTATTAAGTCTATCCGTTTTTTCCTGGATGTGTTGATTCGAATGTGCTAGCAGTGCAATGTCGTCTGCATATTCCAGATCTTCCAATGTAGAAAATGTAGTCCATCTTATTCCTCTTGCACTGCCCTTTGTTGTCTGGCGCATCACCCAGTCTATGACTGTTAAAATTAGTGTGGTTGATAAGGGGCATCCCTGTGCTACTCCAGTCTTCACCTCAAAGGTTAGGCTGCTCTGCCCAACGCTACACGTAAAGTTGGCATAGAGGCTTTTTATGATTGACACTATGCAGCTTTGAATTTCATAAGCCCTCAGTTTTTTCCATAAACTGTCCCTACGTGTACTGCCAAAATCCTTTTCAAAATCAACGAAATTAATGTACAGCTGTCTTTGCCATTCTGAGCACTGCTCTATAATGTTCCTGAGGGCAAATATATGATCAACACATATTCTGTTCTTTCTAAATCCTGCTTGTTCTTTCCTCAGTTTGTGGTCTACTGCTTTTTGAAATTCTCTGTATAATTATCCTGCCTAGTATTTTGCTGGGAACTGAGAGAAGAGTGATTCCTCTCCAATTATTGCAGTCTGCACGATATCCCTTCTTGGGCAATTTGACAATTATTCCTCTGTTCCACTCCGTTGGTGTTGTCCCTGTTTTCCACCTTGTGCAAATATTGGTTCTAATAGTTCTGCTGCTAGCTCAGGGTTTGTTTTAAATAGCTCTGCATTTAAGTTATCATGGCCAGGATCTTTTCTATTCTTTAACCCTTTGATTGCTGTGATTTCTTCTTTTCGTGGAATGTCTGTATTAACATCTAGATCGTTTTAAGTTTCAGGAACATTTAGTTGTGTCTCTGGTGGTTCCTTGTTCAGAGTGTCTCTGAAATTCTCTGCCCATCGTGTTTCCTGTCCCTCTGCTGTCGTGATGAGATTTCCTTTCTTATCTTTTACTAATGTAATATTGTTTGCACCTCGTTTTCCGCTGATGATTTCAGTTATTTTGTATACTGTGCTTTGTTCATTTCTCAGTGCTGCCTCTTCTGCCTGTCTTGCAAGATCGTCTAGGAATTTCCTTTTGTTGGCCCGGGTTTGGTGTTTAACTTCCTTGTCCAGCTTACTGTACTATTCGCTATATAGTTGCTTTAACATGGGGGACTTCGCTTCTGTTTTCTTTCTTTTCATTTCCTTTCTCATCGTTAAGGTGTTAAATGTTTCTGGTGTTATCCAGTCTTGCTTCTTCCTTTCCTTGAATCCCAAGCAAGATATATATATGTTAGGTCATATGTTAGTAATAAAGTATGAAATGTAAATCACAACTTGCGCCAATCCTGGCTCACAGACGTTTTGCTCAGATGAATAAGAGAGACTCGAATCGGCCACTTACACGCGTCTGGGGTGATGTTAATTTAATTTCCCCTCTCTGACTTCGTGTGCGTTCTTTCAGTTTCCTCAGTCCCGGTTTCCTTATTTAAAATGCTAGAGATTTCCTGTGCTATATTGTAAGTCCTCATAAATACTCAAATAAAAGGTGTCCGGCATGTTAAGAAGGAATTCTGAATCTTATTCTTCTCTGTAGCAAGGTCTGGTATCTTGGCGAGCGATTTCTCAAGTGAAATAGCTTAAGAAAATAGTCAGATTATATTCGCTGCCTTCTTACGCATTTTTTATGCGTGCCTCAAACGGATCAGCCAATCTGATTTGAATATATTGCATGACGCAGCTAATGCGAAATTTCAAACATTACTTTTCTGAAAATGGGCTGTACACATCCGCTTGCCCTTGGGTACAAACTTACAAACATGTCGTTAAATCATATAACAACGTGTTCCCAATGTAACCATCATTACTTTTATCAGAAAGTAATCTCTTATCTGTGTCTGTCCATCAGTTGTCTCCCCGTATTCCAAGCTTTGGTGATGAGCGCACCCGTGTCCTATCAGTGATTAAGCACTGCGCTGAGGCGATTTACGTGTTAATCTGTATACTGAAATCGCTGCGCCCACAACAGCCAACATGGTTAGGTCGCTGCCACTCCTTGCAACGCATGGAGAAATGGGTAACAACCTTAGAGAAGGGTGTAAGAAGGAAAATACAAAATATCTGCTACACATAGCAGAAAAGGAAAGAAAGAAAGTGCGACAAATGAAAGCCCACAATAAAATCAGTATTACAAATGCACCAATAATGCCGGAGTGAAACAAAGATCGATAGGGCCGCCCCGTTCTGTCACAATGTTCTTTTGATGTGGCCAAACTTCTGGCAGTTTGAGCATTGAATGGCTGGTGGAATGTAAGCTTCTGTTTTAATTTTAGTACTGCCACTGAAGAAATGTGATGGGATTTCTCGTCCTTCTAATATAAATAACTATTATTACAATGTAAGTTCTTAATTTCTGTGATATCCTTTCCAGTTTAAGAATCATACATTTTGGATTTTCTGTTTGTAGTCTAGTTATTATTTCTTCCTCTGGAACTGTCACAGGAATTCCTTTAATTACACATTTCCTGGTTTCTTTGTCTAATTCTAGCCTAGCTTTAATGCTGTGTGCCGATTCTACTTGAACAGGACTTACTTCAATTTGTTTTATTAAAGCTTTTGACTTTTCAGTCATGTTCATTGTGAGTATTATGCCATAATTTGTTCTTTTTATGTGTGTTATTGACCTTTTGTCTATAACTTTCTAGTACATTGATGATCTTACTGTCTGGTAATGCTCTAATACTTACCACTTTGCCTCTGATTTGAAAAATCCTTAACCTTGGGAGGTTTTGTTGAACTTTATGAGTAGGCCTATTGATTTGTTGGTCTTTCATATGGTTCTCAACACCCTTATTCTTTGAATCAATGTTCAGATTATTGGTTTTATCTATCATTTTACTCTGACATCTTCCTTTTTTCTTAATTGTTGCCTTTGAAGCTTCTATCTTGTGTCCTTCCTTTTCTCCATTTGTATTCCAGATTTCTCCTTGATCATCATTCTGTGAGTCAGCTTGTACTATTTAAGCCCATGATTTTCTGGATATACTACCTGTTTTCAATATTGTTACAGCTCGCATGTCTTCTAGAATAATTTTCCTTATTTAACTTTAAATGTGATATCCTACGCCCGAGGCATGGTACTTGAAGAAGAAGAAGAGGATTCCCCACGAGTGGTTTCCCTTTTAACGACCTGGTTCATCATTCTTCGAAGAGACGCATTATCATTATCATCACCTTTCAGATCCCATGAGAGCAAAAGCCTTCAACAACCTTGACCTTCCTGTCTTGTGCCATCATCTGCAGGTCTATCCATGTCTTCTTCATTCTCTTCATGTCTGTTTTCAGTTTTCTTCTGCGTGTGTTCCATGTGGTCTTCTTCTATCTCTCTTACCTTGAAGACAGATTCCAGAACAAGGACTACTTGTTAATCAACATGTTTCCTCAGTTTGTGTCCTATCCATCTCTAACGTTTTCTTCTCATCTCTTGTTCCACTGGCACTTGTCTGGTTCTTGTCATCCGTTCCACATTAGTGATCTTGTCATCAGTTCCACATTAGAGATCTTGTCATCAGTTCCACATTAGTGATCTTGTCATCAGTTCTACATTAGTGATCTTGTCATCAGTTCCACATTAGTGATCTTGTCATCAGTTCTACATTAGTGATCTTGTCATACCACTTCAATCCTTCTATTCTATGCTAGCCTCCATTTATGAAAGTCTGTAGCTTTTTAATTGTAGTTTTTGTTGTTCTCCATGTTTCACAGCCATACAATAGGACTGACTTCACATTTTAATTGAAAATCTAATTTTTTTCTGTGTTGGACTAGGCTTACTTTCTCTTCTTCTTTGATCTTTAGCCCCTGACTGACAAAGCAATTAGTGACCATCACGCTTAGTGCCGTCTTGTAGATCAACAACAAACTGTTCCCATTGTGCTCGGTTGGTGGCCATCCTTCGTGCCGTGCCCCAACTCTCGTTCATGCTTTACATCTCGGCTTTCCACTGTTCTTCGCCAGGTTGTCTTTGATCTGCCTTTATTTCGCTGTTATTTTGGACTCCATCGCATAGCAGTTCTAGTGATAGTGTCAGGGTCCTTTCTGAGGACATTGACCAACCCAGTTCTAGTGATAGTGTCAGGGTCCTTTCTGAGGACATGGCCAACCCAGTTCTAGTGATAGTGTCAGGGTCCTTTCTGAGGACATGGCCAACCCAGTTCCAGCGTCTGCCTGCAATGATGGTGTTCATACCTTTTTGACTGTCCGGTGTAAGCAGTTCCTGGTTGGAGATGGTATTCGACCAAAAAATTCGAAGATATTTTCCTTAGGCGGGTTGTGTAGACAGAGGACAATCTGGACATTTCCTTTTCTGTTACTCTCCAGCACTCCGCGCCACACAAAAGTACAGAAAGTACGCCACTCGTATAATCTTAATTTGGTGTTTGTGCTGTACTGAGAAGATTTACAAATGTTGTTTAGATTTGCAAAGCTGATCTCGCTTTGTTCATTTGATATCCATATAATTCCCAGTGCAAGGACAGATATTCTAGCCTCTTGTATTTTTGTTTGGATGTTATTGTCGGTCACTCCATGTATGATTCTACATCTGGTAGTGGTGTTATTTAAGTGCAATATTATTAACGTTTCCTTTATTTATTCTCACTATATTTGTTTTCTCCCTGTGTATTTTTAGACCCACTTGCTGTAGCCTCTGATTTAGTATGAGCAGAATACTACGCGTGTATATCTGCAGTTAGATATCATTATTTCCGCACGTTACATTATCCAAAACAAAGTTATCTGTAGCATGTAAGTAGCAGGAATGGACAGTAATATTCCACTTATATACTAATCGTCTTAGCGGTAAAATCATGTCCCTTCCCATCAAATTTGCAATGTTTTCATGGCGCATTTTTCAGGAAATTACAACCTGGAAACTATATGCGCACCTATCATATTAAACTAATGTGATATTGTGTTCCCATCCTTAATAATGGCGGCTGTTTGAGAAATATTCATGGCTTTTTGCTTGTTTTAAATTTGGACACATTTTCTGGAAATTCCCCATTTGTTGGTTTGGTTTGGGTTTTAAGGACTATCTTCATTGCACACGGACTGCTCCATCAGTGCTCCGATATCCTCCCTTAGATCACACAAACGCGTTTGTATTCGTATATTGACGAGTAAGTTGCCCGCCTAAACATGGCGCAAAATAATTAGCTGTGCGATTTCCGCTGCCATGTCCCGATGACGGCTCTAATTCTGCTGTGGTCATTTATCTGGATGCGTTGGTTATCAAGCTGTGAAGTAGCCCGTCAAAAATGACATGGGTAGACATGGAGAAGAAGTCAGTAGACTTAAATTTGACTAATTAATTAACAGCGAATGTTTTATAAATGCACCGATCTTTTAAAAAATCTTGGTACGTATTGAAAAAAAAAATGTTGTGAAAGCAGAAAACTGGAATATATCGTAACAACAGGTAACATTGAAGGGAGAAGAGATTGAGGACGACAAAGAGAGCAAATACTGGAAAGGCTGATATCATGGTATAGCAAGAGGTCAACAACAGAAGTGATGAATAGTAATAGAGATAGGACGTTGTGGAGTGACATGATCTCCTACGACACGAGGGATGATGCTTGAAGAAGAAGATGAAGATGAAGAAGGAGCAGCAGGAGGAAGGAGGGAAGCAGAGTAGGAAGTGGATTAGAAGATAAAGAAGAAGAAAAAGAAGAAGAAGAAGAAGAAGATAGAAAAAAAGAAGTTGCAAAGAGGAAGAAGAAAAGGAAGGAAATGTAGAAGAAGAAGATGATGAAATAGAAGAAGAGTAAGAAAAAGAAATAAAGAAGAAGAAGAGAAAAAGAATTATTAGTAGTAATAGTAGAAGAAAAAGAATAAAGAAGAAATAAAGACATGAAGAGAAGAAGCAGAAGACGTTGTAGTAGTAGTAGTAGTAGTAGTAGTAGTAGTAGTAGTAGTAGTAGTAGTAGTAGTAGTAATAGTAGTATAAGAAAAAAACAAACAAAAAAGCAGAAGAAGATTAACATTTACCATTTGATACCCCCGTTTAAATCCCCGTCCTTCCTACTAGCTTTTTCACACATCTTCCTTCCTCATTCAGTCATCTTCTTCTAAACGTGAACACGTGACTACACTCACCCGTCGTCGTATGCCAGTCACAGCAACATCGGTGTGAATAGCCTTAATTAAGGCAGCATTTTTGAAAGAACAACTTTGAGAGCGTCTTAAAAACAGACGGGAAAAAATGGTTGAATTTTCTTCTAACTTGACAAATAATCTGCCTTCAAATTGTTGCTGGGGAACAGAAGAGGTTGAAAGTGTTTAAGTAACCCCAAGAAATTGGCTAACCTGCCAAAAAGGTCGATGGAAGGTTCGAAACCAGTGCTTCTAAACATTTTATAGATTCCTCGCCCCTTTGCAGTATCTTCAGAAGACTCGAGCCCTTTTATCTTCTAGCTCACAAACACATGCCAGAAATGCGCCAAAAAGATGACATGATATTTCTTTTTTAAAATATGAAACTAGCAGATATACGCGCCGTTGTCCGAGTAAAAATAGTAACTTTTAATATAGCCCCTGGTTGAGATACTTCTGAGCCACCATTATTATCTGAGCAACCAGGACCAACCTTCCAGGGTTAATTCTCAGATTAACCCAATGGCAACTATACATCTCACTTACAGCATATCTACTCCAATCATGTCCTGCACCATACCTTTCACCTCCAGCACATCAACTCTAGTCATGTCCTCTATTGTACCTCTCACCTCCAGCACATACACTCAACCCCCCCCCCCTCCTTTCCAATCATGTCCACCACGATACATCTCACCCCACGCACATCCTCTCCAATCATGTCCTCCATTGTCCCTCTTACCTCCAGAACATCTACTCCAGTCATGTCCTCTATTGTACCTCCCACCTGCATATCTACTCTAATCTGCACTATATCTCTCACTCCTAGGACATCTGCCCCAATCATGTCCCCCCCTTATACCTCTCACTCGTTGTCTCTGTCTCTCTGTCTCTCTGTCTGCCTGTCTCTCTCTCTCTCTCTCTTAATATTTATTTTTTTCTTTAATATCTTTTCCTTCGCTTAGTCTTTTGGTTTTTATTATTCTTAGTATTATCACTCTACTTACGGCAGAAGCGGCATCCATTTTGGTACTGCCATGTGATTCTTCTTCTTCTTCTTCTTCCTCGTTCGCCTTCAGACTTCCACATTTATGACTCTAATAAAGGCAGTAGTCAACCCAAGGTTCCTGACATCCCCAAACAGTTTTTCGTTGACAGAAGTGGGTTGTTGCCATATGTTACTCCGTTCATTACTGTAGGTTGGGCAATACTGCAGGAGGTGTTCTAATCAGGTTGTACTCGCTTTTATTGTTCATGTTTTATGCGTGGGGCCTCTTGTTCTTTCCTTTCTGTTTTTGTTAGTCTGTACCCGGCGAAGGCCGTGTTGCCACAACGTAAGTTTATTTTTTTAGTCTTTTGTCCTAGAAGAGTTCTTACCTTTTCTTTGCGCACTTCAACCTTAAATATCTGGCATGTCTTGCACTCCCAGTAGTCGGCTGGTGCATCCTTGGGTAAGAACAGTGGCGTAACTAGGGAGAGGCAGGTGGAGCACGTGCCCTTGGCGCCAAATTTGGGAGGGGGCGCCATTTCATGGTTTAAAAATGCAATTATTCCACTTCTCATTTATGACAATCTCGTTTATCCCACTTTACATTTATGTGTAGTATGTGCAGGGCCGAATTATCCATTAGGCTAAGTAAGCTGAAACCTATGGGCCCGAAAACACAAATTAAAAAATGCATTGATTTATGAATAACAAGAAACTTGTTGCACTTCCCAATTGCATTCATAACGTTCTAAGAAGATATTAAAAAACAAAGATAGCTTCAAAGACATAATGCAACCAGGCAAAATCATAAATAATACTACTATATACCATCACCATGCTAAGTGGTTTGAAAAAAAATTAAAAATTATTGCCTATTAGGTGAGGGTGGGGAGGGGGGGGAGGGAGGGACCCAAACACCACAAAATCTAAAGGCTCTTCTTGACTTAATCCTGCGCTGGAAATATTTTTTTTTTTAAATAAAGTTTTGCCTCGTTTTAGTGAGGCGTGTTCCGTTCAACCTGTCGGTTATATTACGGCGTATGTCCAAATATCAAAGACCTGTCGGTCTGATTTGATGATGATCCTGAAATGCATGTGTAGTTGTGGGAAAGACTCAGGTGATGGTGTGCTACAGAGAAGAGGAACATAGTCGCTTGAGAGTTTGTTTGGAAGGGAGAGGTTGGAGGAAGTGAGTGATTTCAAGTACGTAGGGCTGCATGTGTCAGCAAAAGGAGGAATGGAAGTAAAGATGAGGCACAGATAAGATGTAGGAGCGAACGTTTTCAAAAGGTGATTTTTAAAAATTTTCTCTGGGCGTCATCGACCCCAGTTACGCCTCTGGTTAAGAAACACCCTTCTGAACCAAGAAAGACGACTCCACCTTTCCAACCGAAACGTTGTTCGGGTGGACAGCAATCTATACTGACGAAAAAAATAATTAATCCAGGGCGGGGGGTGAATGGTGCATTGTGATCTTAAGGATACAGAAGGAAACACAAAGACAGTCGAGTTACTAGTAAAAGCACTTTATCGACAACTTAGCTGTTTGTGCTTAATTTAACACCAAGTGTTAAATTAACTCGTACAGTTAACGCGAGTGAATGGGACTTTGATTAACACTGTAGTGAGTTAAAACTACTAAATTGTGGTAGTTGTTTGGATTTTAGAAAACGTCCGGTTTTATACTGCAGGGTAAGGAAAACGTCACTTTCTATTTTTAAATTGTTATTTGTCTACTTCTATCCAACTTATTTATATGAAATAAACATCAAAATAAAGACAATTAACTGTCGTTTTACTGATTCCCTACGCAAGATCTTTTAAAAGATGCAATGGCCGACCGCTGTGTCCGCAAGATCTTTTACAAGACTGATTTATTTCGTTGTTTCTTTCCACTCTGATATTTTATACTGACCGGAATTTATCTCGAACGGAAGTAAACACAAAACTGCGCAAATTTCAACAATCTTCAACTTCATTTGTTTGAGTTTGAAGGGAATCTTTCGCATTTATTTTCATTTTTCGTCGTGTTTTGTCGTATCACTATAATGGCCGAAAACACGCAGGATATGTTACTAATATGTAAACAGTGAACAAACTGTGTGATCAACCACAACTTTCTTACTTTTTCTGTGTTTCTAAATGGATTACCTTCACAAAGAGAGCAGTGAAACTGTATTGTGATAATAATTTATGTTACAAGCCTTAGGTAAGTGGAAAATTTCTGTTCAAAATTTCAAATTATCTTTTCTTCTATGTACATATTATCTGTCATAACATAAACATGATATAAAATTAGCTAGAAAAGTATATATATTCATATTGTACATCCAATGTACTTTAATTTGATATATAATTGTGGTGAAGTGGGATGTTATAAATATTTATAAGGGACTTAGTGTACTGACTGAGATCAGCTGTGAAGGTATATATATATCTAATAAGAGTAGTATATTATATATATAACCTTACTTGCTACCACATATCTATATATCTCAGTCAGAATTATTCTGGAATAGTGTGATGCTACGTTATGTGTCTAGGGTATGAGTATGGTGAAGTGTAAGTCACAACAACAGACAGATAAACAATTTAATTTAATCCACTACTCTTGACAACACGGTGACACTCACATACATATAACACTCTACAAAGATATCTTAAAAGAGTCACTAATAAACTTTCAAATAACAATATGTATTCATTACTGGCATGAATGAATATGTGTCCTGATTCAACTACAAGGGAACCAGGAATCACAATCAATTTAAATTACAAGTTATGTACAGAATGTATTTAATATGAATATTGTAGTGACATATATTAGTACAAATGTTCTATGTGTGTCAGTTGTGTAGTAGTAAAATGAGGTAATACTGGTTTTGGTTTGTTCAAGCTCTGTTGGTATTGGTCATCATGACTTCAATAGTTTGTCTTTAGGGACTATTATTGGAGATGTTCACAGTTCCTGATTTTAAGACAAGTAAATTCCCCTCTTAATGTTGATTTTATAAAGTTATTTCAAGATGAGGGGACATAATGTTGAGCTCAGCTGGCCAACTCTGCTTATCTTGAGTGATGGCGGCAGGAGAGGACTCCTCTGTTCGAATTCTCCTCTGGGCTCAGGAGACACCTCACTGATAGCTAAAAAGACCAAGGAGTATGCTGTCCGACTCTGGATTCAGCAAATCTCTGCCCAGGTACTGCTCAGTACATCAAGACCACTGTCCCTGAAATCAAGAAGGATGTACCTTCTACTTCATAACTAATTTATATTTTCTTTTTACACTGATCACAATACATCACAAACATTGCGTTCAGAGCGTTAGGCCAACAGTCAGCTTCATCTGAAATACTTTATTCCAGTATTACCCTTCCTAATGGTTACTACGCCTCTGCACTTCCAGCATTATTTCTTTCTAGACAATCATCCAGGTGTCAGTGTACTGTTTGGCCATTCCATGCCGTTTTACTTCTCTCCGACACCCTCTGTTCAGGCTGGAGCATTTTAGGCTTTACCTCACGTTTGCCACTGAACTACACATATATATACAGGCATAAATCAACAATTCACATTCAATTTTCATTAAAAGATATTAAATGGTTCAAGCTTACCACAATTCATACGAATAACACAGATACGTTGATTAGCAATGAATTCTGGCACAAACTGGCACAAACTTCCATCTGCCTATGTTCCAGGCTTTTATTGAGCCAAATATATGCTGGCTTCAACGCACTGATGCTTTATCAAGCTATTTTGAACAAGTGGTCTCGAACTAACGCTCCCAAGTGTGTATATCAGCGAGACTGGCCAATGAGCCACGTTTCGACAAGTGTTTGAAAAAATGTTATCTTTCCCGTCTCCCCTAACAACCAAGATAGTATTTATAGCCCGACCAATCGTGGTTAGGCTTTCATTTGTTGCGCTCCAATCAATTTGGAGTTTACATGGTAGGCTATTTATGTAACGTAAGGTTTTTTTCAAACACGTTATAAAAAAAAATCTTATGAGCAGAAATGATTTTTATGCTGTCAGGCACCCCCAATATTTTATTTTGGGTATAATTTATTAATTCCTGGACTATTTGCGTAACGTTTTACATATTATTTGTCAGCAAGCCCTAAGGAACCCAAAAATACTAATTTAAAGGAGCTACGTGGCTGCGTTCAAAATATGCAATTTCTTCTACCTCCTGTTTGGAAGATGTGCTGTCTGGGTACTGTTATGTGTTCAAACGTAAACCCATCTAATGTTATCTTTTCTAATAAGAGTCTGTTATGATTTATAAACCTAACTCTGGGAAAGGGTAGTGTATTTTATCACTGTCCGTCTGAAAAAAAATTAGTGCATGTAGACTTACACGCGTGATGGCAGCATTTGTATATCGCGCGTCGCGTGTTGCATGCGTTCCTGATTTTCAGCCCTCCCCTCTCGCTATCCTTTTGTCCATCTGTTCGTTCGTTTTGGTAACGTAATATAATTAATGTTAGGATTAATTTAGGTCATTACGCAGTACGTCTCAATGTTTTTCTTAGAAATGCAGCACACGTTTCATTGAAGAAGGCGGGTAATAATACAGTAAGCTTTTATATCAACGTGAAAGCGTTACAATTTGCAGACGAAGCAGAAAACAAGGGGGATTTCGAGTACATTCCTTGTGACAGCACTGTCATTTTACCATTGCTCTTCTCTTTATTAATTTTATTTGTTAGGCTTCATATTTAATTGATAATTTATATATGTGGATTAGAATATTCCATGACACCTCCCCTCTTAAAACAGACATTATATGTCAGTCCTTTATTCTATATACACATAGAGAAATTTATTATTATTTCTGGGGTTTACGGTGATTCTCATCACACGGATGGCGGCTTAAAAAATCCGCTCCCAGATTGGTTTTTCCAGATATATATTCAATGCTAAAATTATATGGAGCCAGAAGCAAAGACCATCGGAGTAACCTAGAGTTCTCATGCTTAGCCTGTGCTAAAAACGATAAAGGTTTGTGGTCAGTTTGCAACTTAAATGCCTTCCCATATAGATAAATATTGAATTTCTTTATTGCCCATATTACTGCAAGACATTCTTTTTCGCTAGTTGAGTAGTTGATTTCAGCTTTATTCAACTTTCTGCTAGCATATGCCACTGGGCTTAATTCCCCATCCAATGCATCTGATTTCTGTAGTAAAGTTGCACCTAACCCAATATTACTTGCATCCGTCCTTACTATGAATTCTTGACTTAAGTCAGGTAATTTCAAAATGGGTTTACTTGTGAGCTTTTCCTTCAATTCTTGGTAAGTCATTTCACATTGTGGTGTCCATGTAATGCGATCTGGAAGTCCTTTACGTGTCAATTCCGTTAAAGGTGCACATATGGAATTAAAGTTTTTGATATACTTCTGGTAGAAACCACATAATGAGACAAAGGATCTCACGTCCTTCTTGGTTTGTGGTCTCGGGGCTTTCTGTAGTTTCTCTAAATTCTTTGGGTCAGGGGTCATGTTTCCCTGATAAACTGTGTGTCCCAAAAATTCCAATTCTTTACATCCAACGCAACATTTGGTTGGTCGGGCTGTTAAATTTGCCTCCCTAAGTCGATCAAACAGCATGTTCAGAGAGTCAATGTGTTCCTCAAATGTTTCTGTTGCTATAAGGATATCATCCATAAAATTTGTTATACAGGGATTATTCAGAGGATCCAATAATTTTCTCATCATTCTAGAGAAGACACTAGGTGCATTCTTCAATCCAAATGGCAATCTATTAAACTCATAGTGTCCTTCTGAGGTACTAAAAGCTAGGTATGGTCTAACCTCAGGCTTTACTGGAATCTGATAGTATCCTTTACTCAGATCCACTTTTGAGAAATATTTAGCTTTATTTAGCCTGGCAAACAGCTGATTTGTATCCGGCAATGGATCCACTTGTCCTTCTGTAATAGCATTCAGTCTCCTGTAATCTATACAGAGTCTATGTTCTCCAGAGGGCTTCCTTAAGAGTACAACACCGGAACTATACGAAGACTCACTGTGCGAAATAATTCCTTCCTTCAACAGATAGTCTATCTCTTCCTTCAAAGCTTTTTCCTTAGCAAACGGAATCGAATATGGTTTCATACAGACAGGTGTGGAGTCTATGAGTTTCATATCATATTCCAATAGGTTTGTATGCCCTGGTCGGTCTGTTAACACCTCTGCATGATTATTTAGAACCTGTTGCACTCTCTCTTTCTGAGTTTTCGTTAAATGTGTACTGATTTTCACCTGTGCTGCTGTCTCACAGGGGTGTAATGGATATTCAAATGATGAAAGTGGTTCCTTTTTCATCTCCATGGCGATGGACAAGGTCAACAAGTGTGTCTCTTCCTGATGTTCTCTTTCCAAATATTTCTTCAGGAGATTCACATGATAGATTTTTTCTTTCCCCTTCTTATCTATCTTATAATTTGTTCTAGACACCTTCTCTAGAACTGTATATGGACCCTGCCATCCAATTTGTAACTTATTCTGACTCCCAGGCAAAAGAAGCAGTACTTTCTCTCCCACAGCCAAATTTCTGTCTTTCGCCTTCCTGTTATAATAGGCAGCATGTTTCTTCCTGGCTTGTTTCAAATTTTCATTGGCAAGTTTCCAGCCAGTTTTCAACCGAGTGGTCAGCTCATTCACATATTGGTATGAAGATGTAATGTTTTCCTCTGCCTTTTCATCAGTCCACGTTCTTAACAAAGCTACATATGGACCTTTAATTGTGTGGACCTATTTGTCCATGCACCGGTATGGTCTCTTCCACTCGAAGCTTTATAGTGATGATTTTTCTTCCCAGAATTATCATTCACAAAACGACCGCTACCAATTTTTCTTTTGGGGCTGTCTCCCCACTTAAAATTCTTGATGAGAGATTTCCTCTCTACATCTTCTTCCTCCAGTTTGTTTAAGTCCGATTGAGGGATTGTCGGCTTATCCTGGGGTAAGACATCCTTTTGCACTCTCCGCATAGTGGCCATTGTAAAACAGTTAAGTGAAGCTTGTCCGTGAAAAGGGGCTTCCCATTCCATTTGGTCCACTTTATCAAATCTATTTTTCTTTTTATTGTTAGGCCTGATTTTGCCCCATGGCGTGTCCAGGTCCTGATCCATGTTCCCACTTGTGGGTGTTCCCTCATGTGCTATACTACACCTTTCTACAAAGTTCTCAATGTCCCATCTTGCTTTGGGCCAATAATAATTGTGAGCCACCTTTTGAATGATGGTACCTATCTTCTCATGGTCCCCATCTGGTTTCACATGTAGGCTCCTTATTAATTCTGTCCTATATCTCTTTGGAAGAACCAGCTGTCCGTGACCATGGGATCTAGTTCCAGTCTTCCTATACATCAACTTGTTTTTCATGTAAAAATCTCCCTTGCCTGGAGTTGTATGACAAGTTGACAATTTTCTGAAACAAGGCTGAGTGTTTTATCCCCAGCCTGTGCCTTCCTCATCTCTTCTGGAGTGGTATCTAACATAATATCCTCCTCCTGTCTTGAGGTCGACCTGACCTGAAGGGTTGCCATATACACAGGTTTCCTTCTGCAACGGTCAGTGTCATGATTGTCCATCTGACAATTTTTACACCACCTTTTTCCTTGGTTGAAAGATTTTCTTTCATCATATTTCCTTTCATCGAATTGTGGGAATTTATTTTTATTGTCATACCGTGGCCTATCAAATTGGTGCTTACCTTTATTTTGATCCCTAGGATCAAATTTATTAAAGTTCTGTGGTGCCCTAAAGTTGTCCACCTGTTTCTTTTTATTACCTGTTACCTCTGCTTGAGCTGCTTGATACCTTTCAGCAACATTTAGCAACTCACCCAGCCTCTCTGCACCTTGTTCCATGAGAAACTTTCTCAGGTCTGGAGCCATGGACTCTCTTAGTTGCTCTATAAGGACCATTTCCTTAAGATCTTGGGTTTTCCCCAGAGAAGTCCATTTCTCCAAGTATGTCTCTATGCGTGCAGAGAACTGGTGATAGGTTTCACCTGACAGTAGTTTAGCATTCCTAAATTTTTTTCTATAGAATTCTGCATTCTTTTCATACCTTAACAAAAGAGCCTGCTTTAGCATGTCATAATTTTCCTGATCACCTCTGCTCATTTTTGCAAAAACTTCATAAGCTGCCCCACGAAGTCCCTGAGATAACTTTAAGCTCCACCTTTCTCTCTCTAACCCATACGTGGTAGCTAATAGTTCGTACCTATTTATATAGCTCTCAATATCATCGTCTTTCTCAACAAAATGATCTAAATGAAAGTTCATAGCTGAGATTGAGGCTCCTTGAGTAACCGTAGCATCAGAGGCAAAGGGACTGGCACCATTTTCAGGAGCATGGCCTTGAAACTCAAACTCCCTTAGTCGTAACTCATGTTCCCTTTGTAATCTCTTCTCCTCCTTTTCTGCTTCCCTCTCTGCAGCCTGTCTTCTTTCTTCTGCCTCCAATTTCTTAGCCTCAGCCTCAATCTGCAACCTCTTAGTCTCAGCCTCAGCTTCAAATTGTAACTTCTTAATTTCCCTGTCAGCCTCTAACTTTCTTTCGGCTTCAAACCTTCTTTCTTCGCGTTCAATAAATTTGTCGCATTCCGTAGTAACATAGGCAACCATAACTTGCCCATCTAATCCTAACTCTTTTGCAGTCTGAACCGCAGCAGATCGAAATTTGGCCAGGTCCGCCATTGTCTATCAGGTAACTTAATACAATGTCTAACCAACTATTCAATCTCTAATGGACAACACAGGCACCGTGAGCTCAACTTTATTTAATTCCACCCAAGGATACCTTTTAATTCTTATATTCCCTGAAGTGAATTACCCCCAATATTTTTAATAGGGAAAGATTCAAAATCCCAAGAGCGAGACCCCAATATATGTGGTGAAGTGGGATGTTATAAATATTTATAAGGGACTTAGTGTACTGACTGAGATCAGCTGTGAAGGTATATATATATCTAATAAGAGTAGTATATTATATATATAACCTTACTTGCTACCACATATCTATATATCTCAGTCAGAATTATTCTGGAATAGTGTGATGCTACGTTATGTGTCTAGGGTATGAGTATGGTGAAGTGTAAGTCACAACAACAGACAGATAAACAATTTAATTTAATCCACTACTCTTGACAACACGGTGACACTCACATACATATAACACTCTACAAAGATATCTTAAAAGAGTCACTAATAAACTTTCAAATAACAATATGTATTCATTACTGGCATGAATGAATATGTGTCCTGATTCAACTACAAGGGAACCAGGAATCACAATCAATTTAAATTACAAGTTATGTACAGAATGTATTTAATATGAATATTGTAGTGACATATATTAGTACAAATGTTCTATGTGTGTCAGTTGTGTAGTAGTAAAATGAGGTAATACTGGTTTTGTTTTGTTCAAGCTCTGTTGGTATTGGTCATCATGACTTCAATAGTTTGTCTTTAGGGACTATTATTGGAGATGTTCACAGTTCCTGATTTTAAGACAAGTAAATTCCCCTCTTAATGTTGATTTTATAAAGTTATTTCAAGATGAGGGGACATAATGTTGAGCTCAGCTGGCCAACTCTGCTTATCTTGAGTGATGGCGGCAGGAGAGGACTCCTCTGTTCGAATTCTCCTCTGGGCTCAGGAGACACCTCACTGATAGCTAAAAAGACCAAGGAGTATGCTGTCCGACTCTGGATTCAGCAAATCTCTGCCCAGGTACTGCTCAGTACATCAAGACCACTGTCCCTGAAATCAAGAAGGATGTACCTTCTACTTCATAACTAATTTATATTTTCTTTTTACACTGATCACAATACATCACAAACATTGCGTTCAGAGCGTTAGGCCAACAGTCAGCTTCATCTGAAATACTTTATTCCAGTATTACCCTTCCTAATGGTTACTACGCCTCTGCACTTCCAGCATTATTTCTTTCTAGACAATCATCCAGGTGTCAGTGTACTGTTTGGCCATTCCATGCCGTTTTACTTCTCTCCGACACCCTCTGTTCAGGCTGGAGCATTTTAGGCTTTACCTCACGTTTGCCACTGAACTACACATATATATACAGGCATAAATCAACAATTCACATTCAATTTTCATTAAAAGATATTAAATGGTTCAAGCTTACCACAATTCATACGAATAACACAGATACGTTGATTAGCAATGAATTCTGGCACAAACTGGCACAAACTTCCATCTGCCTATGTTCCAGGCTTTTATTGAGCCAAATATATGCTGGCTTCAACGCACTGATGCTTTATCAAGCTATTTTGAACAAGTGGTCTCGAACTAACGCTCCCAAGTGTGTATATCAGCGAGACTGGCCAATGAGCCACGTTTCGACAAGTGTTTGAAAAAATGTTATCTTTTCCCGTCTCCCCTAACAACCAAGATAGTATTTATAGCCCGACCAATCGTGGTTAGGCTTTCATTTGTTGCGCTCCAATCAATTTGGAGTTTACATGGTAGGCTATTTATGTAACGTAAGGTTTTTTTTTTTCAAACACGTTATAAAAAAAATCTTATGAGCAGAAATGATTTTATGCTGTCAGGCACCCCCAATATTTTATTTTGGGTATAATTTATTAATTCCTGGACTATTTGCGTAACGTTTTACATATTATTTGTCAGCAAGCCCTAAGGAACCCAAAAATACTAATTTAAAGGAGCTACGTGGCTGCGTTCAAAATATGCAATTTCTTCTACCTCCTGTTTCGAAGATGTGCTGTCTGGGTACTGTTATGTGTTCAAACGTAAACCCATCTAATTTTATCTTTTCTAATAAGAGTCTGTTATGATTTATAAACCTAACTCTGGGAAAGGGTAGTGTATTTTATCACTGTCCGTCTGAAAAAAAATTAGTGCATGTAGACTTACACGCGTGATGCAGCATTTGTATATCGCGCGTCGCGTGTTGCATGCGTTCCTGATTTTCAGCCCTCCCCTCTCGCTATCCTTTTGTCCATCTGTTCGTTCGTTTTGGTAACGTAATATAATTAATGTTAGGATTAATTTAGGTCATTACGCAGTACGTCTCAATGTTTTTCTTAGAAATGCAGCACACGTTTCATTGAAGAAGGCGGGTAATAATACAGTAAGCTTTTATATCAACGTGAAAGCGTTACAATTTGCAGACGAAGCAGAAAACAAGGGGGATTTCGAGTACATTCCTTGTGACAGCACTGTCATTTTACCATTGCTCTTCTCTTTATTAATTTTATTTGTTAGGCTTCATATTTAATTGATAATTTATATATGTGGATTAGAATATTCCATGACAATAATATATTATACTTAACTCATGATTAGACACACACTGTTAGTAAAAGTAAATTATGTAAATGTACATTTTTTGGGCTTAAAAATAATTCCGTCCAGAACTGAAAATAATTACGTACCGAATCAGTTTTAAACAAGTGTGTTGCATGCTTCTAGGGGTGTTAGCATAATGTTAGATGGTTGGTTGTTCGTCCATCACGGGTGATGAAGACCACTCTGTTCATCCAATTATTTAAGAATATGTTAGGTTAGTCTATGGGTACGAAGGTGACTGAAGAGCCCGATGCGGGCCTGGAAAGATCTTGGACAGTGTGGGCAGGGAATGTTTGCTTCATGTGAAGGTTTTATTTCACGGTCCTTTCTAGCTTGTCTCCGCTGTTTCGCTGCTGCTCTTCTGGATGATTCGCATGCTGCTGCACCTTTACGAAGAGATGTGCGCCAAGCAGTTCGGTCTTGCGCAGCAGCTTCCCATGTGTCTGGGTTTATGTCAAAGGTTTTCAATGACGTCTTTAACGTGTCTTTGAAGCGCTTCTTTTGGCCACCATGGGAGCGTTTACCCTTCTGCATCTCACCATAAAAGGGTATCTTTGGCAGTCGATGGTCTGGCATGCGGACTACATGACCTGCCCAGCGAATTTGTGACTGCATCAGAATAGTATCAATACTAGGGATACCAGCTCTGTCAAGAACGGCGGTATCCGGGATCTTGTCTTGCCATTTGATGTTCATTATCTTCCTGAGACAGACTGTATGGAAGTGGTTTAGCTTCTTTACGTGGCGCCTGTATACAGTCCATGTTTCACATGCATATAGCAGCACTGGAAGCACCGCAGCTCTGTACACCTTCAGCTTTGTCTGTAGACTAATGCCACTTCGATGCCAAACGTTGGTGTATAGTCTGCCAAATGTGCTGCTGGCTTTGGAGATCCTAGTGTTCACCTCATCATCAATGACAATGTTCTGGGATAGTGTGCTACCAAGGTATGTGAATCTGTTCACAACATTCAGTTTCTCACCATTAACCTTGATGACTGGCTCAGTATAAACTGTGCCAGGAGCTGGTTGGTACATGATTTCTGTTTTCTTCGTGTTGATGGTAAGCCCAAAGTTGGCGCAGGCTTCGGAGAATCTATCCACACTATGCTGCAGATCAGCCTCTGAGCCAGCATTGAGGGCACAATCATCAGCAAACAGAAGATCTCTGATGGTGTATGATTTGACCTTGGTTTTTGCTTGAAGCCTCCTAAGGTTAAACAATTTTGCATCAATACGATAACTAATGTCGATTCCTGTGTCCCCGTCTCTAAAAGCATCAGTCAGCATAGCAGAAAACATGATACTGAACAGAGTCGGTGCAAGTACGCACCCTTGTTTAACTCCATTTGAGACGGGGAAAGGCTCTGATAGCTCACCGTTTTCCTGAACTCTAGCCTGCATTCCATCATGCAGTTGCTGCACTATTGTGATAAATTTCTTTGGGCAGCCGTATTTTGCCATGATCTTCCATAGACCCTCTCTACTGACCGTTTCGAACGCCTTTGTCAAGTCGATGAAAGCTGTGTACAGGTCACAGTGCTGTTCTTGGCATTTTTCTTGTAGCTGTCTTGCAGCGAACACCATATCTGTGGTTCCACGTTCTTTCCGGAATCCACACCGACTTTCAGGTAAAAGACCTTTGTCAAGATGAGCCGTAAGGCGATTCAAAAGGATTCTGGCGAATATCTTCCCAGCGATTGATAAAAGAGAGATGCCTCGATGATTGTTGCAGTCTTGGCGATTACCTTTACGTTTATATAGATGTATAATTGAGGCATCTTTGAGATCGTGTGGGATGGTTTCACTCTGCCACATTTGCTGGAAGATCATATGAAGTTTCTCTATCAGAACTGCACCGCCATCTTTATAAACCTCAACAGGAATTGAATCGGAGCCAGGGGCCTTTCCACTAGACAGTTGACGAATCGCCTTTTTAGTTTCCTCCAGAGTTGGTACATCATCTAATGCTTCATTTATAGAAATTTGGGGCAGGCGGATGATGGCTTCGTCGTTAATAGATGATGGCTGGTTCAAGATATTATTAAAATGTTCAGCCCAGCGTTGGAGCATTTTTTCCTTGTCTGTAATTAGTGTTTTTCCATCTGCATTAAGGAGGGGAAATGATCCTGATGATGTTGGACCATAGACCGCTTTGAGTGCAAGGTAAAAGTTTTTCAAGTCATGGCTGTCAGCAAAGCCTTGGAGCTCATCTGCTTTTTATTACTCAGCCATGAATCCCGCATCTGGCGTAGTTTATGTTGGACGATTCTACGCATGTTGTTGAAAGCGTCTTTCTTGGATGTAGATTTTGGATCATTTAAATATGCTTTATGGAGATGGTGTTTCTCAGCCAACATCTGCTTTATATCATCTGAGTTCTCATCAAACCAGTCATTTTGTTTCTTGATGGAAGGACCCAGGACCTCTGTAGCAGTGTTGTAGATCTGCTCACTTAGGGTTGCCCAATTTGTTTCCACACTTTGGCCGTCTAGCGAGATAGATTTGAGACGGTCTTCTAAGGTGTCAGTAAATGACTGTTTGATTTTTGTCTTCTTTAGTTTGGTGACATCCAGCCTCTTTTGAGTTTTCTTCCCCTGAGGGCGCCTGGCTGGTTGGATACGAATTTTAAGTTTAGATACAATGAGGCGATGATCAGTCCAGCATTCGGCACCACACATGGACTTGGTCACCCGGACATCTTGCCTGTCCTTCTTCCTAACAATTACATAGTCAATTAGGTGCCAATGCTTTGAGCGAGGGTGCATCCAGGAGGTCCTGTTGCGGGTAGGAAGTCGAAAAATGGTGTTGGTGACAAGGAGGTCATGTTCTGCGCAAGTCTGGAGGAGACGAAGTCCATTACTGTTACAGCGACCCACGCCGTACCTACCAATAGTGCCATTCCAGGAGATGTTATCTGAGCCTACTCTTGCATTAGAACAATAGTGTTGAACGCGGCCAAGTGACAACTTTGTGAAAAAGTTCAGAGCACTAATAGTGCACGGATACAGCGCGATTTATTAAACATTTTCCACTTCAACAATTGAAGATCCATTTATGACTCATTGACATTAAATCCATGGGACCATATACATTGGGCCAACAATATAATTATGTTCGTTAAACTCTGAGTTCATTCCACGTTTGGTTCCAACATCGCATAATATATCTCAGTCCATGTGAAGATTGCTAAGTACATTCTTTAGTACATCATGATCCGTGAGGGTCTTAGTGGCTAAGAGGTATGGCGTCCGCTTCGAATTAAGGAGGCACCGGGTTCGATTCCCAGTTGAGGGAATATAATTTATGGACATTTATTTTCAGACCAGTGGTCCTAATGATGTCATACTCCCCCCTCCCCCTACCCCCGGTCTCCTGGGTAGTAAGATCGGATTCCTAGCCTTCTCGGATAAGGGCGAAAAAATAGGAGGTCACGTGTGCAAGTTGCGCACGTTAAAATTCCCACAGCCCTTGGAAATCGGAAAAAAGTAGGCCTATCAGGCCGCTGCCCTGGCAGAATTTAAACATTAGAAACCTACCCACCACAAAAATATTTCTAGAATGTGTGATTCCTAAATACACACATTGGGATACTAGCCGGTGCTACGGAGCTTGTGCACTGTGCTGAGATTCTCCTTGTGTGATCTAAGGGAGGAGATCGGAGCACTGATGGAGTTGTCCGTGTGCACTGAAGATTGTCCGTAAAAACCAAACCAAACCAATCCATGAGGTCTCAGTGGAGACATATACTGGACTTTGATAGAACATTTAGGAACCACACTTATTTAATATCCAGACGGAACACTTTGGAACACAGTCTAAAACACGGCCATGCCTGACGGCTACACGCGAATATCCCCTTCCCGTTGCCGTACGCGACAACTTACGACATAAAACTCACGCGTATTGACGCGTTTAGCAACAACATTTGAGCACCACAAAGTTCCGAAGTAATGAATTCTTTGTAGTGTGCAAAAAGAGTCGCAACAAAGTGCTACGTTACATTGATTATACAACTCCAAATGCTTTAACACATGATTTCACAGCGGGTACCAATTTTTACTATCTTTTGTAACGTCAGTTTATTGACCTTTTAGATTTTATAGATTTATTTTGTGTCTGAAAAAAAAAAAAAAAACGAAACAAACAAACAAATTTTTTAAGTGTCAGTAATCACTCATTATTTTAACAATTGTTTCGTGTAGTGTACATCTAGTGGATACAAGTGAAGTTATAACAATAAGCTAGCTTGAGGGTTTTTTATGGGAAACATGGACAAAGTTCCTTAAATCTTGCAGAATCCGCCGATTTAAAAAACGCCGGCTAATGAGATCTCGCGTGCAGTGGCGGATCTACATTTTAACGGCCCCTTTCATAAAAAAGAAAATTTGAGGGATGGGAAAGAAACGTTATATAAAGACTTAGACTAGGGGCTTTGAAGCTCAAGATTCATTGGCTTCATAGGAGATCCGCCTCTGCTTGTTAGTCCAAAATTTCCCTTGCTTAACAATTTTTTTCCTTTTGTCCCAGACCTTTACCCAGAGATGTACCACACCGTATCCCACGCTCTACTGGCAGAACGCGATTGACCGGATTCCAACCCTTCAGACAAAGGTATTATTTTCTTTCTTTCTTTGTTAATTTTTCTTTTTTTAATCATTGCAGAAAACAAATCAAAAGTGCTCAGAATGACAACAAAACTCCTCGACATATTCTTCACTCTCCTTGTGGTCTCTGTTACCATGACAATGTCAAAGCGGCCATTTCGCAGAAACCAGAACCAAGGGATATTGCAGGATTCTCCGGCGGAGGAGGTTGCAGCCAATGATGTCTGCGAACTGGAGGTCACGTGCAAGGGTGGGAGGAGTCTGCCTGTAACGCTACCTGTCAAAGCACCTCGTGGTCCGGCAGGGAAGCCTGGGACTCCAGGACTTCCGGGGAAACAAGGACCTGCTGGTGCACCTGGAATATCCAGTAAGTTCTAAATTGTTCGTGTCTCACGTTTCGCTAAAGATGATAAAATCCGCATGCATCATTTCTTCTTCTTCGATGTATCTTTCCCTTCAGACTAAAACTAGTCAGTGGCCGTCACTCCTGGTGGCGTCTTGTAGGGCAGCAACTAACTGTCACCACTTTGCTCGGTCGGCGGCCATCCTTCGTGCAGTGCCCGAACTCTTGTTTTTGGTCGACCTCTCTTTTGTCTTCCTTCTGGGTCTATAGCAGAACAGTTCTTGTGATGGCGTCGGAGTCCTGAGCACGTGGCCAATCACGTTGTGGAAACCGCAAGAGATGAACATAAATGTCAGTCATTTATTAACCTCTAGCTCCTAACGGGGGCATAGAACTTTAAAAATATACGCCAGGTCCTCCGTTACGGACACAGTATGCAAGGTGACAGAGAAAGAGAGAGAGAGAGAGAGAGAGAGAGAGAGAGAGAGAGAGCAGAATATTAGACGAGCCTGCATGCCTAATTCTTAAACCTTTGAAAATAACGTTCGTTCGTTCGTTCATTCCTTCTTTTCCTAGTCATTATCACTTCTTTCTCCAGCTCTTTTCTCGGCGTGTTTTCTGTCTCGTCTGCTTCTTTTACCTCGAGGATTATAGAAAAAGAAAAGCCTTGTAATTCACTCAGCAGGTATCCTGAATGTGAGTTCTATCTATCACCCGTGTCTTCTTCTCACATATAATACTAAAGTACATGCGACAATTGATAGACCACATTACCTTTGAAGAAGCAGTCCTACAAAATATGGAATCGTAAGTAGATATTGGCAGCTATATAGAGCTATTACAAGGTAGTCCCTGATCCGGAATGCCTAGGGCCAGATAGCTAAAGGGAGACTGGCAAACATAAGGTGGAATAGAAATGACGACATGAATAAAAAGGATGTTTGTATGTAACGCCAGGGATTTGAGTTTTCATTCTGTATCTGTTGTTATTAGAGGTGAGTTCCGGTGCTTTCTTGCAGATCCGGAGAGCGTTAACGCAACTCAGCAGGCTAAACAATGGTAAAACATACCTACCACACCTGCTAATTAGCGGGTGATGCAATGCAACGAGTTCGATGTTCCTCTCTCTACCCTAGAGGGGATCTAAATAAAAAGTATAAAGAAGATACAGGAAGTTCTTGAGCAGATGGCGCAGTTCAGGAAGACTTGGCACAAATATGTTTAGGAGACTTGAAGCTCGACTTGAATCTTGTACTAGGAGACTTGAGACTTGTACTAAAAGACTTAAGACTGAACTTGAGACTTGAACCAAGAGACTTGAAACTTGACTTGAGACTTGTTAGGAAAGACTTGAAGACAACTCTGTCATAATAAACTCTTACTGATGTTGCTAGGTCGAGAGGATGTTCAGGGCAGAGTTGCATTCTTCGTCGGCCTGAACTTGAACGTTGGTCCAGTGAGTACAAACTCTGATCTGCCTTTCGACCGAGTCATCACCAACATTGGCGGCGCCTTCAACCCTGAGACTGGAAGATTTACCGCCCCTTTCAACGGCACTTTTGTATTTTCGCTTACCATCGCAGCTCAAGGAAGACAAAGGGTAATATCTTTTACATTATGGTAACAATTTATATTACCAAAAAAAAAAAAGTATTAACATTTCGTTGCCTTACAACTGCTTTGTTCCGTCTCAATAGCAGCCAGTTTTAAGAAAACCGAGTTCAAAGTTTTTGGGTTAGTAGTTGAAAAGAAGGATGTATCATATTAAAATGAAATTTTCATGATGATCTAAATATGTACCTGTAAGATATTGTGTAATATGTTAGATTAAACTGTTTTATGTCGATTTATGTTTTGGTTTGGTTGTAAGGACTATCTTCATTGCACACGAACAACTCCATCAGTGCTCCGATCTCCTCACACAGGATTTCAGCCGTGCACGAACTCCGTAGCACCGGCGAGATTTCTGGCTTCTTGTGAATTGTGACGAGTAGGGTATACGTGGGTGGATGTAGAAGAATATAAGTATTTAAACCAATAAAACGGTATTTAATCAGCTTTACAAATAACGGTTCACAAGAAACAAGGGACGTTTCGGGTTTTACCCTTCGTCAGCCACAAACAGGTGACAAAGACAAGAATTACATATAGGTACTACAAAACTATACGATGATGAGAAATATACAACAAATAGGCGATACAAGCAGATGGAAAAAGTAAACAACAACAGTGATGAGAGATAAAAAAGAACAATAATAATACAAGAAAATCGTAAAATCTAAAAGAAATACTGAAACAAGAAAGTAAATAATCAACGAAACGAAAAAAAAAGAGAATTAACAAAACTGTGGAACTAGTAAAAGTTAACTCAGCTCGATCCAAAGAATCTGTGAAAGAAAGCAGTAGTATTCTGTCACAGAAATCGCAAGGAAGTGACGTACGATAGTGACAAAACAAAAGATATAAAAAGATACGAAACGAACCAAAACAAAAACATAAGAAGATAGATCTAAAAGACAACGAATAAAGAATGAAAAAAAGAAAAGCTACCAGAACTTATGCAAAATGATGTTGTATATTCAAACCATCGGTAACTAAAACGCCCATTTTAAAAATAAGACGATTCTCCAACGAAAAGCGAGTCTTGTCATTACCGGCACATGAAAGGAGGGCAGTGACATGAATATCGGAATTACCTGAATGGTCAGGCCTATTGAAACCGCCCGTCTAGCTCACTGCCTAAGGATTAATACACCAACTCCAACAACCATATCAATCTCCGTGAATATATTATATCACAAATAAGTCACAATCCGCGCAGGGTCATTACAATCATTGGAGACATAACAAATCCCGAGTATTCTACAATCAGTCTGATTCTCGGAATATCTACAGCCACAAAATAAGATACTTCATAAATCCACTGCACAACTCTGGCCCTCTACTCGCGCACTACTATAGACATCCACCCTTCTCTTCTCTACGCTCTTCGCTGTCTCCTGTCTACTGTCTACTCTCTACTGACTCAACTCTTAACTGACCCAACACACATTTCTCTCTGACTGACCCCTTTCATTCGTATTCACCAAACACGTGAAAACCTTCCACACTCCACTGAGCTTCATTCACTCATAACTATAGCTAACAGCTTTTCTTAAGCAATGCTCACAACATTGCTTGTAACTAAAATATTACAACTCAAGCATACCCAACTCACAACAACTCAATTGACTAATAAACTCCCGCTGGAGCATGGGAACATTCATACATGCAAAACATCCTCAAAATACTCCGTGACATCAATTTTGGCCAAAAGTGAAGATGGAAGAAAAAAAGCAGTACTACTACGATGCTATGACATTTCATCTTCTTCTTCTTGGGTCCTTACACCCCTGACTGACAAAGCAGTCATTGGCCATCACGCCTAGCGGCTTCTGTCCCGATTTTGCTCGATCGAAGGCCACCCTTTGTGTCGTGCCCCAACTATGATTCAAGCTTTACATCTCATCCTCCACTGCTCTCCGCCAGGTTGTCTTTGGTCTGCATCTCTTTCACCGTCCTTCAGGGGTACACGCTATGACATGGAAGGGGATAAAACACATTCACGAAAGACATTAGGAAACAACACAAAATATGACAGAAAACTTACAGCTTTGAAGAATCAATATTAGAAAATAACAACAAAAATGTATTAGATTATATAGAATAAAGAACACGATTTACAAAAATTATAACCCACATGGGATTTGAACCGGGTATTCATTTATGTCTCCTGTTGTCTTTTCTATGTGTTCCTTGGTCTACCCTGTACCTGCCTTATCCTGTTTTCCTCTTTTTCTTCTTCTTCTTGTTATTCTTTTTCTTGTTCTTCTTCATTTTGTTGTTGTTGTTGTTGTTGTTGTTGTTGTTGTTGTTGTTCTTCTTCTTCTTCTTCTTCTTCTTCTTCTTCTTCTTCTTCTTCTTCTTCTTCTTCT
This sequence comes from Oreohelix idahoensis, assembly GCA_024509875.1. NCBI lineage: Eukaryota > Metazoa > Mollusca > Gastropoda > Stylommatophora > Oreohelicidae > Oreohelix > Oreohelix idahoensis. The sequence goes on along the minus strand of JAMPIV010021114.1, from coordinate 250,109 downwards.
TCTTCTTCTTCTTCTTCTTCTTCTTCTTCTTCTTCTTCTTCTTCTTCTTCTTCTTCTTCTTCTTCTTCTTCTTCTTCTTCTTCTTCTTCTTCTTCTTCTTCTTCTTCTACTTCTTCTTCTTCTTCTTCTTCCTCTTCTTCTTCTTCCCAAATAAAAGCAAAGTCCACTAGAGTGAAGGAAATATAAAGTAAACAGCACAGTCAGATGAGCAAGCAAATAAAACGTCAAACCCGAGCTTACAAAAGGAAATTCAAAGACAACCGTGCATGACAGGCAGAAGAGGCAGCACTGAGTAATTAACAAAGCACCGTGTACACAGTAAACACCACGAAGACATGCGCACCACCATAGCGGGTGGACGCTGGAATTTGATTGGCCACATCCTCAGAAGAGACCCTGAGTCCATCACCAGAACTGGCATGCTATGGATCCCAGAAGGAAAGTGAAAGAGAGGCCGGCCCAAAGAAGAAAAAAAAAGACAAACCTAGCGGAGACCTGTGTGGTGAAGTGGGATGTTATAAATATTTATAGGGGACTTAGTGTACTGACTGAGATCAGCTGTGAAGGTATCTATATCTAATAAGAGTAGTGTATTATAGATAACCTTACTTGCTGCCACATATATATATATATATCTCAGTCAGAATTATTCTGGAATAGTGTGATGACTACGTTGTATGTCTAGGGTATGTGTATGATGAAGTGTAAGTCATAACAACAACAGACCGATAAACAATTTAATTTATTCCACCACACTTGACAACACTGTGACACTCACATACATATAACACTCTAAAGGATATCTTAAAGGAGTCACTGATAACTTTTCAAATAACAATATGTATTCATTGCTGTTATGAATGAATATGTGTCCTGATTCAAATACAAAGGGAACCAGGAATCACAATCAATTTTAATTACAAGTTATATGTACAGAATTTATCAATATGAATATTGTAGTGACATATATTATTAAAAGTATCCTATGTGTGTCAGTTGTGTAGTAGTAATATGAGGTAATACTGGTTTTGTTTTGTTCAAGCTCTGTTGGTATTTGTCATCATGACTTCAATAGTTTGTCTTTATGGGAGCTAGTATTGGAGATGTTCTCAGTTCCTGTTATTAAAACAATTTACTTCCCCTCTTAAGTTTATGTTACAATGTTATTTTAAGATGGGGTACATAATTTTGAGCTCAGCTGGCCACATCAGCTTATCTTGCGTGATGGCGGCAGGAAAAGACTCCTCTGCTCGATTTCTCCCCTGTGCTCTGGAGACACCTCACTGATAGCTAAATGGACCAAGGAGTATGCTGTCCGACTCTGGATTCAGCAAAGCTCTGACCAGGTGCTGCTCAATACCATCAAGACCACGGTCCCTGAAAACAAGAAGGATGTACCTTCTACTTCATAACTAATTTATACTCTCTTTTTACACTGAGCACAATACATCACAAACATTGAGTTCAGAGCGTTAGGCCAACTGTCAGCTTCATCTGAAATACTTTATACCAGTATTAACCTCCTTAATGGTTACTACGCCTCTGCACTTCCAGCATTATTTCTGTCTAATCAATAATCTAGGTGTCAGTGTACTGTTTGGCCATTCCATGCAGTTTTCCTTTCCTCCGACACCTTCTGTTCAGGCTGGAGCATTATAGGCTTTACATCATGTTTGCTACTGAACTACACATATATACAGGCATAAATTAACAATTCACATTCAATTTTCATTAAAAGATACTGAATGTTTCAAGCTTACCACAATTCATGGAAACAAACACAGATACGTTGATTAGCAATGAATTCTGGCACAAATACTGGCACAAATTCCCATCTGCTTATGTTCCAGGCTTTTATTTTAGCAAAAATGTGAGCTGGCTTCAACGCACTGTTGCTTTATCAAGCTTATTTGAACTAGTGGTCTCGAACTAACGCTCCTAAGTGAGTATATCAGCGAGTCTGGCCAATGGAGCCACGTTTCGACAAGGGTTTGAAAAATTTTTAACTTCCTACGTCTCCCCTAACAACCAAAGATAGTATTTATAGTCCGACCAATCGTGTTTAGTCTTATATTTGTTGCGCTCCAATCAATTTGGAGTTTACATGGTAGGCTATTTCTGTACGTAAGGTTTTTTTCAAACACGTTATAAAAAAATTTTATGAGCAGAAATGATTTCATGCTGTCAGGCATCCCCAATATTTTATTTTGGTTATAACTTGTTAATTCCTAGACTATTTGCGTAACGTTTTACATATTCTTTGTCAGCAAACCCTAAGGAACCCAAATATACAAATTTAAAAGAGCTAAGTGGCTGCGTTCAAAATATGCAATTTCTTCGACCTCCTGTTTCGAAGATGTGCTGTCTGGGTACTGTAATGTTTTCAAACGTAAACCCATCTAATGTTATCTTTTCTAATAAGCGTTTTTCGTGATTTTAAAACCTAACTCTGGGAAGGGTAGTGAATTTATCACTGTCCGTCTGAAAAAAAAGTTAGTGCATGTGGCCTTACACGCGTGATAGTAGTAATTGTGTATCGCGCGACGCGTGTTGCATGCGTTCCTGATTTTCAGCCCTCCCTCTCTCTTTCTATTTGAGTCCATCTGTTCGTTCGTTTTGGTAACGCAGTATAATTAATGTTAGGATTAATTTAGGTCATTACGCAGTCTGCCTCTCAATGTTTTTCCAAGAAATACAGCACACGTTTCATTGAAGAAAGCGGGTAATAATATAGTAGGCTTTTACTATCAACGTGAAAGCGTTACAATTTGCAGACGAAGCATAAAACAAAGGGGGATTTCGAGTACATTCCTTGTGACAGCACTGTTATTTTACCATTGCTCTTTTCTTTATTAGAATTTATTTGTTACGCTTTACATTTACCTTTTAATTTATATATGTGGATTAGAATATTCCACGACAACCTGTGGAAGCAGTGATGCACAGCATGAACCAGACCTAGGGCAGCACGGGAAGAATGGCCGGCGACCGAGCAAAGTGGAGACAGTTCGTTGCTGTCCTACCAGACGCCACCAAGCGATATCTTCACTAATTACTTCGTCAGTCAATGACCAAGGAACAAAGAAGATTATTAAATGACTTCTGAACATCTGCTTCAGCGACGCCCAACATATGAGAAACATAGAAAGCACATATGACCATCACAATACCACTCCTGAAAAAAACTATGGAGATACAAACAGCCTCAAGCTGACCACAGCTTTCTTTGAAAATATTGAAGTAGACGTCTATGTTTGTACGAAGAAATTATATAAATTGTTATGTTACAGGTCAGTGTAAGGTCCGGCCTGCTCAACGCATGACCGCAAATGAGGCACCAATTTTTGTTACCTCCTGTAACGTCAGTTAAATGAGCAGTTTAGATTTTTTTTTCCAGTAAATAAACAATAAAACATATTAGTCAAAACTCCAAATAACATTTACGGCTCTACATTCTGACATTTGTATCATATATGTAGCGTTCGATTGGCACAGTGGTTAAAGCACTGGCCTCTCGCTGCAAAAGCCCCGGGTTCGAAACACGGGGTTGTCACGCTGCAGTCTACCCAACTGTAAAATGGGTACCTGACTCTGAGTCGGGGAAGGCAAAGGCAGCGTGGAACTGGAACTAGTCCCCCCCCACCTCGCGAAGCTGGACCTAGCATAGTGAAGGCTGTAACACCTAACTTCACTACGGCAGTATCTGTTACAGGAATAACTCTTGTTTATGTATATCCAATAAATTATAGTGGTGAAATAAAGATATAAAAATAATTGTATCACGCGTCCCAACATAATCGTCTTCTTCAATATCATGTTATATGGCGTAGTTTACCAGTTCTCTCCACAACCTCATGTCCTCACAATTGTATATCAATACTGCTGTTGACTTCTTTCCATGCCACGTTGTCAAAGAGTCAAGTATTTTCTCTCTGTGTCGCCCTCAATGCTTTTCTTTCTTTCAATATTTCCTGTCAAAAACGACAGCAACAGTGGACATCCAAGAAAACGTTCACTGTGGTTTCCTAGACAATTTGCACATTTTCTGTTTATATGTCTTGTTCTGTAAACTTTATTATCTTCTATTAATTTGCAATTATCATAGGTGTGGTCCCCTGCACAATATCGACATTTAGGCTTACTTCTACATGTTTGTGACGGTATTGCATCCCCTGCTTTGTAGTAGTGGTCCAACAGTGGCCAGAACTCAAGAGTATCTATTACAGGCTTTTAATGTGTCTACCTTCGCACAAGATTACTCTTGGCAGATATGTAAATAGAAGAAACAAAACGCTTGTATCTCCAGGGAGACTTCTAACTTCTTCATTTTAATATCAGGGAGAATATGACAAGATGTTCAGAATAGGCGAGAACTATACTGCTTTTGCTGAGTAAGTTAACTCTGTTATTCTGCCGACGCTTTTGTGAAGGATTTAAGCACTTATTAATAATTTCAGCTCGTTTAAGCCCCCACCCCTGATTTACTCAGTGCAATTCTATTATTCTAGTATAGCTCTGTTTAGAGTGTGTGTAGTTAATTGACTGAGACAAACATGCAGTAACTGTAAAATGATTAAATCTAAGTTAAATTTGTATAATTACAAATAACAAAATTTAATAATCACTTAAGTTTTAACAGTTAAAAAATAATTTGAATAGTTATGGATCAAGAAAAGTTATCATCACAGTCTTTAGGGAATGTGAGATATTACAAGAAGTTCAAGTTGCAGCATATATACACACACAAACATCAGTGATTTGTGTTTGATCAGTTCATATATTTCTCTGATCATAACAGGCACAATAGACGTAAGCTACGTCTTTCTAACGAGTGTCGTAAGCTTCCTTAACCCGTTGGTGAATTGCAGAACATCTTACTTTTGTCTTGTTCGCTATATGTGATATTCTTATGATCATTCTGTATGCATGGAGTCCTATCTGGAGTCATCCTTATATGACCACCGGATAAGCAAAATGCTATAGTATACAGATGTGGAAATGAACCTCTGTCTGTGAGGCTAATTATACCCTCATTGACTCTTGAAATCATCCACACACTTCCAGGGATTCCCCCTGTGGTGGAACATGTTGAGAATTCATCGTTGCACATTAAGAATGAAGGGGTCACTTGAGCCACAGACGTAACTCTGGCTTTTACCTGGTTGGCTGCATGCATGAGGATTTCGCTGTCGACCCATGTTGGGCAGAGGAGCTGAGAAGAGACTCCGTAGGACGTGACAATTCTTTAGGCGAGCCCAGAACCAGAGCACAATATTTGACCTCTGCATATTTTGAGAGCCCTCTTGGATGGCGGGGAATACATAGTGTGCCACGACCTTCTTCCTACAAGCTTCGGACCAGATGTGATGATCCTTTAAGTACAAGCCAAGCTGGAGAGACTGTTGCTTATGATTTCACCTCATCATGTTTCAGAATGGCGGAAAAGCCACAGGACAAGCCTAGATCTACAGTGTAGATAATACCAAGGAATCTTCAACTTGGTATTGGCTGCGAAAGAGCGAGAAGCCCAGCAGCCCTAGTTAAACACCAGCAACATCATCATCATCATTCTGTTAAACCATGACTGATTAAATTTATGACAAGAATTTGAGTAATTCTGAACTTTGTTTTCGTCTACAGGCAGCGGTTGAACTCGTTTTGAATGGGAAAATGATAGCGACAATTTGGGCTGAGAGTATCCCTTACTGGGCGTCTGCTTCTAACACCGCCATCTTGAACATGGAGACTGGAGATCAGGTCTGGCTGGTGCTTCTCAGCAGAGCGCCCTATCTACATGGTTACATGTACACAACTTTCTCGGGTTATTGCCTCTATCGGGGTATTTGACGAAGGCTGGGAGCACACGTGGGACGCTACGACTCGCGCTGACAAGATCGTGAACAAGTCACCTGAAATAGTCGTAGGCAAAGGGGAAAGAGTATCCTTGAATGAAATAAAGAATGCAGAAGGAAGCGGATTAAAAGAGAAAGGACGTGTGACAGAAGATCAGGGAAGAATAGGGGATGTTGACATCGAAGGCGTAGCAGACGATACTATGAATGCCGGGAAGGAGAGTTTGGCTAACAGAAAAGATAAAAATGATAATGAAGTCATAGTGCAGGTAATAATAGATAATAATAACATTCAAAAAGCGTACCACGTGTCTGACACAACCAATAAGCAAAGCAAAGAGTTTGGGCTCGATTGCAATGAAACCCCCAGAATCAAAACTCACAATGGCGGTTCCCGTAGAAGAAATAAAACTAGGTCTAAATTTGGCCAGAAGAAAACAAAGAACTCACAAAAAATCAGAAACCATAACAACGGACTTGTAACAACGGATAACCACATCGGCAATCCGGATACCTCTGGTAATTTTAGTACCGACACTCATTCCAGTAAAATGTGCGACAAAGACGCTATCGTTTTGTCTACAAATCTAGACAAGTGTGACTTTGTTAACAACAGCCATCTTAACGGAAGCTGCAGAATTACTTCATCAACCCCGCATCCGGAGTCAGCGGGAAAGGGGAAACAATCTGGTGAGACTTCCTCCAGGAAGTTCATCTCCCAGAGAAGTAAAGACAATAAAGAAGCAACTTCCGGTTGGATGAAGAGTGCGAGTAGCGATAACAGCGTAGCCTTCACATCAGATGTTCTTTTTTGTATTGAGAGTATTATTCTTATGCACTTTCTTCGGTAGTTCTTGTCGAAAGGACCTTTGCTGTTCCAGGGAGGTCCTAGAAGTCCTTTTCCAAGACTAGTCTTTACAGTGACGTAACTACAATCAAAGAGGCCTCCCGGCACAATTAAATCGGGCCCTTCTTATAAATGTCTTGCCTTTCATCCACCGTCACTGAGCATTAGCTCTTGGTGATTCTCCTTACACAATGGACTCAGCAACTATAATTGATCGACGGCACATCTGATTAAGCTGTGTACCTACTGTGCTTCTCTATAGTGCGGAGTGCTGGAGAGTAACAGAGAAGGAAATGTTGAAATTGTCAGGCGTGATGGCCACTGACTGCTGTGGCATTCGGCGGCTAACGATCAAAGAAGAAGAGATATCTGTATAAAAATGTAATTACTTCATCATTATCATCAGATTCCTTCCGCTCCCTAGGAAGCAAGGCCTGCAACAAATTTGTACCAGTTCCTCCTGGAATATGCCGTCTGCTCAAGATCTTTCCCTACCTGCTTGACCCCTTTCATTTCTGTTACCAGAAGGCGGGAAATGCTATGACTTTAACACAGGAACTAAGGAAATTATATATATATATATATATATATATATATATATATATATAGATATATATATATATATATATATATATATATATATATATATATATATATATATATATATATCAAAGCGAGGGATCCTTCAGATCACTACTTCCCGGGGTCCACACACATGCAGGGTCTTCCAGGACGTGCCTGTTCCACCCAAGCGGTAGTTACGCCACTGAGCCTATTATTATGGTTTCGTCATGCTTGCTGAAAGATATTACTAGTCCTTAGTATTTACCAACTCTGCACTATAGTTCATACACCGAGTTATAATTTTTTGGCCTGGCATATTGCGCAATAACTCAGACTTTTGACTGTGGTTGAAAGATGCGTACCTCAATCGATAATAATTTTCAGAATTTAGTATTTATCAACGCAGCAAGAGAGGTCATACGCAGAGTTCTCATTGTGAACTGGCAATTTCGCAGTGATATAACCCAAGGAATTCTGCCTATGGTTGAAACATGAGTACCTCGGCCGATAGGCATTAAATAGTTCTTTTCATGGCTTAGTATCTTTAACGCTGCACAACAGTTCATACGCAGTTTTCTTTGTGGAAAGGCCATTGTCGTCTGATATAACCTAAGGGCTTATGTCTACGGTTGGAAAACGCGTACTTCGGCCAACCCATAACAGGAACAAACTAGAATTATCGCACTAGCAGTTTCATGTTTGTTGCCCTAATATGTTGTGTAAATATGATATTGTGTATAGTTTATGAATTTTTGCTACATATTTAACAAATATGTGTTGCCATAACTTTGTGATTAGAACACGTTATTTCATATCGCTGGTTTTTTTTAACCTTATCTACTACAGTGGTTCTCAAATTGGGCCATATGGCCCCCACAAGGCTGTATCATATTTCTAGGATGCCACAGTAAGATGGTAAAGTACTTTTCCGCAATTAAAAACAACCTTGAAGGGGGGTCACAGAAGTAAATGAGGCTCAAAAGGGGGAGGGGGAAGGGGGGCTATAAAGACAAAAAAGGATGAGAACCCCTGAGCTAGTACATATATGCAGTGTCGGCCCTTGGGCGATGAGAGTGGTGCCGCCGCAAATGGCGCCATCTTTGGGGTGGAGTTGCCAAAACTAATTTTAAGCAAAAAATTGTTAATCAAAATTGTAAAAGACCAGTTAAAACTAGATTGTTTGGGAGTTTAAAGTACGAAATATTTTTATTGTTGTTGATTTATTATCTTAATAAAAGTTTTTCGGTTACTGCACGTCAACATTTTTTTTCCTTAGCCAGCGGCACTTGGGCTTTCAGCCCTTCGGCCCAATGACATGTCATTGCGAGGCTCGGGAGCCTGTAGACTTTCCTTCCAACCAGGTCAGGAGCTTCGTTGAGAGGGTTTATCTCAGGAGTCGTTCAGGTTATGCAGTCAAAATCCAGGTCGATGACACTCTTTCAAATGCCCACGCCTGGGCTTGAACATTGAACACCTGATCGGCTGCGCAATGTGGTAACCATTACACCAGCGCGGCTCCCGGGCGTCAGTTGATATATATATATATATGTTCGAACGCAGAACATCCAAAAAAAAAAATTAATGATGCATATTATCAGCTTACCAGATGTAGCGAGAGGAAAGATATAATGATGGTGATATTATCCTGGACAAATAGACGTATCCGATGATACCAGGATAGGGCCAGATAAGAGACTGGTCTTACAAGAAATAACCCATTCTCTGAAAAGAGTACTGGTGTATCGACATCAAAGGTATAATCAAGCTGTATACGTTCCTAGTTGAGATGGTAATGTACTATCTTAGGTATCTATGATGCCCCTCTCCAGACTAATCTTAGATTATGACTCTGCTAGGGGGTAATTAACTATCCAACAAGAACTATTGACCAAACTTAAATAATTCAATAAAGACTGTTGGTACAATTTATAATTTATTTATATACAAGATCTTTCTTTGTTTTGTTAGATTATTTGGAAATGAAATCACTTTGATTCCAAAAATTTAAAAGGTGTCACTTTCAATTATTTACATTACATTTACAGTTCATCTTCATCTGTTAACTTGATCCTTTATGACAACTGTCTTTCCTCCATGCTGAGCTTGAACAATGTTAATATTATTATTTCACGAAGTATAAAGGCTGTTACTATGTTCTTACACAACAATCTTATAAGTCATCTTTACTCTGCTCTTTTGTAGGTAAAATGTATATATAAGTTCCAAGTACTTGGACTCTATATTCTTTAAGTTTTAATTTCTTGGGTGTGGTACTATTATTTTGTAAAGTCAAGTAGCCCCAAACAAGGCTACGTATCTGTAATAAGTCTTCTAGGCCTGTTCCAGCACTGCTGCGGTTCTTTCAATATTAAAGGTGACACTGTTGAAGACCCTCTGGCATTTCACAAGGGCTTAAACAACATGAGCTCCCTCCAACTGATTTAGGCTCAATAGAATTGGTACCTCTTCAAGGCAGGATTTAACCTGAAATATAATAAGTACATATCCTACATAGTATCGTTCACTATCTCCTTATCTAGTCAGGAGGAAAGATACGACAGTTCAGATAAGATGTGGTTACACATGAGAGTCATAGTAAGTCAAAAATAACATAATTTATTCAATTAATAACATACTATTCCAGTAAAACTCTGGTTACAGTTTATCCATGATTTGCTTCCTTAAAATCAGATAGGCCTTGTGGAAAATGATAAGATACAACTCAATTTATTCAGTAAAACAAGTTCTTTCATTCTGTCCATCTTCCCTATAGATTGATCCATTTGAGCAAGATTAACATCTTCAAAATACTTTCCTAAACTATCATCACAATCAACTCGCCCATCTACTTTCATTTGAGAATTTAATTTAGTTAACACAGTCTTGAATTCCTTCACAGTGATTCTACACACATTTATCCACTTCTTTAAGGCACATATCAATAATATAATTATATATACATATGTATTAACATTCTCTCTTACTCTCAATCACATGCAGACCGGCTTTTAATGGTTCTACAGACTAGTTTCCACCTGCAGATGACAATGGAGTCTGGTTGTAGACGTTTGCTAGTGTCTTGTAATTTAAATTGTGCGGCAAGTGTTTGACTAACGATCCTTCCGCTATATATAGTCAGTTGTCTCCCGTACTAGAAAACATCTAGGCCAAAGTATGATGCAGTATCGAAAAAATGTCAACAGTAGGCTTTCTTTGCTAGTGTAAAAAATCCGAAATCGTTCTAGTTTCTTTATTTCTGAACAGATTTCCTTCATCCAAAGCTTATAAAATTCTCAGGACTAAGCTCTTTCTATTGAAATATATATCTTTTTCCTAGATTAATCCGACTTTTCACTGGAGCAGCCTAAACTGTGATAAGCACAACATGGTTCGTGCTCCGCTGTCTTAAAAACACAATAATTTCTGTTCAACACCACATGCAGTGAAATAATAGGTTTCTACCTAAAGCAAATGATCCCTATTATCGAATTGAGTCCTTAATTACCAACGTATACCGTTATTAACTGCACAGTGCCTTTCGAAAAATTGTCATCATCTACACTTTCTCGTCTTACTATTAAAAGGCCTTACACATTATTAGCCTTGCGTGAACCGAGCTGCCGTTTTGATTGGTTGTTTGGCTTCTCGGAATTTCTGTACGGTGTACTGTTTTGAATGATAGCCGAGAAATGATTCAGACTCATCACACCAGAAGAGAAAATGGTTATCTTCAGACTTCGCAGAAGCCACAACAGATTGAGATGCCATCTATTCAACAAGCTGAAGATACGAACTACCGATGAGTGTATCTGTGGCACTGATAAAATGACTGCTGAACATCTGCTTCAAAGATGCCTAACATATGAGAAACAGAGAAAGCAAATATGCCCAACACCAGTACGTTTCCTGTAAAAAAAACTCTACGGACATTCCAACAGCCTCAAGCTGCTTACTGCTTCGACGTCTGAAAGAGAACGAAGAAAAAGAAGTTTCCTGTTTTTTTTCTTCTTCAAAAGCAGTGCACTTACATCTCTTCAGTAATTCACAGTCAATTTTAAAATTTTTTTACCTAATATTATCGGAAAATACAGTGTGATCAAACTCAATAGCATGGAACTGTGTCTCATAAGGGTACAATACCATAGGGCACGGTGTGTAGGGAGGGAAGGGTTACATCACTGGACTTCGCACCACTTCTTGACATCCTTATGTTATCCCTTTTATACCCCACGAGCCGTATGGCGCGCCACGATATGATAGATCAATCTCACAAAAGCCGCATAGTACGGCGATTTGGTTAAAGTCATATTTCCTCCTGTCGGCACTTTACACGAGCCAAAACCAAACTTATTGGTTACAAATATGACTTTTAAACCCTAAAACAACAAAAAATCCCTAAGACCGACTCTGCATATATGTGATTGTTTCTTATAAATAATTGTATCACGCGTCCCAACATAATCGTCTTCTTCAATATCATGTTATATGGCGTAGTTTACCAGTTCTCTCCACAACCTCATGTCCTCACAATTGTATATCAATACTGCTGTTGACTTCTTTCCATGCCACGTTGTCAAAGAGTCAAGTATTTTCTCTCTGTGTCGCCCTCAATGCTTTTCTTTCTTTCAATATTTCCTGTCAAAAACGACAGCAACAGTGGACATCCAAGAAAACGTTCACTGTGGTTTCCTAGACAATTTGCACATTTTCTGTTTATATGTCTTGTTCTGTAAACTTTATTATCTTCTATTAATTTGCAATTATCATAGGTGTGGTCCCCTGCACAATATCGACATTTAGGCTTACTTCTACATGTTTGTGACGGTATTGCATCCCCTGCTTTGTAGTAGTGGTCCAACAGTGGCCAGAACTCAAGAGTATCTATTACAGGCTTTTAATGTGTCTACCTTCGCACAAGATTACTCTTGGCAGATATGTAAATAGAAGAAACAAAACGCTTGTATCTCCAGGGAGACTTCTAACTTCTTCATTTTAATATCAGGGAGAATATGACAAGATGTTCAGAATAGGCGAGAACTATACTGCTTTTGCTGAGTAAGTTAACTCTGTTATTCTGCCGACGCTTTTGTGAAGGATTTAAGCACTTATTAATAATTTCAGCTCGTTTAAGCCCCCACCCCTGATTTACTCAGTGCAATTCTATTATTCTAGTATAGCTCTGTTTAGAGTGTGTGTAGTTAATTGACTGAGACAAACATGCAGTAACTGTAAAATGATTAAATCGAAGTTAAATTTGTATAATTACAAATAACAAAATTTAATAATCACTTAAGTTTTAACAGTTAAAAAATAATTTGAATAGTTATGGATCAAGAAAAGTTATCATCACAGTCTTTAGGGAATGTGAGATATTACAAGAAGTTCAAGTTGCAGCATATATTTGAAATTAGCTGCCAATGACGGTTCTGCTCCTTCTTATGGGTTGGTTCTTTTCACTCTGCTCACGCTCGTCCCTGATCAAGGTTGTCGGGGGTAGCTCGTTTCCCAGAAAAGTCAAGGAAAGTCTACCACGTGGGTCCTTCGTCTTAAAGCTTAGACCACTGTTCCCTTCTTGTTCCAGAGATAGTACTTTCTGCTGGTACCACCAATAACTATGGTACAAGAATAGAACGAAACGCTCTTCTGGGTATGGCGTTTTCCACCCCATAGTTTAGCATGTACTTCATATCCGTCATCTTCTTCTTTGATCCATAGCCGCCGACCGTCAAAGCAGTCAGTGGCCATCACGCCTGGTGGCGTCTTGTAGGGCGACAACAAATTGATTCCACTTTGCTCGGTCGGTGGCCATCCTTCGTTCAGTGCCTCAACTCTGGTTCATTCTTTGCATCTCAGCCTCCACAGTCCTCCGCCAAGTTGTTTTTGGTTGGTCTCTCTTTCTTTTTCCTTCAGGGGTCCATAGCATAGCTATTCTTGTGATGGAATCGGGATCTCTTCTGAGGACATGGCCAACCTAGCTCCATTGTCTGCCAGCTATGATGGTGTGCATGTCCTCTTGCTTGCTCGAGTAAGCAAATCTTGGTTGGTGATGGTATTCGGCCAAAAGATTCGATGAATTGTTCTTAGGCATGTTGTGTGAAAAGAGGACAATTTCGACATTTCCTTCTCTGTAACTCTCCAGCATTCCGAACCACAGAGAAGCACAGAAAGCACACAGCTCTGATATAATCTTAATTTTGTGCTTGTGCTGTACTGAGATGACTTCCAGATTTTGTTGAGACTAAAAAAGGTTGTTCTTGCTGTGTTCATTCTGTTGTTGATGTCTTTGCTTGCTCCGCCGTCTGGTGTTACTATGTATCCTAGGTATGTGACGGTGTCTGCCTGTTCCAGTTGCTGATTCCTTACTGATATGGGCTCAGGGTTGCTCACATTGAGCGTCATGACCTCTTACTTCTTTAGATTGATGTTCAAGCCCACCTGCTGGCTATATTTATTAAGTCTATCCGTTTTTTCCTGGATGTGTTGATGTGAATGTGCTAGCAGTGCAATGTCATCTGCATATTCCAGATCTTCCAATGTAGAAAATGTAGTCCATCTTATTCCTCTTGGACTGCCCTCTGTTGTCTGGCGCATCACCCAGTCTATGACTGTTAAAAATAAAGTGGTTGATAAGAGGCATCCCTGTCGTACTCCTATCTTCACCTCAAAGGCGCATGACTGGAAATACACAGGGAGCCGTTCTAGTGTAGTGGTTACCACACTGCGCTGGCAATCGGGAAATCCCAGCTTCAAGCTCGGGCGAGGACATTTGAAAGAGTGTCGTCGACCGGGACTTGGACTGGAATAATTGGAGCATTGGCGAAGACATTTGAAGGAGTGTCATCGACCAGGGACTGGTATAAACTGAACAGCCCCTGACCCGACCCAGCTCTAATGGGTACCTCCGAAGAAGGCGAATATCTGCCTGAATGGCGAGAGGACATCTGTCAGCGTACAGGGAAAAGGGATACTCACGTAAAATCAGTCTCAGGTTAGACATACTAACTGGAGATTTCGTCTCGAGTAATAGCGGGCGTACGAAAAAATTTAAAAATAATGGAAATACCCCGACAAAACACTGACGAATGATAGAAAATACCCCGAGAAAACACTGATGTAAGATAAGAGATACACCGAGAAAACACTGACGTATGATAGGAGATACACCGAGATAATACAAAAATAAGAATCTATAGCTTGAATGTAAAGGTTAAATTATTGTATGGCTGTGAAAGTATGATAGGAGATATACAGAGACAACATTGATGTGTGAAAGGAGATGCACCGAGAAGATACTGATAGGAAATACCCGTTCTACTTGTTTTGTACACTTAGGTAGGGAATTCTGCATGATATCTCTATACATGTATATATTGCGTGGAATGTCAAACACTATTTCCTTTTTCAAAATTTCTATTGTACTACAGTGGAAAAACAATTGATCTTCTGTCTCCTGTGTGTTGGTGTTACATAATTTGCATTTTGGGATGTTTTTCCATTGTGCAACAAGTTTTTGCCTAATGGGTGTTATGCTATATAGTAATCTAAAGGTGACTTCCTTTGCGGATGGAGCAGCTGGTAACTCGTGCAGGCTTCTAAAAATAGGTTGATAATCAGTTATGAAATAATTGTACCCACGTTTTATCCTTGTCACTTATGATGGTACATGACGACAAACTTGCTGTTAAGGACTTCTTTTACAACTTCGGTTGTTGTGGGGCTTCTATTTATGACACCAAGTATTTAGGATGACCAAGTTGTTATATGCGTATTCTGTTCCTACAGTCGAAGTCCTTCGGGTTCTTATATCACTTTTATAGGATTCGTAATACTGTCCGTTGGTATCGATATTGTCTGCTTTAACCCGTGTGATGCATTCTTAGCTGAACATGTTTCATATTAAATATTCGACCATTGACTGACCTGAATTAGTCTCTTGTCTTATTAATTATATTAGCAGTGTGAGATGCAGCGTGTTCAGGCATTAATTATCACTGGTCATGATTAGTTGAATATAAACAGCATTTAACTCAACTCAGAATACTTCAGTTGATAAGACCGTGATTTTGACGACTCAAAATATTTAATTAATGATTTCATTCCATGAGCAGACACCAACTACATGGGAACAAAAGTCACATCACATTCATGTACGTTCTGCAAGAGTTCTCGTTATTTCCTTAACACATGTTCATTAATCTCTATCTAGAGTTCTGGTTAGAGGTCAGTTCCTTTTTAAACGGCCAATGTCCTTTGGCATAAATTCAGAGGCTAACTAGACTTACTCCCGTCGCTAGTTTATTCAATAGCCTTTTACACTAGACTTGATTATCCTGCTAGTTTCGCAATACACTTCTTAAGCTAGACTTACGTCTAATGCTAGCTATATAATATCCATCTATACTAGTCTTACACTATCGCTAGTACCATAATGTTCCTTTGGCATACCACGCCAGGCTAATCTGCCATAATTATACAAACTGCGTTAGGAACGATACGCCTTACGTTTAATCCACGAAATACACTGCTCAAGTGGCTTCCCAGCCAACACAACCAATAAGTGGACGACGCCACACACTTTTAAGCGGTTATACCACACAATATAAGTGGCAAAGGCCACACTTCTGAAACACACTGCCGTAGGGGTCAAAACCCACAAGTCGAATGACGTTACCGAGACATACGCGTCATGCATAGAGATATGCGTACCATGTCGTTACTCTATTCAATTGCGATGTTCCATGGTGCAGCAATTCGAGTTGGCCAAACTCAAATGCCTGCACACATGCAACAATCATCGACATCGGTCGATGAGATATATCTCTATTCGTTTGAGGTGTTCCATGATACAGTCATTCGGATCGTCGACAAATCCAAATGCCTGTAAACATGAAACAATCCTCAACACTTGCCTCTCTCTTGTTTTACTACTAGCATTATAACTAGACCACAAGGTATTTTATATTTGGGCATGTCTGCAAAATAAAAGTAATATAGATGTGAGTGTAGAGTCATATAAAAACCAAAAGCCAACAACAACAAGTTATTAACAATATCTTACAAAAACACACAGAAGTGCTATAAGACCACGTGACGACAACCTGACAACAGTAAAGAGACGAAACTGACTTGTAAAATTGTCACATATCAAAATCACATAGGCTACCATATATGTTTCTAAGTAATAGAAGATAGGTCAAAACGAAAGATAAATAAATTGAGAAAAAAAACATTAATGGACTGTTAGGTTCGTTTTGAGGGTGTTGAGACTGTCACTTCTGACCATAACGCGAATTGATCCATTTTGAAAACAAAGGAGTAATTAATCAAATAAAACTGCCAACAATGGGCACATCAACGAATGTCAAGACTGTTTAAGTTATATCAGTTTATTTGACGATTGCACAGTCAACTAGACGAACATGTTGATAAGAACGACGGACGGTTAACTTTCCACAATACAGTACGTAACGTAGGTTTCATATTTAAAATTACAGTTAGTCCATTCCGTAAGATAATCTCTTTGGTAACGTCAGACTAGTTATACAGTATTTATAACATGGCATCCAAGTAAACAAATGAGGCAGTTATATTCGATAGGTCATCTTTCATTATCCTATGACCTTGGCAATGACGGAGAACCTTATCAGGTCTTCTATATCATATAATGTTCCAATACTACGTATCTCCTTTTAGTACTGGCCTCTTACTTCAATCAATGTTGAATTACAATAATACATATTCCTGCCAACGACCTTTCGTGGCATTAGCGCTTAGATATAACAAATCCTTGAGTCACCTCTGCTTTACGTAGTTAGTATTCTTAACGGCCGAATAATGATACATATAATTAAAATCCTAAGCCAATCCTGGATAATCCTAATTGCAGAAATCCGTCGGATTTAAAATATACATGATAAGTTCAAGTAGGACTCCATTTTGGAACCAATACGTTATTGGTCCAACTAGACGTCTACATGAGGAAAAATTACAATAATATAGATATCATACTTGCATTCTCTTCCCGAGAAAATCACCGGTATATAGTTGACCAAGGTCCTCATCTTCTTAACAGACGGACGGTCATATAAAGAATAAATATTCCCACAACACGGGTTCGAACGCCACAAATCAATGGACTGATTTGGGAACCCAACTTCTACCACCCAGCTATGACGTAGACTAATGTTTGGCAACACGTGCGGGCGGGGTAACCCATACTCCCATTAGTGCACAACCGTGCGCTAAGGAAATCAAACTCACCAATAATACTTACTATCATGTAAGTCGGTGCGTAAAGTTTATTACAGAGGTAGGACCACATATTAAAAAATATGAGACTACCCTCATCTGTAAAAGACTGTAACGGCCTACGAAAAGAACGCTACAGTTTCCTTACCAATCCCCCCAAAAAAATTAATTATATTAATTTTTTTCTTTACTACTCGTGACTAGAGGTGATTCAAGTGTACATAATCATATTTTATAAATATAACATGACATAGAATCATTAAAACATAAATATGAAATTTAAGTGAACTCAAATAAACAAAAGGTATGCACAAAAGCATACACCCACAATTGACCACCTTTGGTACAATGTGGTAAATGAAATAAAATCACGTATTAGAAAAATTGAATTAAACCGAATAGAAACGCAAATGAAAAGAAAATGTAAAAACCAATGAATAAACAGAAAAGAGATGGATATGTCTAAAATGGCAAGTGAAAAAATGAAAAAATACAATTTAAACACATGTATAGATCAACACACTTAACCGTGTATCTAAATTTCCTTTGTGGTACTAATTAAAGTACTAATGTTAAATCACTGCTCTTAAAGAGTGATACATATTAAATTTCGACAATGTAATTAAATATTTCATAGTGAACTAACTTAATTCTTATACTAATTAACTAAGTATCAAAGGTTACTAATCCAACGAATTATTTATTTAAAAAAAAATATAACAATGTCATTAAATTTCTTAGATTAAGAAAGTTCCATTGTCCTGTTAGGAAACAGTTAAAATATACCAAGTTCCGTTCCATGAAAAACAACCAAGTGTTCGCAATGTTATTTCGTTAAGAAAATATAATCCCTTTCCAATGTTATTCACTCTTCAATATCATAAGTAAGTGAATGTTATTTTCACAAATATAGTAATATACTTCAACGTTCCATGTTCTTTTAATACATAATCATAGTAGATTTCAACTTGACTGAATGTTAATGATCCTTATCCACAAGTAAAAAGTTTCAATAGATGAACTGTCTGTGTAGAAGTACAGTTGTATGCAGTGCGTAGTTGCTAACTTGATTCATTCGGACATCTCGACAAAATGTCAGCGAGAACATTCTGAGTACCAGGAATGGATCGTATTGTAAAACTATATGGCTGAAGTGCGATCGCATACCTAGTAGATTTGGCTGATTTCACATCTTTCGTGTTGAGAGCAGTAAATGCTTTCTGGTCTGATTCCACAATAAAGTGCGAACCAAGCAGATATCTCTGGAGTTTTGTTATTGACCAAACAAGTCCAAGAAGTTCCTTATCTAGGACTGAGTAATTTTGTTCAGTCGGAGTTAACTTCCGTGATACATAGAGAACTGGATGCAAGGTGCCATCATATTCTTGTAGTAATACGCTTCCAATGCCGTAATTAGATGCATCACTGAGTAAAACAAACGGTAAATTTGCATTAGGCAACCTTAAAACATGAGCATCCAAAAAAAATCCGTTATTATATCCAACGCGATTTGATGTTCGTTAGACCACCGAATCACGTTAGCTGTACCCTTTCTCAGCAAGGAAGAAAAAGGTGCAGTTATAGTAGACAAGTGAGGAATGAACTTAGAATAGAACTGTATTAGTCCCAAAAGTGATCTAACTTGTTTTTTTTGTCTTGGGTGCTGAGATGTTTAGAATCTTAGAGACATTACTGTCCTCAGTATACATCAAACCATGACCTATACGATGGCCTAGAAAGGAGATGTCATGAAAACCGACAAATGCCTTTGAAGGTTTTGCTGTTAAGTTATAATCCCGTAAAGTAGAAAGTAAAGCTTTCAATCCCTGAATATGTTCATCCCAAGAGTAACTGAAAAGACAGATGTGATCTATGTAATTAATGACATCGGGACGATGAGACAGTATGCGGCGCGTCATGCGTACAAAGGTAGCTGGCGCATTTACTAATCCAAATGGCATAAAATTCCATTGGAATAGACCCCGTGGTGTCGAGAAAGCGGTGAATGACTTTGCTTTTGGTGTGAGTGGCACTTGCCAGTAGCCCTTAGAGAGGTCAAATTTCGAAAAGAATGTAGCATGGGCTAATTTCACCAATAAGTCATCTAAGAGAGGTAAAGGTTCCGCATCGAATTTTGTAACTTTGTTTAATTTCCTGTAATCAACGCAAAGACGAATATTGTTGTCTTTCTTCCTAATGATCACCATAGATGAAGAGTATGGTGATGAAGATGGTTCAATTATATTTAATTGAAGCATATCATCCAATTCCTTATCAACCGTATCACGAAAGTGTAAAGGGATAGGATATGGCCGAACTCGAATAGGCGTATCGTCAGTCAGAATAATGTCATGTTGGATGACTGACGTATGACCTGGGATGTCAGTGAGGACATCCTCATACGAGTGTAGAATATTAGAGACTTGCTGACGTTGATCAGCCGAAAGAGTGGATGAGATAGTAACATCATTCCAGTTCTCAGTGGAATGAAGTGGTACAACTGGTATTGGCAGTTGCACATCATCGAAAGAAGATTCTTCTTCTTGTATGACTGACAAACTAGAGTAGTGTTGAATAGGAGGTGTAGGATCGTCAGTTGCTTGGAACACTGACTGTAGATAATCAGGACGTGAGTAATATTCCTTTAACATGTTAATGTGGAAGGTTTTATGCTTACCATGAATATCAACGATGTAGTCGACATCGGATATTCTTGAGATGATCCTGAAAGGACCTCTCCAAGTAATTAATAGACGATTGTTATGAGCAGGTAGTAAGACAAAAGCTTCGTCACCAGGGAGAAGCTGGCGAAGACGTCTATATTTGTTTGCAAATAGACGAGCTTTTTCTTTGGCTTGTTCGGATGATGCAGTAGCTAGTCTACAAGCATCTATGATTCTCTTTCTCAAAGAGATCACATACTCATAAGAGAATTGAGTTTCCTCTTCAATATTCTCTTCAACCAATAAGTCGTGGATTAATGACATCGGTCCACGTGGTTGCATGCCAAAAACTAGCTGGAATGGAGAAAATCCCGTGGCTTGATTTTGCACTTCGCGATACGCAAAGAGGGCAGCGGGTAGGACCCGGTCCCAATCCTGAGGGTGATCTTGAGTCATCTTACCCAAAAATTACTTGAGAGTCCTATTTTGACGCTCAATTAACCCATTGGACATGGCATGGTAAATTGAACTAAGAGATCTGTCTATACCTAATGTCTTCATAACTTGTGACATAGATTCAGAAATGAACTGGACACCATGATCCGATAAGATCTTTCGTGGAAAACCTATGCGTGAGAAGATCAACATCAAAGCCTCTGCTACACTGGCAGATGAAGTGTTCTTCAGAGGGATGGCCTCAGGCCAACGAGTACACATATCACTGCAGGTAAGGATATTCGTATTTCCTCTGGCAGATGGTAGCATCGGACCAATAATGTCAATAGCCATTTTGTCAAATGGTCTAATCGGGATGTCCGCAGCTTGAATAGGAGCCGCATGAAATGGACCCCTTACTTTAACCTCCTGACATATCAAACATGAACGACAATAGAGAGTAACATCTCTATGAACGCCCGGCCAGTAGAATGCAGAAAGCACTCTGGATTTGGTACGCGAAAAACCCATATGGCCTGCGCATTGCGAATCGTGAGCATGTCGTAATATCCGAGATCTCATAGCAGACGGGACTAGAATCTGAGAACATAAGGATGAATCCTTTTCCCATATCAATCTAACTAAAATCCCATTTTAAAGAATAAAGTCATGTCTAGATTTTGCAAGTTTGTTGCTGGTATTCTTTTTGTTCACATACTGAAAGAATTTTTTTAAAGAATCATCATTCTTTTGTAACGTTGCAAACAACTCCCGTGAAATAGGGGTATCGTCATCACAAGTGGTATGACCTGTAGGTTCAGCAGGTGTATCATGCGAAATAACAGTAGCTTGCGCTCTGGTCACTACTGCATTAGCAGCCTGAATATGTCGCTCTTCCCATGCAGCAATTTGCTGAGGGGTACACTCTGTTATACCATGTACGCGACCTAGGATGACATCACAAATTGGATTTGGAAGGAGACAGGCGTGGATCTTTCCTGAAAAAAATGGTGTGTTAAGATCAATAATAGCTGTAGGAAAGGTTTCCACCGTGACGCCGAAGGTGACGCACTTGACAGTATGGCCAGTGGCACAACGAGGGTCGATCAGCGAATTCCGTACACCGACAGTGTTAAACCTGAATCAAATAAAAGAGAGCATGGAATGGCATTGACATATCCTCTGTTAAACTTAAGAGAACCCTGTCCCTGGTGTACTGACGCAGAAGTGGCCGTGCAGACCGCAGGTAGACTAGGCAAAATATGTCCGCAGCGCAGCATCGTGATCGCCTTGGCCTGGAAAAGAGTCGAGCATTCTGGACAATCTTTTACCTAATTACAATCAAGAGAACAAGACATGGCATTATGAGTATCAGCACCTTTACCCTGTTCAATGTTAGCCTGTGTATCACTTAAAGCGACATTAGAATGTCTACGTGTATTGCTCGAAGATCTATCTCTTCGTCGCGATCGATTATGATTATTGGCATTAAAATTGCCACTATTACCATTTCTGCTTGAGTTAACATCTGGATGAGTACGCCAATTATTGTAATTAACGTTGTGATGTTGGCTAAATGAGTTATTCCAAGAACTTTGTCTGTTTTGTGGAACCTGAGATTTTGATCGCCAGTTTTGTTTATTATAATCTCCTTGATTATATTTAAAATTATTGTTACCAAAAATCTCGCGATCTGTGAGATTGGTTGCAGGAAACATTAAATGGAGCAGATTGTTGAAATTGCTTCCCCTTATAAAAATTACCACTGTTGAAATTGTCATTATTTCCCTTATTGAAGTATCTGTCGTTGTTCAATGAACGATTGTTTGGAAAATTATTTTGTTGTATGGCAAAAGCAACTAACAATTCACTTTTAATCTGTGCATTACTTAGATCCATGGATGGATGAGCAGTGCAGAAATTTTTAGAATGTTCTTCTAGATCTTTCATAGACAACGGTTTCCGTTCGTGCAAAAATGCAAGAAACGCTGGATTTACTGACGATAGCACCTTATCGCGCAGTAGTAAACCGAAAAGACCTTCATACGACTTTTCTATCTTGGACAATTCGATCCATCTTTCCAAGGTTAGCCGTATTTGGGAAAGAAAATCACTAAAGTTCTTTCCTGATTGCGGTATCAACGTTCGAAAACGCAATCTGTATTCATTTTCCGTCATTTGGTATTTTCTAAGAAGTGCAGCTCTAAGTGCTTCATAATCATTTTTTTCATTAGTACTGGTAGTATGATAAACTGCCAAAGCATCCCCTGTGAGTAATCTGGATAAATATGTACAATATAGTGCTTTATCCACATTATAAGACCTACAATTGGCCTCAAATCTATCTAAAAAGAATATTACGTCGTCAGACGGGGGATTAAATTTAGGTAATTTAAGGTGAACTTCCTTAAAATTATCATGTCTGGATGAAGATTGGCCTTCGAAAGTTCTCTGAGAATTAGCTTCTTGAGTTAACCTAATTCTATCATATTCTACCTCTGCTAATTTCAGATCATGTTGTCGTTTCCTTTCATTTTCCTCTGCTTCAAGTTGAAATTTCTTTGCATTTTCCTGAGCTATAAATTTTCTCTCCTCCATTTCTCTTTGCTTATTTTCCATTTCTCTTTGCTTATTTTCCATTTCAGTTTTAAGTAGCCTTTCTTTTTCTGCAGCTTCAAATCTAAATTTTTCATCAGCCTCCAATCTTTTCTGTTCTGCCTGACGCTGAAATCGTTTCTCTTCTAATTCATTGGCTAATCTCATTTTTTTCTCATTTTCCTCAGCTTCAAATTTCAAATTTTCTAATCTTAATTTTTCAGCTTCTAATCTTTGAGCTTCCAACCTTTGAGATTCTTTATATTCCGACATAGCGAATTGTCTTACCTCTTTAGGAGGTATCTGAAGAGCTTTCGCTTGTTTAATGAAATAATCTAGTGAATACATTATGCTTTATAAGTAGTCACAATACTCTTAATTTCTAAAATGATAAATAATTAATGTAGATTAATTATTCTTGTTAATTCACCCAGTGGCCTTCGTTCCTGTCCTAGAACGGTAAATTATTGTCATATAAATGTCAAATATATTAATAATTAATAAAGTAATTTATGCAATGAAATGTTATGAAAGCAACAACGTGATAGACAATAGAAACAATATTGACGAGACGAAATAATCAAAGACAAGTGAAAACAATCGCAGAAATCAAATAAAATAAAAATGTGAAACTAAAATAGGATGTCGTAAAGAATTACGATGACAACTGCGATAAGATAATAAACAAGACAATGAACAACACAGTGTATAAACATAGGTTTTGTAAAAAAACTCAACGATAGTCAGGTGAGAATGGACGCATAATACAAACAAGATACATCATAAAACCAAGGTACGAATAAAAATAACTACAAAAACAACAATTAAAAACTTGACGGAACAACTAAACAGTCTTTTACAGATGAGGATAGTCTCATATTTTTTAATATGTGGTCCTAGATCTGTAATAAACTTTACGCACCGACTTACATGATAGTAAGTATTATTGGTGAGTTTGATTTCCTTAGCGCACGGTTGTGCACTAATGGGAGTATGTGTTACCCCGCCCGCACGTGTTGCCAAACATTAGTCTACGATATAGCTGGGTGGTAGAAGTTTGGTTCCCAAATCAGTCCATTGATTTGTGGCGTTCGAACCCGTGTTGTGGGAATATTTATTCTTTATATGACCGTCCGTCTGTTAAGAAGATGAGGACCTTGGTCAACTAAATACCGGTGATTTTCTTGGGAAGAGAATGCAAGTATGATATCTATATTATTGTAATTTTTCCTCATGTAGACGTCTAGTTGGACCAATAACGTATTGGTTCCAAAATGGAGTCCTACTTGAACTTATAATGTATATTTTAAATCCGACGGATTCCTGCAATTAGGATTATCAAGGATTGGCATAGGATTTTAATTATATGTATCATTATTCGGCCGTTAAGAATACTTACTACGTAAAGCAGAGGTGACTCAAGGATTTGGTATATCTAAGCGCTAATGCCACGAAAGGTCGTTGGCAGGAATATGTATTAGTGTAATTCAACATTGATTGAAGTAAGAGGCCAGTACCAAAAGGAGATACGTAGTATTGGAACATTATATGATATAGAAGACCGGATAAGGTTCTCCGTCATTGCCAAGGTCATAGGATAATGAAAGATGACCTATCGAATATAACTGCCTCATTTGTTTACTTGGATGCCATGTTATAAATACTGTATAACTAGTCTGACGTTACCAAAGAGATTATCTTACGGAATGGACTAACTGTAATTTTAAATATGAAACCTACGTTACGTACTGTATTGTGGAAAGTTAACCGTCCGTCGTTCTTATCAACATGTTCGTCTAGTCAACTGTGCAATCGTCAAATAAACTGATATAACTTAAACAGTCTTGACATTCGTTGATGTGCCCATTGTTGGCAGTTTTATTTGATTGATTACTCCTTTGTTTTCAAAATGGATCAATTCGCGTTATGGTCAGAAGTGACAGTCTCAACACCCTCAAAACGAACCTAACAGAAATGGTGGAACCAGTGTGTTTTGGAAACTACAATTTTCAAGCAGGGAACGTTCTAACAATCAAAAAAATCGATTGAAGAGAAATACCTCCATCTTCGAAAGGAAACGTCAGCTTACTCTTCCTATCAAGTCGACGGTTGTCTCAAGGTCAAGGACGACGTTGGACATCATCTTCAAGTTGCAACATCGGACACTATCATAGTGTTACATCTATTGTTTTTACAAGGCTCATGCATGCAGTCCCGGATGCCAGGGATATATTTTTTCTCATCTGAGGATAAGTAAAAACGTCGTGTCATGTTCGTTTTACGTTTAGCTGTGCCTTCTCTTAGTAATATGTCCACTACTTTTTTATTCATGTTTTACGTTCCATGTTCTATGTTTTTAAGTGGGAGGTTGGGCAGGAGACTTATGACGGGTATATACCAGTTTCACCACAGGTGCGTCTTAAGCGTTCTATAGGAATTATTTTGCAGACTTCTCTCAGTGGAATGTTCCTACGCGTGAGCGTAGAAGGATTCTAGGTCCACTGTGTGTGGTGGTCTGTGACACCTGACTGTTTAGTTGTTCCGTCAAGTTTTTAGTTGTTGTTTTCGTAGTTTTTTTTTATTCGTACCTTGGTTTTATGATGTATCTTGTTTGTATTATGCGTCCATTCTCACCTGACTATCGTTGAGTTTTTTACAAAACCTATGTTTATACACTGTGTTGTTCATTGTCTTGTTTATTATCTTATCGCAGTTGTCATCGTAATTCTTTACGACATCCTATTTTAGTTTCACATTTTTATTTTATTTGATTTCAGCGATTGTTTTCACTTGTCTTTGATTATTTCGTCTTGTCAGTATTGTTTCTATTGTCTATCACGTTGTTGCTTTCATAACATTTCATTGCATAAATTACTTTATTAATTATTAATATATTTGACATTTATATGACAATAATTTACCGTTCTAGGACAGGAACGAAGGCCACTTGGTGAATTAACAAGGTTAATTAATTTACATTAATTATTTATCATTTTAGAAATTAAGAGTATAGTGACAACATATAAAGCATAATGTATTCACTAGATTATTTCATTAAACAAGCAAAAGCTCTTCAGATACCTCCTGAAGAGGTAAGACAATTCGCTATGTCGGAATATAAAGAATCTCAAAGGTTGGAAGCTCAAAGATTAGAAGCTGAAAAATTAAGATTAGAAAATTTGAAATTTGAAGCTGAGGAAAATGAGAAAAAAATGAGATTAGCCGCTGAATTAGAAGAGAAACGATTTCAGCGTGATGCAGAACAGAAAAGATTGGAGGCTGAAGAAAAATTTAGATTTGAAGCTGCAGAAAAAGATAGACTTCTTAAAATTGAAATGGAAAATAAGCAAAGAGATGCTACGGAAAAAGAAAGACTACTTAAAATTGAAATGGAAAATAAGCAAAGAGAAATAATGGAGAAAAAATTTATAGCTCAGGAAAATGCAAAGAAATTTCAACTTGAAGCAGAGGAAAATGAAAGGAAACGACAACATGATCTGAAATTAGCAGAGGTAGAATATGATAGAATTAGGTTAACAAGAAGCTAATTCTCAGAGAACTTTCGAAGGCCACTCTTCATCCAGACATGATAATTTTAAGGAAGTTCACCTTAAATTACCTAAATTTAATCCCCCGTCTGACGACGTAATATTCTCTTTAGATAGATTTGAGGCCACTTGTAGGTCTTATAATGTGGATAAAGCTCTATATTGTACATATTTATCCAGATTACTCACAGGGGATGCTTTGGCAGTTTATCATACTACCAGTACTAATGAAAAAAATGATTATGAAGCACTTAGAGCTGCACTTCTTAGAAAATACCAAATGACGGAAAATGAATACAGATTGCGTTTTCGAACGTTGATACCGCAATCAGGAAAGAACTTTAGTGATTTTCTTTCCCAAATACGGCTAACCTTGGAAAGATGGATCGAATTGTCCAAGATAGAAAAGTCGTATGAAGGTCTTTTCGGTTTACTACTGCGCGATAAGGTGCTATCGTCAGTAAATCCAGCGTTTCTTGCATTTTTGCACGAACGGAAACCGTTGTCTATGAAAGATCTAGAAGAACATTCTAAAAATTTCTGCACTGCTCATCCATCCATGGATCTAAGTAATGCACAGATTAAAAGTGAATTGCCAGTTGCTTTTGCCATACAACAAAATAATTTTCCAAGCAATCGTTCATTGAACAACGACAGATACTTCAATAAGGGAAATAATGACAATTTCAACAGTGGTAATTTTTATAAGGGGAAGCAATTTCAACAATCTGCTCCATTTAATGTTTCCTGCAACCAATCTCACAGATCGCGAGATTTTGGTAACAATAATTTTAAATATAATCAAGGAGATTATAATAAACAAAACTGGCGATCAAAATCTCAGGTTCCACAAAACAGACAAAGTTCTTGGAATAACTCATTTAGCCAACATCACAACGTTAATTACAATAATTGGCGTACTCATCCAGATGTTAACTCAAGCAGAAATGGTAATAGTGGCAATTTTAATGCCAATAATCATAATCGATCGCGACGAAGAGATAGATCTTCGAGCAATACACGTAGACATTCTAATGTCGCTTTAAGTGATACACAGGCTAACATTGAACAGGGTAAAGGTGCTGATACTCATAATGCCATGTCTTGTTCTCTTGATTGTAATTAGGTAAAAGATTGTCCAGAATGCTCGACTCTTTTCCAGGCCAAGGCGATCACGATGCTGCGCTGCGGACATATTTTGCCTAGTCTACCTGCGGTCTGCACGGCCACTTCTGCGTCAGTACACCAGGGACAGGGTTCTCTTAAGTTTAACAGAGGATATGTCAATGCCATTCCATGCTCTCTTTTATTTGATTCAGGTTTAACACTGTCGGTGTACGGAATTCGCTGATCGACCCTCGTTGTGCCACTGGCCATACTGTCAAGTGCGTCAACTTCGGCGTCACGGTGGAAACCTTTCCTACAGCTATTATTGATCTTAACACACCATTTTTTTCAGGAAAGATCCACGCCTGTCTCCTTCCAAATCCAATTTGTGATGTCATCCTAGGTCGCGTACATAGTATAACAGAGTGTACCCCTCAGCAAATTGCTGCATGGGAAGAGCGACATATTCAGACTGCTAATGCAGTAGTGACCAGAGCGCAAGCTACTGTTATTTCGCATGATACACCTGCTGAACCTACAGGTCATACCACTTGTGATGATGATACCCCTATTTCACGGGAGTTGTTTGCAACGTTACAAAAGAATGATGATTCTTTAAAAAAATTCTTTTAGTATGTGAACAAAAAGAATACCAGCAACAAACTTGCAAAATCTAGACATGACTTTATTCTTTAAAATGGGATTTTAGTTAGATTGATATGGGAAAAGGATTCATCCTTATGTTCTCAGATTCTAGTCCCGTCTGCTATGAGATCTCGGATATTACGACATGCTCACGATTCGCAATGCGCAGGCCATATGAGTTTTTTGCGTACCAAATCCAGAGTGCTTTCTGCATTCTACTGGCCGGGCGTTCATAGAGATGTTACTCTCTATTGTCGTTCATGTTTGATATGTCAGGAGGTTAAAGTACGGGGTCCATTTCATGCGGCTCCTATTCAAGCTGCGGACATCCCGATTAGACCATTTGACAAAATGGCTATTGACATTATTGGTCCGATGCTACCATCTGCCAGAGGACATACGCATATCCTTACTTGCATTGATATGTGTACTCGTTGGCCTGAGGCCATCCCTCTGAAGAACACTTCATCTGCCAGTGTAGCAGAGGCTTTGATGTTGATCTTCTCACGCATAGGTTTTCCATGCCATGTACAATGGGTTAATTGAGCGTCAAAATAGGACACTCAAGCAGTTGTTGGGTAAGATGACTCAAGATCACCCTCTGGATTGGGACCGGGTCCTACCCGCTGCCCTCTTTGCGTATCGCAAAGTGCTAAATCAAGCCACGGGATTTTCTCCATTCCAGCTTGTTTTTGGCATGCAACCACGTGGACCGATGTCGTTAATCCACGACTTATTGGTTGAAGAGAATATTGAAGAGGAAACTCAATCCTCTTATGAGTATGTGATCTCTTTGAGAAAGAGAATCATAGATGCTTGTAGACTAGCTACTGCATCATCTGAACAAGCTAAAGAAAAAGCTCGTCTATTTGCAAACAAGTATAGACGTCTTCGCCAGCTTCTCCCTGGTGGCGAAGCTTTTGTCTTACTCCGTACTCATAACAATCGTCTATTAATTACTTGGAGAGGTCCTTTCAGGATTATCTCAAGAATATCTACAGTCAGTGTTCCAAGCAACTGACGATCCTACACCTCCTATTCAACACTACTCTAGTTTGTCAGTCATACAAGAAGAAGAATCTTCTTTCGATGATGTGCAACTGCCAATACCAGTTGTACCACTTCATTCCAATGAGAACTGGAATGATGTTACTATCTCATCTACTCTTTCGGCTGATCAACGTCAGCAAGTCTCTAATATTCTACACTCGTATGAGGATGTCCTCACTGACATCCCAGGTCATACGTCAGTCATCCAACATGACATTATTCTGACTGACCATACGCCTATTCGAGTTCGCCATATCCTATCCCTTTACACTTTCGTGATATGGTTGATAAGGAATTGGATGATATGCTTAAATTAAATATAATTGAACTATCTTCATCACCATACTCTTCATCTATGGTGATCATTAGGAAGAAAGACAACAATATTCGTCTTTGCGTTTGTAGTGAAATTGACAGAGATACAACGGTAAAATCCCTCCAAAGATAACATCTAAGGATAAAAACATAATGCGTAGGCTGCTGATGTACATGATCGCCTAGACCGCGGGTCATCATCCTCCATAATAATTGACTTGCTAGACAGGAGGGGAACGGCGGATCAAAAAAGAAAAAAAAATATGACTGGAAAGGCTAAGGAGACGCAATTGGGGGGGAAACGGAGAAAAGTCACGTTCCCAAGTTGACATAAAAAGTAAGCAACTCGACAGAAGGGACCTTAGATATAATACGCCACAGTCATTTATTGGACGCTTTTGCGATACCAGGCTTTTGATTTGAATGGAGCGGTAAAACGCAGATGTTAGGAATATTACAAAAATTAAAAAGTAATTTTTTCTTAATATTAATGTTAGGAATATAAAAATTAGCTGGCCGGATGGCCTATTCTGAGCAGTGAACTAAGATGGTCTTAATTTTACAAACGGATAGATAATATTGAAGATAATGACAAAAGACAGTGTAGTTCACATCATCGACAGACTGTGTTGAATAAAAAAGTGTCGCAATTTGCACACAAAAACACGACCTTGGACGCAGGTGTTCAAATTTACTTAGTATGGAGGAGAGGGTTTTTGAGCGGTAGCTGTGTCTAAATATAACTTTTAACGACAAAATTTTGGAGGGGAGAGAAAGGTTGGTTCAAAAATCAAGCACATTTTTTTTAGAAACACAAGTAGAGACGGACAGACTAACAGATAAACATCCATACTTGACTGAAGCATGACTGAAATGACTTTATGGTAGGAAATTTGAAATTTAAAATAACCTAGGCAGTGATTGGCCACAGACAATCATATCATTAGCGCTCAGACGCGAAAGTGGGGCCATTCTTCAATAGTTGTTCAGTGATAGACACAGATTTTAAAGTGTGGTGATTCCATATGAAAGCAAGTGAAAGAAGTTTAGGGACGCCATACTATAGCCAGCAGCTCAGCTGAGTTTTGCTAGCAATTCTGTGTTATTTATTCATAATCTGGTAAGATTGAAATTATTTCTTTATATATTTTGAATATTGTTTCATGTTCGAGTGATTTGATACTGCCATATCGAAATCTAGCCTTACAAACAAGTAGGGATTTGCTCTAGACCCCCCGCCCTAGTCAGGGTCTAGGGACCAACAATGTACATAAACTCCAGCAAGGATTATGCAAGACAGATCAAGTGTTGAGAATAATGATACATATTACCTATCCTCTTTTAGGGCCGAAAACTAATAAACATTTTTCAGGATCTATAGTCTGGGAGGATCTATCTGATGTAAAACCACCATGGTAAATGTGCTGTTTGGTCAGAGAGATCTGACCTGTCTGTATGATGTGGTTGTTGTGTCACTGTTGTGTCCAGACGTGGGTAGAGAATAGATTTTGACACATGGCCCATACTTTGATTGCAGAGCTGCGAGTTTCTGTCGTCAACAAAGCAGGGTCTATTCAGTTGGTGACTTTACTCGAGTGTATCTGTGCAGTATTTGTGACAGAGACCACCATTATTGCCCGCCAGCACGGAGAGGTGGGACCACCTGATTTCAGCACCAGAGCGACAACTACCAGATGAGTGAGCCTCTGGTCTGCTGGACTTTCACCAACGCCCTTTAGTTACTAAGAACCCCATAAAGATTCCCACCATTTTCTGGACACTGTGTAGTCAATATAGACAGGTGTGATGAGGCCACCCCAACAGCACAAACAGTACTATCCTCCCAAGTAGATGAATACTAGAACATTTTAATAAAACTAACTAGTATAGTACATATATATGTACACTATTGCATTTATGATATAATATTCCATGCATTTCTTTTCATAATCTCTAAATCCTTTTAAGTTCTGGTCAACCTAAAAAATTGACACAGAACAAAATAAATGTAATATACTTATATCAAAAAATTTTTACACACGTGAGTTAGTTCAGTGTATTTTAACAATTATTAATATTATTAGTCTTGTTACATATCTGTGGGTATATTTATAATCCATTACACCATACTACATAGCATAACCCTAGACACTTTACGTAGCCACATTCATTAAAAAAAAAATTAAGTGTGAGGTCGTAGTGGTAGCAAGAAAGGCCTTCTGACAATTCTCAACTACATTTTACCTCAGGAGCCTTCACAGCTGGCCTCATACAATTACATTTAGTAATATCATCATCATACAATACCATCAAACACCACTACAATATTGGGGTCTTGTCCAGGGATAATTAGCCCAACAGTAATATTAGGATCTCCTGGTGGGAGAAATAAAAGTAGGGAAATAAATTGTAAAATTTCCCTTAAAATTAAAAGTGTCCCTGCAGATAAAAGTTGGTGAATCTTCACAGCCAGTAATAATTAATTAGTTAACTGGTTAGTTAGAATTAGTTAGACTATAGTCATAAGAAGTACTTAGTGTATTTACTGGTTAGAAATTTAGCTTGTATATTATTATATTGTCTAAAAAGTATGGCGGAGCTGGCAAAATTTAGATCAGCTGCTGTGCTCACCGCGAAGGAGATGGGAATGGATGGTCAAATTTTAATTCAATACGTAACGACTGAATGTGATAAATATATTGAACGGGAAGAAAGGAGGTTAGTTGAAGAGAAGAGGTTAGAGGCTGATAGAGAAATTAAGAGGCTGCAGATTGAGGCAGAAGAAAAAAGGTTGACTGCCGAAAGGGAGGCAGAAGAAAAACGACAGCAAAGGGAGGCAGAAGAAAAACGACAGCAAAGGGAGGCAGAAGAAAAAAGGTTGACTGCCGAAAGGGAGGCAGAAGATAGAAGGTTGCAGAGGGAGCACGAATTACGACTAAGGGAGCTGGAATTACAAGGCCCGGCCCCTGAAAATGGTGCCAGCCCTTTTGCCTCAGATGCTACGCCCAGTCTGGGAGCCTCAAACTCAGCTATGGGGTTTCATTTAGACCATTTTGTTGAGAAAGACGATGACATAGAGGGGTACCTAGGACGTTTTGAGTTATTAGCTACTACATATGGGTTAGAGAGAGAGAGGTGGAGTTTAAAGCTATCACAGGGATTGAGGGGTACTTCTTATGAAGTATTTGCTAAAATGAACAGGGAAGACCAAGACAATTATGACATGTTAAAGCAGGCTTTGTTATTAAGGTACGAGAAGAATGGTGAATTTTATCGTAAGAAATTCAGAAATGCCAAACTGTTGTCTGGGGAGACATACCACCAATTCTCTGCTAGACTAGAAACCTATTTGGAGAAATGGACGGCTCTGGGGAAGACCCAAGATCTCAAAGAAATGATCATGATTGAGCAATTGAGAGAGTCCATGGCTCCAGACATGAGAAAATTTCTCATGGAACAAGGTGCAGAGAAGTTGGGGGAAATTTTAAATGTTGCTGAGAGGTATCAGGCAGCCCAGGCAGAGGTAAGTGGTGCTAAAAAGAAGCACATAGACAATTTTAAAGCTCCACAGCAATTTAATAAATTTGATAATAGAGAGCAGGGAAATAAAGGTAGGACAAACTTTGAGCGGCCAAGAAATGACTATCGCGACAGAAACTCACAGTTCAATGACCAAAAGTTCAATGAAAGAAAACCGTTGAACCAAGGAAAAAGATGGTGTAAATGGTGCAAGAAGGATAACCATAACACCGAATTTTGTAGAAGGAAACCTTCAAACATTGCTGCAATGAAGTCGGGGACGCAAAGATTAAAGGTTAATCCTAAGGGACAACAGGAACCTTATCACCCCCCAGTTTGTGAGGATGTTATTTGTAATGGGGTCACCATAAGGTGCCTTTATGATACAGGTTTGGATTATGATTCAGTTGTGAAGTCTAGCCTAGTGGACCCAAGTCAGTATACCACAGAAACAGTGGAAATACAAGGGGCGACTAAGGACATACCACTCATGACACTTCCCATCGCAAGGATAACGGTGAAAACTCGCTATGTGGAAGGAGAAATCAGAGCAGCAGTGATAGATGAACCAATCTACCCTCTGATATTGGGGTGTAGATACGTCTTCTTGGGGAATCCCGAGAAACCTGTGATCTTGGCGACAGTGCAGACCAGGTCACAGAAGAAGGAGGAAGAAGGTGAACCTATAAATGCTCATCCAGAGGAGATGAGGAAGGCGCAGGCTGAGGATAGGACACTCAAGCCCTGTTTTAAAAAATTGCCCAAATGCCACACACCTCCGAGCAAGGGGGAATATTTCATGAAGAACAAACTCTTATACAGGAAGGCCGGAACTGGAACAAATGGTCACAACCAGCTGGTTCTTCCCACTTCATATAGAGATAAAGTGATGGAACTCGGGCATGCGATTCCCTTCAGTGGTCACATGGGGATCAGCGCCACAGGACAGCGTATAGCTTGTCATTACTTCTGGCCAGGGATAACGGAGGATATAAAAAGATATGTCAAATCCTGCCCAGAATGTCAAAGGGTAGCTCCAAAGCACTGGACTGCTCCTGCAACTCTAGGGGAAATGCCCATAGTGGGAACACCTTTTGAGAGGGTTGCAGTGGATATTGTAGGACCTCTCACTCGGACCAAGAGGAGGAACAGTTACATCCTTACTCTGGTGGACACTTGTTCTATGTGGGGAGAGGCGGTAGCCCTGCCATCAATTGATTCAAAACATGTAGCAGAGGCACTACTTACAATATTTACCCGATTAGGATTCCCGCATCAAATCTTGACGGATAATGGATCTCAGTTCAAGGGGAAACTAACGGAAGAAGTTTTTAAGCTATTTCAAGCCAGGCACTTTCATTGTAGTCCGTACCATCCACAAGGGAACGGCCAGGTAGAGAGGTTCAATGGGACTCTCATTTCTATCCTGAGAAAGCTGGCACACGAAAAACCGGATCTGTGGGATCAATTCCTGCCCGCCGCATTGTTTGCGTACCGGGAGGTACCACATAGTTCAACCGGGATGGCTCCCGCAACTTTGCTATTTGGGAGGCCAATAAAAGGTCCATTAGAAGCCCTATTAAGGACCTGGACAGATGAGAAGGCGGAAGAGACTGTTACCTCATCGTATCAATATGTGAACGAACTGACCACTCGTTTGAAGGCTGGATGGAAACTGGCAAATGATAATTTGAAACAAGC
This sequence comes from Oreohelix idahoensis, assembly GCA_024509875.1. NCBI lineage: Eukaryota > Metazoa > Mollusca > Gastropoda > Stylommatophora > Oreohelicidae > Oreohelix > Oreohelix idahoensis. The sequence continues at coordinate 215,020 of JAMPIV010021114.1, read as the reverse complement.
CAGGAAGAAACATGCAGCATATTTTAATAGGAAGGCAAAGGACAGGGAACTGGCAGTCGGAGAGAAGGTGCTGCTTCTACTACCCGGAAGCCAGAATAAATTACAAATTGGTTGGCAAGGTCCATATACGGTTCTAGAGAAGGTGTCTAGAACAAACTATAAAATTGACAAAAAGGGGAAGGAAAAAGTTTATCATGTAAACCTGTTAAAGAAGTATCTGGACAGACCACTCCAGGAAAGCACCCCTTTATTGACCTTGGCTATTGCAACCCAGATGCAAAAGGAACCACTCACCTCACATGAATACCCATTACATCCTTGTGAAACAGCAGCACAGGTAAAAGTCAGTAAGCACCTGACTAAAAACCAGAGGGAGAGAGTTCAAAAGGTTCTGGAGGAACATACAGATGTATTAACAGATAAACCAGGCCATACAAATTTGCTACAGTATGACATGAAACTGGTAGACTCAAACCCAATCTGTATGAGAGCCTATTCTATTCCGTTCGCGAAGGAGAAGGCATTGAAGGAAGAAATAGAGTATTTGTTGAAGGAGGGGATTATTTCGCACAGTGAATCATCTTTTAGTTCTAGTGTCGTTTTGTTGAGAAAACCGTCTGGGGAACACAGACTGTGCATAGATTACAGGAAACTGAATGCTGTCACAGAAGGACAAGTGGATCCATTACCAGACACAAAACAGTTATTTGCCAGACTGAACAAGGCAAAATACTTTTCAAAGGTGGATCTTAGTAAAGGCTATTACCAGATCCCAGTGAAGCCTGAAGTGAGACCTTATTTGGCTTTTAGCACTTCGGATGGACATTATGAATTCAATATGCTACCATTCGGACTGAAAAATGCTCCGAGTGTGTTTTCAAGGATGATGCGAAAATTGTTGGATCCCCTGAATAACCCCTGTATCACAAATTTCATGGATGATATTCTCGTCGCCACCGAGACATTTGCAGAACACATTGAAGCTCTGGAGATGTTGTTTGATAGACTTCGGGAGGCAAACTTAACTGCTAGGCCCACAAAATGTTGTATTGGATGCAAAGAGTTGGAATTCTTGGGACACACTGTCTATCAGGGTAATATGACCCCTGATCCTAAGAACTTGGAAAAACTGCAGAGAGCACCTAGGCCGCAAACAAAAAAGGACGTGCGATCATTTGTGTCGTTATGCGGATTTTATCAGAAATACATCAAGAATTTTAACGCTATATGTGCTCCTCTAACTGATTTGACTCGCAAGGGACTTCCAGATAAAATTATTTGGACTGCACAATGTGAACTAGCGTTCCAAGAGTTAAAGGAAAAACTCACTAGCAAGCCTATTCTCAAACTGCCTGATTTGACACAGGACTTTGTCTTAAGAACCGATGCAAGTAATGTAGGACTCGGAGGGGCTTTGTTGCAAAGATCATCTTCACCTGATGGGGAACTTAAACCAGTCGCTTATGCAAGCCGCAAATTGAATAAGGCGGAACAAGGATACTCCACAAGCGAAAAAGAATGTTTAGCATTAATCTGGGCAATAAAGAAGTTTCAAATCTATCTGTATGGTAGGACATTTGTGGTGGAGACGGACCATCAGCCTCTCGTGTTCTTGTCTCAGGCTAAGCATGAAAACGCAAGATTGCTGAGGTGGTCTTTATTGCTTCAACCTTATCAGTTTAGTATCCAATATATCCCAGGCAAATTGAATGTCGGTGCAGATTTCCTCAGTCGGCACCCCTGTGATCAAAATTAGAGTAGTGGCAGACGTGAGGAGTAATTTTACCTATGTGTATCGCTGGTTTTGGAACTTGCCATAGGCATGTTTTCAAGTGGGGAGATGTGTAGTGAAATTGACAGAGATACAACGGTAAAATCCCTCCAAAGATAACATCTAAGGATAAAAACATAATGCGTAGGCTGCTGATGTACATGATCGCCTAGACCGCGGGTCATCATCCTCCATAATAATTGACTTGCTAGACAGGAGGGGAACGGCGGATCAAAAAAGAAAAAAAAAATATGACTGGAAAGGCTAAGGAGACGCAATTGGGGGGGGGGGGGGGGGAAACGGAGAAAAGTCACGTTCCCAAGTTGACATAAAAAGTAAGCAACTCGACAGAAGGGACCTTAGATATAATACGCCACAGTCATTTATTGGACGCTTTTGCGATACCAAGCTTTTGATTTGAATGGAGCGGTAAAACGCAGATGTTAGGAATATTACAAAAATTAAAAAGTAATTTTTTCTTAATATTAATGTTAGGAATATAAAAATTAGCTGGCCGGATGGCCTATTCTGAGCAGTGAACTAAGATGGTCTTAATTTTACAAACGGATAGATAATATTGAAGATAATGACAAAAGACAGTGTAGTTCACATCATCGACAGACTGTGTTGAATAAAAAAGTGTCGCAATTTGCACACAAAAACACGACCTTGGACGCAGGTGTTCAAATTTACTTAGTATGGAGGAGAGGGTTTTTGAGCGGTAGCTGTGTCTAAATATAACTTTTAACGACAAAATTTTGGAGGGGAGAGAAAGGTTGGTTCAAAAATCAAGCACATTTTTTTTAGAAACACAAGTAGAGACGGACAGACTAACAGATAAACATCCATACTTGACTGAAGCATGACTGAAATGACTTTATGGTAGGAAATTTGAAATTTAAAATAACCTAGGCAGTGATTGGCCACAGACAATCATATCATTAGCGCTCAGACGCGAAAGTGGGGCCATTCTTCAATAGTTGTTCAGTGATAGACACAGATTTTAAAGTGTGGTGTTTTCCATATGAACGAAAGTGAAAGAAGTTTAGGGACGCCATACTATAGCCAGCAGCTCAGCTGAGTTTTGCTAGCAATTCTGTGTTATTTATTCATAATCTGGTAAGACTGAAATTATTTCCTTATATATTTTGAATATTGTTTCATGTTCGAGTGATTTGATACTGCCATATCGAAATCTAGCCTTACAAACAAGTAGGGATTTGCTCTAGACCCCCCGCCCTAGTCAGGGTCTAGGGACCAACAATGTACATAAACTCCAGCAAGGATTATGCAAGACAGATCAAGTGTTGAGAATAATGATACATATTACCTATCCTCTTTTAGGGCCGAAAACTAATAAACATTTTTCAGGATCTATAGTCTGGGAGGATCTATCTGATGTAAAACCACCATGGTAAATGTGCTGTTTGGTCAGAGAGATCTGACCTGTCTGTATGATGTGGTTGTTGTGTCACTGTTGTGTCCAGACGTGGGTAGAGAATAGATTTTGACACATGGCCCATACTTTGATTGCAGAGCTGCGAGTTTCTGTCGTCAACAAAGCAGGGTCTATTCAGTTGGTGACTTTACTCGAGTGTATCTGTGCAGTATTTGTGACAGAGACCACCATTATTGCCCGCCAGCACGGAGAGGTGGGACCACCTGATTTCAGCACCAGAGCGACAACTACCAGATGAGTGAGCCTCTGGTCTGCTGGACTTTCACCAACGCCCTTTAGTTACTAAGAACCCCATAAAGATTCCCACCATTTTCTGGACACTGTGTAGTCAATATAGACAGGTGTGATGAGGCCACCCCAATAGCACAAACAGTACTATCCTCCCAAGTAGATGAATACTAGAACATTTTAATAAAACTAACTAGTATAGTACATATATATGTACACTATTGCATTTATGATATAATACTCTATGCATTTCTTTTCATAATCTCTAAATCCTTTTAAGTTCTGGTCAACCTAAAAAATTGACACAGAACAAAATAAATGTAATATAATTTTATCAAAATTTTTACACACGTGAGTTAGTTCAGTGTATTTTAACAATTATTAATATTATTAGCCTTGTTACATATCTGTGGGTATATTTATAATCCATTACACCATACTACATAGCATAACCCTAGACACTTTACGTAGCCACATTCATTAAAAAAATTAAGTGTGAGGTCGTAGTGGTAGCAAGAAAGGCCTTCTGACAATTCTCAACTACATTTTACCTCAGGAGCCTTCACAGCTGGCCTCATACAATTACATTTAGTAATATCATCATCATACAATACCATCAAACACCACTACAGCGTTGATTACAGGAAATTAAACAAAGTTACAAAATTCGATGCGGAACCTTTACCTCTCTTAGATGACTTAATGGTGAAATTAGCCAATGCTACATTCTTTTCAAAATTTGACCTCTCAAAGGGCTACTGGCAAGTGCCACTCACACCAAAAGCAAATCTATTCACCGCTTTCTCGACACCACGGGGTCTATTCCAATGGAATTTTATGCCATTTGGATTAGTAAATGCACCAGCTACCTTTGTACGCATGATGCGCCGCATACTGTCTCATCGTCCCGATGTCATTACTTACATAGATGACATCTGTCTTTTCAGTAACTCTTGGGATGAACATATTCAGGGATTGAAAGCTTTACTTTCTACTTTACGGGATTATAACTTAACAGCAAAACCTTCAAAGGCATTTGTCGGTTTTCATGACATCTCCTTTCTAGGCCATCGTATAGGTCATGGTTTGATGTATACTGAGGACAGTAATGTCTCTAAGATTCTAAACATCTCAGCACCCAAGACAAAAAAAAACAAGTTAGATCACTTTTGGGACTAATACAGTTCTATTCTAAGTTCATTCCTCACTTGTCTACTATAACTGCTCCTTTTTCTTCCTTGCTGAGAAAGGGTACAGCTAACGTGATTCGGTGGTCTAACGAACATCAAATCGCGTTGGATATAATAAAGAAATTTTTTCGGATGCTTCTGGTTTAAGGTTGCCTAATGCAAATTTGGATTAATTTGAGTAATTTGGATAAATATGTACAATATAGTGCTTTATCCACATTATAAGACCTACAAGTGGCCTCAAATCTATCTAAAATGAATATTACGTCGTCAGACGGGGGATTAAATTTAGGTAATTTAAGGTGAACTTCCTTAAAATTATCATGTCTGGATGAAGATTGGCCTTCGAAAGTTCTCTGAGAATTAGCTTCTCGAGTTAACCTAATTCTATCATATTCTACCTCTGCTAATTTCAGATCATGTTGTCGTTTCCTTTCATTTTCCTCTGCTTTAAGTTGAAATTTTTTTGCATTTTCCTGAGCTATAAATTTTCTCTCCTCCATTTATCTTTGCTTATTTTCCATTTCAATTTTAAGTAGTCTTTCTTTTTCCGCACCATCTCTTTGCTTATTTTCCATTTCTCTTTGTTTATTTTCCATTTCAATTTTAAGTTTCTATTCAGCCTCCAATCTTTTCTGTTCTGCCTCACGCTGAAATCGTTTCTCTTCTAATTCAGCGGCTAATCTCATTTTTTTCTCATTTTCCTCAGCTTCAAATTTCAAATTTTCTAATCTTAATTTTTCAGCTTCTAATCTTTGAGCTTCCAACCTTTGAGATTCTTTATATTCCGACATAGAGTGGGATTTTAGGCCTTGATGTATCGTCTGGTTGCGGACCATGTCTCTTCTTGTTACTTCAACCACCTTCCTCAGAAACCTCATTTCTGAGGTTTGGATCTGGCTTTTATGGGTTGTAAAATCACGAACACACTGTATATAAAAATAAAAGCAACAAAAGACATCCCAGACAAATATGTTTACGACATGCGCTCTTATTTATACGCACGGACATAAATATTTCAAAGGTGTTATAGATAAACATGACTAAGGTCATTGTCTAAGTTTATTTTTGGATGTTTTTGTTGTTGTTGCACAGTATCGACACCACTGCACTCCGGGAAAACCCATAGGTACTCAGTCTCCCTCAGGCAACGTGATGGTTCCATGAACCACTAAGTCAATGATGATCAATACTCACACACAAGGTCAAGTATTTACAAACATCTCCAAACGTTTACAATGATGATCAATACTCACACACAAGGTCAAGTATTTACAAACATCTCCAAACGTTTACAATGATGGTCAATACTCACACACAAGGTCAAGTATTTACAAACATCTCCAAACGTTTACAATGATGGTCAATATTCACACACAAGGTCAAGTATTTACAAACATCTTCAAACGTTTACAATGATGGTCAATACTCACAGACAAGGTCAAGTATTTACAAACATCTCCAAACGTTTACAATGATGGTCAATACTCACACACAAGGTCAAGTATTTACAAACATCTCCAAACGTTTACAATGATGGTCAATACTCACAGACAAGGTCAAGTATTTACAAACATCTCCAAAATTTACAATGATGATCAATACTCACACAAAGGTCAAGTATTTACAAACATCTCCAAACGTTTACCGCTACTGTTTTTATTTAAATATAATACTTGGATTAACATTGTGCTTTATAAAACAATTAAAAAGAATCTTCCCATGATGCATACCTTGGAGCTGTCAAATCTTATCTCCTCTGCGATCTCTCTGTGCAAATGTTTAAACATTTTGAATCAATACATCATCATCACACAAAGTTAGTGTCGCTAGGCTGACAAGTGTTGTAACTCAATTTATGAAACAGACCGTTTCACATAATATCGCAGACAAACGTGTCAACGACCAGTGCACCTATAGATATAAGTATATCTATAGATATAAGACATTTAGATCGTTACTGTTACAACACCAACTTATGCCGGCTTATGTTTGGCTGTAACATATTTTTTATTTCTTTGTTCTACATGATTTTATAGAAAGGTCCTAATATTACCACGAAATTTATAACCCGCAGCAACCACATTCAATGTTTCAAATATGTTGTGGTGTACTGGCAATGGTAAAATGATTCTCAGCCATAATAATAATAATAGCCCCTTCAGTCATAACTGACTATGGGAATGCGCCCCTGAGCTGACAGCCCTCAGCTGCTTATTTTCCTGGTGCTCCTTTCGACGTTTTCTCCCCTCCTCTGCTTGTTGTGTGAGCCTCTCTTCGCCCAATCTGAGTTGGCGCCGTAAATAGCATCGCCACTTAGTGCGATCGGCAGCTTCATCCTCCCATGTTGCTGGATCCATGTCCAGTGCCCTCATATCTCTCTTGCACACATCTTTGAACCTCAGCTGTGGTCGCCCAACTGTTCTCCTGCCATCTGCTAGTTGTCCGTAGAAGATATCTTTTGGGATGCGACCATCTTCCATGCGGCGAACATGACCAAGCCAGCGAAGTCTGTGCTGTCTAAGCAGTGTATACATACTTTGAAGGCCAGCACGTGACAACACCTCGACATTAGTCACTTTATCTTTCCACGAGATGCCGAGGATGCAGCGTAGACACCGTAAATGGAAGGTATTGAGCCTTCTTTCCTGCTTAGCATAGGTCGTCCAGGTCTTGCTGCCATATAGGAGTGTGCTGGTGACGCAGGCATTATATACCGCAGCTTTGGTCTTCATTGTGAGTTTAGAGTTTCCCCAAACACGCGATGTGAGGCGGGCAAAGGTAGCTGTAGCTTTTCCAATGCGGCTGTCGATTTCTGTATCCAGTGAGAGTTTGTCATTGATGGTAGACCCTAGGTATGTGAAATGATGCACCACTGCCTATTCATAGTTATCGATAGTGATAACTGGTGCAGCACCCGCATCCTGACTCAGCACATTCGTTTTCTTTAGACTTATTGTGAGGCCAAAGTACTTGCATGCTTCAGTGAAGCGATTCATCAAGTCCTGAAGCTCCTGTTGGCTTTGAGTGACGACTGCAGCATCATCAGCGAACAACCAGTCTCTTATAGTGACCCTTCTGATTTTTGTTTTTGCCTTCAGCCTTGAAAGATTAAAAAGACGGCCATCTGACCTAGTGTGAAGGCATATTTCTTCAGTTGCATCTCTGAAAGCATGTTTCAAGAGTAGGGCAAAGAAGATCCCGAAGAGGGTAGGAGCCAGAACACAGCATTGTTTAACGCCACTTCGTATGTCAAAGGGCTGTGACGTGCTTCCAGCATATTGGACTGTTCCCTTCATGTCGTCATGGAATGACTTTATCATTTCCAGCATTTTAGAAGGGCAGCCTATTTTCAGGAGGATTTTGAAGAGTCCATCCCTACTAACCAGGTCAAATGCTTTTGTGAGGTCTATAAAGGCGATATATAAAGGCCTTTTCTGCTCTCTTGATTTTTCCTGAAGCTGGCGGACAGAGAAGATCATGTCTGTTGTTGATCTACCAGCTCGGAATCCGCACTGTGACTCTGGATATATGCGCTCAGCTAACTTGTGTAGTCGCATTAAGATGACTTTGGCAAAAACCTTACCAACAATACTAAGAAGAGAGATGCCTCTGTCTTGAGGAATAGTCGTCTCTTCCCAGCACTGGCACAGCATCCTATGCAGGGGATGTAATAGCGTGCTCTTGCAGCATTTGATTAAATCAGGATGAATCCTATCAGTGCCTGGTGCTTTGCCAGAGGCCAAGCTATCAATGGCCTTGCTGAGTTCCTCTAATGTTGGTTCGGCATCCAGCTCCTCCATAGTTGGCAGACATTGACAGCATCAAGAGCTGCAGGCGTAACGGTATTTTCTCTAGCGTAAAGCTCAGAGTAGTGCTCGACCCACCTCTCCATCTGCTTACCCTTATCGGTTAGCTTCTCTCCGCTGATGGTTTTTAGCGGTGCCGTCTTACTTTTTTGGGGGCCAGGTGCTTTCTTTATACCGTCATACATTTGTTTAATGTTGCCTGTTTGCGATGCGATCTGGATGCTCTCACTGAGCTGGAGCCAATAGTCATTTGCACAGCGTCGAGCAGTTTGTTGAACTTTGCTTCTCGTAGCCTTCAGGATCTGTAGGGTTCTAGCACTCGGTGAACGTTTGTATTCATTCATAGCGCTGCGCTTAGCTTCAATGACAGGTGCCATCACATCCGATGAAGCATCAAACCAGTCATTTGACTTTGCCGTTTTCTTAGCAAAGGTGGCAAGTGCAGTACTTTGAATAGTGTTCCGTAGATGCTCCCAGTTCTCTGTAATAGTATTACCATGCTGAGGGCTACTGAGCACTTTCTTGAAGGTCGCAGTAAATTGAGTGATCATGACAGGGTCTGACATCTTGCTGGTATCAATGCATGGTTTCCCTTCATGTCTGACACAATAGAGTTTTCTTGGTTGTGCTCTGATTTTGCAGCAAACCAAGGAGTGATCTGTATCACAGTCTGCACTATGGTACGAGCGCGTGGAGAGCACAGACCTGAGAAGTGGCCTTCTGACGAGCATCAGGTCCAGTTGGTGCCAGTGCTTGGATCGTGGGTGTCTCCATGACACCTTATGCTGGGGTTTTGTCTGAAAGTAGGTGTTGGTCACGCAGAGGTCATGGTGGACACACAACTCTAAGAGCCGTTGTCCATTTTCATTCATCTTGCCAATACCAAACCTGCCCAGACATGAAGGCCATGAAACATTATCGGCACCAACTCTAGCGTTAAAGTCGCCAAGGAGAACAAGCTGTTCTTGCCTAGGTATGCTTTTGGTGACTGCTGCTAGATTCTCGTAGAACTCATCTTTAGCTTCTGAGGCAGAGTACAGAGTAGGAGCATACACACTGACAAGGGTGATGGGACCTGTGCTAGCTTGCAGGCGGAGCGTTAACAGGCGTTCTGATCCATTCTCGCCTGGTTCAACCATTTTAGTTAACGATTTTTTTACCGCAAAACCTACTCCGTGTTCTCTAGCTTTATTAAGATCTTTCCCTTGCCAATAAAATGTGTAGTCCTTCTCGCTCACCGTTCCAGAGCCCGCCAGGCGCGTTTCCTGAAGTGCAACTATATCCACCTGAAGTCGTTTAAGCTCATCATTAATTATGGCTGTCTTCCTTACATCGTTTACGTTCTGTAGGTTTCCAGATAGTCCAGTCAACATAGTTCGGACGTTCCAGCATCCCAATCTGAGAGTTTGCTTATTTTTATTATTCTGATAATTGCTAGGTACAAAATTTTCTGTCCACCGTTCGGGTTTGACCCTAATCCCCATGCACCCAATGGGGAAAGCAGACAGTGGCGGGACAACACCTTATTGACTGGGGGCTGCCAAGCTTGAAGCGGGCGGTAGCTGTCCAGTGAGATCCTAGAACCTCTCCCACTGTCGGAAGTAGCCCCTGGCGCCATGCCCTACGCCAATTAGGCAAAATGCTTATAACCGGTAACTGCTACTTCCCGTGTTTTGCCGACACCTATAGGGTGAAGCTGGAGTGTCCTCTCCAGGGCGCGAGCTTGGGCACAGTTATATGGAGATCAAGCTGTTGCCCATGCAGCATGTTCCCCCTCTCCACACAGCTGGTAGATCCAAAGGAACGGCAGTAGCCGATACAGTTTGGTACCAGCCACGTCGCAGGAGTTGCCAGAATAATGTCGAATCGACATTTTTTTTAAAATCCTGCGTGCGGCACATTAAATTCGATAAGGCGACTAGACTTTAAGAGCTATATCGAAACAATGTAAGACGGACTTTTACGGTTTAATAGTTCTACTAAAAAGTCCGTGATGGCATATATCCCAGATAAATAGATAACTCACAATTAGCATTTTTTTTTTTTCATTTTCGGCGAAATTTATAACGTTCAGTTTGCTGTTGAATGTCGTCGTAAACCCTAAAGATGTACGAAAATAAATTACATCTTTGGCAACATCTTTTACTAACGAAAGAAGTCCTTTACACTATTTACCTATGATTTATAAATCAGGAGTAATCACGGAGTGAACATAAATAAATTGATCGAGGCTGTGATAGACGACGACGCAAAGCTCGCGAGCGTGTCCGACATCCTACATTTCATACAGCATGTAAAGCAATGGGTTTAATTAATAGAAGACGTTGTTCACTGGAACAATACACTATAGGATACTGCTTTGTCCAGTTCACCTTCGTTGCTTAGGCACTTCTTCTTCTTTGATCCTTAACCGCCGACCGCCAAAGCAGTCAGTGGCCATCACGCCTTGTGGCGTCTTGTAGGGCAACTACAAATTGATTCCACTTTGCTCAGTCGGTGGCCATCCTTCGTTTAGTGCCCCAACTCTGGTTCATTCTTTGCATCTCAGCCTCCACAGTCCTCTGCCAAGTTGTTTTTGGTCGGCAATCTTTCGTTTTCCTTCAGGGATCTATAGCGTAGCTGTTCATGTGATGGCATCGGGGTCCCTTCTGAGGACATGGCCAACCCAGCTCCAGCGTCTGCCAGCTATGATGGTGTGCATGTCCTCTTGCTTGCTCCGAGTAAGCAGACCTTGGTTGGTGATGGTATTCGGCCAAAAGATTCGGTGAATTTTTCTTAGGCATGTTGTGTGAAAAGAGGACAATTTCGACATTTCCTTCTCTGTAACTCTCAAGCATTCCGCACCATAGAGACGCACAGAAAGCACACAGCTCTGATATAATCTTAATTTTGTGCTTGTGCTATACTGAGAGGACTTCCAGATGTTGTTTAGACTAAACAAGGCTGTTCTTGCTTTGTTCATTCTGTTGTTGATGTCTTTGCTTGCTCCGCCTTCCGGTGTTACTATGCATCCTAGGTATGTGAAGGTGTCTGTCTGTTCGTGTTGCTGATTCCTTACTGATATGGGCTCAGGGTTGCTCACATTGAGCGTCATAATCTCTGAACTCTTTAGATTGATGTTCAAGCCCACCTGCTGGCTATATTTATAAAGTCTATCCGTTTTTCCTGGATGTGTTGATTCGAATGTGCTAGCAGTGCAATGTCATCTGCATATTCCAGATCTTCCAATGTAGAAAATGTAGTCCATCTTATTCCTCTTGGACTGCCCTCTGTTGTCTGGCGCATCACCCAGTCTATGACTGTTAAAAATAGAGTGGTTGATAAGGGTCATCCCTGTGGTACTCCTGTCTTCACCTCAAAGGTTGGGTTGCTCTGCCCAACGCTACAAGTAAAGTTGACATAGAGGCTTTTTATGATTGACACTAAGCAGCTTTGAATTCCATAAGCCCTCAGTATTTTCCATAAACTGTCCCTATGTGTACTGTCAAAAGCTTTTTCAAAATCAACGAAATTTATGTACAGCTGTCTTTGCCATTCTGAGCACTGCTCTATAATGTTCCTGAGGGCAAATATATGATCAACACATCTTCTGTTCTTTCTAAATCCTGCTTGTTCTTTCCTCAGTTTGTGGTCTACTGCTTTTGAAATTCTCTGTATAATTATCCTGCCTAGTATTTTGCTGGGAACTGAGAGAAGAGTGATTCCTCTCCAATTATTGCAGTCTGCAAGATTTCCCTTCTTGGGCAATTTGACAATTATTCCTTTGTTCCACTCCGTTGGGGTTGTCCCTGTTTTCCACACTTGTGCAAATAGTGGTTCAAATAGTTCTGCTGCTAGCTCAGGGTCTGTCTTAAATAGCTCTGCATTTAAGTTATCATGGCCAGGATATTTTCCATTCTTTAACCCTTTGATTGCTGTGATGATTTCTTCTATTCGTGGACTGTCTGTATTAACATCTAGATCGTTTTCATCCTCAGTAACATTAATTGTGTCTCTGGTGGTTCCTTGTTCAGAGTTTCTCTGAAATGATCTGCCCATCTTGTTTCTTGTCCTCTGCTGTCGTGATGAGATCTCCTTTCTTATCTCTTACTAATGTAATATTGTTTGCACCTCGTTTTCCGCTGATGATTTTAGTTATTTTGTATACTGTGCTTTGTTCATTTCTCAGTGCTGCCTCTTCTGCCTGTCTTGCAAGATCGTCCAGAATTGTCCCTTTGCTAGCACGAGTTTGATGTTTAACTTCCCTGTCCAGCCGACCGCACTGCTCACCACACATTGCCTCTAACCTGGCTTTAACCTGGGGGACTTCGCTTCTGTTTTCTTTCTTTTCATTTCCTTTCTCATCGTTATGGTGTTAAATGTTTCTGGTTTTATCCAGTCCTGCTTCTTCCTTTCCTTAAATCCCAAGCAAAATATATATATATATATATATATATATATATATATATATATATATATATATATATATATATATATATATATATATATATATATATATATATATATATATGTTAGGTCACATGTTAGTAATAAAGTATGTAATGTAAATCACAACTTGCGCCAATCCTGGCTCACAGACGTGTTGCTCAGATGAATAAAAGAGACTCGATTCGGCCTCTTACATGCGTCTGGGGTGTTGTTAATTTAATTTCCCCTCTCTGACTTTGTGTGCGTTCTTTCAGTTTCCTTAGTCCGGGTTTCCTTATTTAAAATGTTAGAGATTTCCTGTGCTATATTGTAAGTCCTCATAAATACGCCAATAAAAGGTGTCCGGTATGTTAAGAATGAATTCTGAATCTTATTCTTCCCTTTAGCAAGGTCTGGTATCTTGGCGAGCGATTTCTCAAGTGAAATAGCTTGAGAAAATGGTCAGATTATATTCGCTGCCTTTCCACGCATTTGTTATGCGCGTTTCAAAAGGATCAGACGTCAGACTTGCCTCTCTCTTGTTTTACTACTAGCATTACCACTATACCACAAGGTATTACATGTTTGGGCATGCCGGCAAAATAAAAGCAATGTAGATATGAGTTTTAGAGTCATATAAAAAACAAAAGCCAACAACAACAGTTATTAACAATATCTTACAAAAGCACAGATAAGTGCTATAAGACCACGTTAAGACAGCCTGACAACAGTAAAGAGACGAAACTGACGTAAAATGGCCACATATCAAAATCACATAGGATACCAAATAAGTTTCTTTGCAGCGTAGTACTAAGTAATAGAAAATAGGTCAAATAGAAAGAGAAATAAATTGACAAAAACGATTAATGGACACGGTAGAAGGGGAACGACTAAGTAAGTAAGATTAATGGACATGTGTACTTGTGACGGAATTAAACAGACCAACACTGAAAATATAAAGTAGTGACTACTTTGCACGCGCTCATCGTCTGTGATGCTCAAGAGTTATGGGACATGTCAAGTCAGGTCACGTGTAATATTAGTTACATCAGTCACGTGGTCCGTTATTATGAAAGATATAAGATGATTTCTCAACAAAGTTTAATAATTATTTTTTCGAATTTATAATTTCCATCTTTCAACTTCTTGATTTCCATGTTTACACAATGGGCTGATCACCTGTTTGTCAAACATTTTGATTGCATGTTTTGCCCGGGAGCCTAGTGCTCTTTGGGTCACCTCTACACTCTGTTTACGGGGTACAAGAGGTTCCGATTAAGAAAGAAAGAGAAAGATGTCCATGTTTATTATTTCTGTTATGTCTTTTACGTATATTTTGTCTTGTCTAACACAAATAAAATTGTGTCACTGTGGTATCAACACTAATGCTGACATACAGGTTCTGTATAAGTTTTAAGACACGTACACACTTATGCACACATCAGTTTGGAAAAAAAAAATTTGTTTGAAAGCCTAACCAAAACGGTACTGCAAACAGCCACTGGGTCTATTTAGCAGAGAGACAAGACAGAGTTACAAACCATGTTGAACTGAAGAACTACAAAAGTTTGATGATGAACTATACAAGATAGAGACAGAACAGAATTACAAACCATGTCGAACTACAAAAGCTTGATGATGAACTACACAAAATAGAGAGAAGAAACAACCGCAGACATTCATAAACACTGGTCACGTGAGAAATCATATTTCTTTACGCCTAACCACAAATTTGAAAGGGGAAGTAGCATTTATTTATTTGCAAGGGCAATAACACAATTAAGAAAACAAATACTAAATTAAATAAAGCTTTTACTTTTATGCATTAAATATATCCAAATAATTTAACAAATAATGTAACACAAAATAAGTGCATTATGAAAATTAAACGACAATTAAATTGTATAATATTTAAATATTTTTTATTGTATTTTATCAATAGTTTTTTTAAACTTTTTACCGGATTCATGTTTTAAAGAACTGACTACTAATATGGTCTGTCACTCTCAAAGCTAATGATCATAAACCGAACTAGAACTATATGATTTCGTTGTTTTGAGCACCAAAATGTGTCGTCAGCGCTAAAGAGCGCTCTTCATCAAATTATGAACGCTTACTTACTTAGTCGTTCCCCTTCTACCGTGAGGTGTAGAGGTTTGGAAGAGAGAGCGCCAGACTATCCTATCGGTTGTTTTTCTTCGGGCCTGGTTCCATTCTAGCCCTCTGTCCTTCAAAGATTGTCTAATGTTGTCCTCCCAGCGGACTCTGGGTCGTCCTGGGGATCTGGATCCCTGGCTCGTTGTTTCCCATGCTTGTCGTGGTAGCCGAATTTTTTCCCATTCTGCAGACATGGCCAAACCGTCTTAGTTGGGACTGTTCTACTTGGATCTGCAGGGGGTGGGATTTTAGGCCTTGACGTATCGTCTGGTTGAGGATCATGTCTCTTCTTATTACTTCAACCACCTTCCTCAGTTACCTCATTTCTGAGGTTTGGATCTGGCTTTTATGGGTTGTAAAATCATAAACACACTGTATATAAAAAAAAAACCCACAAAAGACATCCCAGACAAATATGTTTACGACATGCGCTCTTATTTATACGCACGGACATAAATATTACAAAGGTGGAGGAACAGTCGTTATAGATAAACATGACTAAGGTCATTGTCTAAGTTTATTTTTGGATGTTTTTGTTGATGTTGCACAGTATCGACACCACTGCACTCCGGGAAAACCCATAGGTACTCAGTCTCCCTCAGGCAAGGTGATGGTTCCATGAACCACTAAGTCAATGATGATCAATACTCACACACAAGGTCAAGTATTTACAAACATCTCCAAACGTTTACAATGATGGTCAATATTCACACACAAGGTCAAGTATTTACAAACATCTCCTAACGTTTACAATGATTATCAATACTCACACACAAGGTCAAGTATTTACAAACATCTCCAAACGTTTACAATGATGATCAATACTCACACACAAGGTCAAGCATTTACAAACATCTCCAAACGTTTACAATGATGATCAATACTCACACACAAGGTCAAGTATTTACAAACATCTCCAAACGTTTACAATGATGGTCAATATTCACATACAATGTCAAGTATTTAGAAACATCTCCAAACTTTTATAATGATGATCAATATTCACACACAAGGTCAAGTATTTACAAACATCTTCAAACGTTTACAATAATGATCAATATTCACACACAATGTCAAGTATTTACAAACATCTCCAAACGTTTACAATGATGATCAATACTCATACATAAGATCAAGTATTTACAAACATCTCCAAACTTTTACAATGATGATCAATACTCACAGAAAGGTAAAGTATTTACAAACATCTCCAAACGTTTACCGTTACTGTTTTTATTTAAATACAATGCTTGGATTAACAGTGTGCTTTATAAAACAATTAAAAAGTGTCTGCCCATGATGCATACATTGGAGCTGTCAAATCTTATCTCCTCTGCGATCTCTCTATGCTAATGTTAAAACATTTTAAATCAATAAATCACCATCATCACACAAAGTTAGTGTCTCTAGCGCTGACAAGTGTTGTAACTCAATTTATGAAACAGACCGTTTCACATAATATCGCAGACAAACGTGTCAACGACCAGTGCACCTATAGATATAAGACATTTAAGTCGTTACTGTTACAACACCAACTTATGGCGGCTTATGTTTGGCTGTAAAATATTTTTTTTAATTTCTTTGTTCTTCATGATTTTATAGAAAGGTCCTAATATTACCACGAAATTTATAACCCGCAGCAACCACAATCAATGTTTCAAATATGTTGTGTGTACTGGCAATGGTAAACTGATTCTCAGCCATACGCGTTCTAGAATATGCTCAACAGTATAGTACTGGGGATACCTTTCATTATGGTGACTAGGCCTTATACAAGCAGATTATCTTATTCGTTTAGGTGCAGCCACATATATATTATATACAAGGTATATATAAAAGGCAAAGTCTGTCTGTCTGTCTGTTACCTTAAAACTCGAGAACGGCTGAACCGATTTTGACGCTGTTTTCTCCATCGTACTCGGCATGTCTCTCTATAAAGGTTTCATCTTTCTTCTTTGATCCTTAGCCGCCGACCGTCAATGCAGGCAGTGGCCATCACGCCTAGTGACGTCTTGTAGGGCAACAACAAATTGATTCCACCTTGCTTGGTCGGCGGCTATCCTTCGTACAGTGCCCCAACTCTGGTTCATTCTTTGCATCTCAGCCTCCACAGTCCTCCGCCAAGTTGTTTTTGGTCGGCCTCTCTTTCGTTTTCCTTCAGGGGTCCATAGCATAGCTGTTCTTGTGATGGCATCGGGGTCTGTTCTGAGGACATGGCCAACTGTTACTGTTATTTTCGCTTATATTAGACGTCAGCCTGTTTGATATTTTTTGTGGTCAAAGAGAAAGAACTGGCTGTTAACATTTTAGAGTCAAGTTAGATTTTGTGGTTATCTCCCCTTGTCTTATTCATCTATCCTTATAAGGATCGATTGTGCTCTGTTTCAGGGAAATGTTTTAAATAGTTGACATTCCCCAAGTCGCTATTCAGATGTCCATATAAGGAGCGCTTCAGCTATCTTTTCGGGGAACGCTCTAGATCGTGTGTTAGCTCTACTCAGGGAAGTGCTCACTGGGCATGCGCTAAGTGTTGGCGCGGGGATTGTTAGACTTCCTATCGGGGCAGTCTTCCTGGGTCTTCTGAGCGGACAAAATGTCGGAGATTTTCTCTGGCGATATTTATGGGGAAATGAAATCCTCTGTGTGACAAAGATGTCTGTGATTTTTCCCCATGTCTATTCTGAGCGCCAAGGATGGCGAGTGTTGGTTTTACGTACTTACTTAGTCGTTCCCCTTCTACCGTGAGGTGTAGAGGTTTGGAAGAGAGAGCGCCAGACTATTCTATCGGCTGTCTTCCTCCTGGCCTGGTTCCATTCTAGTCCTCGGTCCTTCAAAGATTGTCTAATGTTGTCCTCCCAGCGGACTCTGGGTCGTCCTCGGGGTCTGGATCCTTGGCTCTTTGTTTCCCATGCTTGTCGTGGTAGCCGATCTTCTCTCATTCTGCAGACATGGCCAAACCATCTTAGTTGGGACTGTTCTACTTGGGTCTGTAGGGGTGGCATTTTAGGCCTTGACGTATCGTCTGGTTGCGTACCATGTCTCTTCTTATTACTTCAACCACCTTCCTCAGATACCACATTTCTGAGGTTTGGATCTGGCTTTTATGGGTTGTAGTCATTGCCCATGACTCGTTTCCATATGTCAAGACTGGGACATAGGTGGAGCGGTATACAGCCATCTTCGTTTTCTTACCAACCTCTCTCTTGCTGAGGAATCCTCGATTTATGGCCTGAAAAAGTCTCCCAGCTGCAGCTTTTCGAGTGGCCAACTCTTCGTTGATGCCTCCGTTTCGGTCTATAATAGCTCCGAGGTATTTAAAGTGGTCGACCTGCTCCAGGACCTGTTCTCCCAGCTTAATCTGATGTCTTCTTTCTTCTCGTGTAATCACCATGGATTTTGTTTTAGAGCTGCTTATGACCATCCCTCTCTTCTCCAGCTCTTCCTTCCAGACTTGCAGGTTGGATTGGAGATGTGCCTCTGATTTAGCAATCAGGGCAACATCATCAGCAAATGCCAGCTCTGAAATATAGACCTGTCTCATCTTCCAGTACCCCACTGAATACTTTCTTGTTCTCTCCTTACATGCCTTGATGTCATCGTCCATAAGGAGTATAAATGGTAAGGTGATAGGATATCACCTTGTCTTACACCAGTGGTGGTCCTGAACTCTTCTGACTTATGGTTTGATGTCCTCACATAATTTCTGCAAGACTTGTAGAAGCTCTGTGTAGCATGAATCAGAGGTTGGTTTTTTGTGTGATTATTCTAGGATGCTGCCAAGGTAAAGATACCCATTTGAATCTTTATTGTTATGCCTAGAACTGCAGATTATTTTGTTGCCAGCATATATGGTCAATTGACATTTTGAGGTGATTTTCTCCCTGTGCGGAGAAGAGTTTATGGATGATATTATTTAGAAAATCTACTATTTGTACAGCATATACCGTCCAAGACTGATATGTCTTATTTGATTAAAAGAAGCCCAGAGATCACAGTACGGCGGTATGATATAGGTATGGAGTGATGCCTTGCTGGTCGGAGATAACCCAGAGGATACCATATGATAGCAGCCCGCTCTTTTGCGGCCTACATTTTCATTAGAAGAAGTACCTGACGTGTTAGGTCAGAGGAGTCATAGACTATTGTTAAGTACTTGGGAGTCCGCCATTGGTGTGCGGCATGTTTGCTAGAGGTACCTGACGCGCTTAGTCGGTTGTACCTGAGCCACAGTATATGTAGAATGTAGATTGACAGACCATGAGCATTCTGAGGTATAAGCTGCTCGAGATGTATTGATGTCTGATGTATTCAACCATTATCATGTCTGTGATGTCCATGAACCTTGTCCAATTGACTGTGCATTTGATGTCGTCGTACGTCCTTGTGGTGGAATACGTTGATACAGCGATAAAATCCTCCATTATAAATATAAAAGTTAAAATAAAATGTAGGGATAAAATATAGTTTAGTTACGCTGCGGCTTCTTCGCCCACGCCACAGGCGCGTTGATTGTGGTAGACCGTACCATCGTTTCTAGTGTCATTGAAAAAAAAAAACTAATTATAATATGAGGACCCTAAAGACCTATTCGTTTAAACGGGGTAAGAAAAGGAGGGAAGAAAAAAAACGATGCCGTCTGCACGCGTTTGAATCTAAATCTAGCATACGCGCGAACTTGTAGTTGGTAGTTTGAAATACGATGAAAAAGTAAGAACATGTAGCCAATTGTCACGAAAACAGGCTTAGCTCTTATTGCGAATGACGTAAATTCTCACGTACTACGAGAGACTCTCGTAATTAGCTTGAAAGTACATGGAAAAGAAGTGAACGAGTGGTAGTAAAGATTTCAAGACTAACATGGAAAAAATATGGAATTTCTTATTAATAGGTTTAGCTTATCTTTTCCTGATAAATAATATGCTTTCAAATAAAAGGACGGACAGATAACATGGAAGTTATTGACAAAAGACTGATTTGTTCAGTGGCAAACTAGCAAACAAATGTTATAGCTTTGCATTCACTAAAGTTACATTTGACGCGTCCTTGAGACGAAGGCAGAAAAAAATTACATGAAAACAAGGGGGAGACAAGGCGGATAGAATCTAAAAATATCTTCGCAGTAGAAATCTAAGAAGTGAATGAGATAAAAATTTGAATATTTTTTTTAGTGTTAGGCCAAAACCAAGTCCATTTTTGGGAAAAGACAAGTTCGGACAGACCGACCGACAGAAATACACTACACATTGGACCAAATTTGGACCTTAGTGTAAAATTTTAAATTTAAAAAGATTGGCTTTCCAATTTGATTGGTCAGCATAGTTAAGATTATTGGAAAATTTGCCGGCTCGTTGCCATTTTTGTTGAAGACTGTCCATACAAGCAGATCGTTGAGGCTAAGAAGTTTGTCGTCCATTGAATTTATGTGCTAGTAGTAGTGGGACGCCCTAGTCTAGCCAGCAGCTCAGCTGAGTTTGTGCTTTTTTCAACGTACCTGTGTGTTTTCATTTTGAATTGTGGTAAGGAAGAAATTATTAACATTTATATTTAACAATTATGAGTGATTGATACTTCCCTATAATGGAAAAATGATTACGACAAGTGAGTACTTATTCTAGGTCCCCAGCCGACTGTCCAGGGCCTAGAGGTTGAAATATAATAGGATAAACTATCAGAAATGTAGAATACAGATGTTTCTTTTCAGGTGGTCAGGTGGAAACATATCACCCACCTTATTATATGGAAAAAAGAGATTAATGAAAATATTTCAGATGCAGTGCAGTCCATAGAGGAGAGGAATGGGAAACTAGTGCTATTTGAGGGGAGGTTAAACCCCCAACATGAAAAACACAGAATTGTAAGTTAATATCTATATCTGGTCATTTATACAAGCAAAATGACTGAAAAAAATACAAAACATTGAGGTATATACTAAAAACTTGCAATCTATGGCGGAAAAACAGTGAAAAAAGGCAAATTTTAGCTTTTTTGGGTATTTTGTTGCCCAAGATATCTCAAATGTGAGTACAACTTGAGTTATGAAATTTGGCTGTTTCCTTTGTTAATATATGATAATGGTTGTATACTAAAATAATTTTGATTGGTTTGATATCTGAGTTTTTTTGGATTTTTACATACCAATCGAAAAAAAGTTGAAATTTTTAAGGGGGGTATCTTAGCTATTTCTTAACAGTTTTGTGGTTTGTTAACATATATCCTTTATTTTAGTTTATTTTAATGAGCGCTATGTGTACAGCATGTGGCCCAAAATTTACTGCTGTATCACTAATAGTTTTTGAAAAATCATGGGCAACGTGCCCACATTTGTGTGAAAATTGAGGTTTTGAGAAAATTAAGAAAAAAGGGAGGAATTACACTTTTACACAAAATTTACTCACCTCAGTATCCCCCTGCTATGTAGGAATCATCTCTGGTATTTTCCTTTATTGATTCCATGTTCTGTGTCATACTTTGCAGCTTACTTTTCATTAAATTCTTCATTTCAGCAGACTGTATGCCCTTTTCGTCAGTTTCCGAAAAAATGCATCCTTTCTCTGGTAGACATGTACTATGTGGGGGGAAGCGATTGCTCTACTCTCAGCAGACTCAGTACATGTAGGAGAGGCTTTGCTCTCAATATTCACAAGATTAGGATACCCTTATCAGATATTAACTGACAATGGTTCACAATTCAGAGGGAAACTGATAGAGGAAGTTTTTAGGATTTTTCAAAATATTCTCGTCCGCACATTTTATCATCCACAATCGATTGGACAAGTGGAAAGATATAACGGGACTCTACTTACAAATTTATGTAAGCTCGCGCAGGAGAAACCAGAATCCTGTGATTCGTTCTTACCTGCAGCTTTATTTGCGTATAAGGAGGTACCCTACCACTCTACTGGAATACCTCCAGCCACGTTATTATTTCGATGACCCATCAAAGGACCCCATTGTTAATAAAAATTAGCCAGTCAAAATTTTTTTTACACACTAAACTATGTTTGAAAAACTTGAATTCTGTTTGCTTCAGGGAAATGAATACGGTACCGAAAATTAAAATCCATGCATTCGAAGCAAATATACCAATTTGTATATTTTACATATATAATTAGGTAAAAATACACTTACCTGACATACTTAAAAAATTTATATAAAATCATCCACAAAGGTTTTAGTGAAAATAAACATACAGAAATGTGGGCAAATGAATGTACTTTCCAGTGCAATATGTATCTAAAATTTGATATTTTCAATGAAATTCTTCATTTTTGGGGGTTAAACCTCCCCTTGATAACAGATTGATGTAGATGTGCTGGGTCGGTCAGAGAGATCTGACCATGTCGTTTTTTCAATGTATTAATTCTTGTAAGCATGGTGGATTAAGTAGTATGTTAAGACATAGCCTAATTTTGTGGTTTCAGAGTTTCTTTGTCTGGCACTGTGCTAGTGACAGATGTTCTGACGAATACACCATTGTATGAAATGAGATGCCTACCATATTACCCCAGAGCAAGTGAGGAGTGGGCCTAAGGAACTACTTTCTTCAATCGCTACAGGCCAGTTAAGTATTAAAGACCTGGCCTGCTGAGATTCATCAACGAATATAATATAATAGAAACTCCATTGTGTATTAAGAGACTTGTCCCACCATTAATTCTGTTTAAAGAGCAAATGAACACTGTTAACTAAAGACATGGGTATGATGCAAATACCCCGACCCGACATCCAGCACTAGTTCCTCAAGACTTTTAGTTTTAGTACCAATATTAGCAAATTTAAATTATGTATATGTACAAGTCTTTCATGTGTTTACTTGATTATATGTAATTCTATTGAAATTGATTCATATTGATTTAAAAGTCCTGACTAGAAGAAAAACTTGGTTCAGGACAAAATAAATTAAAAAAATTGTAATGTCTAAATTTAAAACACAGTGTTAATTGACTTGATCATAGATATTAATATTAGTGTTTGTGTGTGTGTGTATTTGTGTATTTAATTACCAGCACACCACATTTCATTACCCTAGACATTAGACGTAGCTATCAGACATACTAGTCAAAATAGGTCTGATTGAGGTCGTAGGTGGTAGTAGCAAGGTACTCTGTAAACTCACATAAACTGTTATCCTCAGGGACCTTCACAGCTGACCTCATTCAGTACACTAAGTAAACATAACAACAACAATTAATAACATCAAAACATACCACATATATTGGGGGCTCGTCCGGGATCTGAATTTCTCACATATATTGGCGTCTCCGGTCCGGGAATTAAACTATTGGGGTATAAGTTTGTAGAAATTTAACAGTGTCCCTAAAATTAAAAGATATTCATAAGAAATAATTAAGGTGGAGAGTAAAAGTTGATGAATCTTCACAGCCAGTAGTAATTAATTAAGTAGAGTGTCACTTTGTTAATTAGAGTTTGTAATCTATCTTAGAACAGTATTAGAATTGTTATACAGGATGGCAGATCTAGCCAAATTCAGATCGGCTGCTGTGCTGACTGCTAAAGAAATGAATATGGAGGGCCAGGCTTTGATCCAATATGTAACTTCAGAATGTGACATGTATATTGAAAGGGAAGATAGGAGGTTAGCTGAAGAGAAGAGGTTACAAATTGAGGCTGACAAAGAACTTAAGAGGCTGCAGATTGAGGCTGACAAAGAGGCTAGGGCATTGGAGGCAGATAGGGTGGCTGAACTGAAGCAGCTCCAATTGGAAGAGAAGAAGATAGAAGCAGAGGAAAAGAGACAGGCTGCTGAAAGAGAGGAAAAGAGACAGGAAGCTGAAAGAGAGGAAAAGCGATTGGCTGCCGAGAGGGAAGCAGAAGATAAGAGATTACAAAGGGAGCAAGAGTAACGACTAAGGGAGTTGGAATTTCAAGGCCATGCTCCTGAAAATGGTGCCAGCCCCTTTATCTCCGATGCCACTGCTAGTCAGGGAGCCTCAACCTCAGCTATGGGTTTTCATTTAGACCATTTTGTTGAGAAAGACGATGACATAGAAAGTTTTCTAAGTAGGTTTGAACTTTTGGCTACTACGTATGGGTTAGAGAGAGAAAGGTGGAGCCTAAAGTTATCCCAGGGGCTTAGGGGAACATCTTATGAAGTGTTTGCAAAAATGAATAGAGACGACCAAGACAATTATGACATGCTAAAGCAGGCTCTGTTACTAAGATATGAAAAGAATGGTGAATTTTATCGTAAGAAGTTTAGAAATGCCAAGCTTTTGTCTGGGGAGACATACCACCAATTCTCTGCCAGACTGGAAACGTATTTGGAGAAATGGACTGCTCTGGGAAAGACCCAAGATCTTAAAGAAATGATCATGATAGAGCAATTAAGAGAGTCCATGGCTCCAGACCTGAGAAAGTTTCTCATGGAACAAGATGCAGAGAGGTTGGGTGAGGTATTGAATGTCGCTGAGAGGTATCAAGCAGCCCAGGCAGAGGTAGCTGGCACTAAAAACAAACATATAGAGAATTTTAAGGCCACACAGCACTTTAATAAATTTGATACCAAAGAACAAGGTAACAAAGGTAGGACTAACTTTGATAGGCCACGAAATGATTATCGTGATAGAAACTCACAGTTCAGTGACCAAAAATATAATGAAAGAAAACCTTTTAACCAAGGAAAGAGGTGGTGTAAATGGTGTAGGAAGGACAACCATAACACCAAAGTTTGTAAAAGGAAACCTTCTAACATTGCTGCAATGAAATCGGGGAACCAGAGATTAAAGGTTAAACCTACTGGACAGCAGGAACCTTATCACCCCCCAGTTTGTGAGGATGTTGTTTGTAACGGGGTCACCATAAGGTGCCTATATGATACAGGTTTGGATTTTGTTTCAGTTGTGAGGTCTAGCCTAGTGAACCCAGGTCAGTATACCACCGAAACAGTGGAAATACAAGGGGCGACTAAGGACATACCACTCATGACACTTCCCATCGCAAGGATAACGGTGAAAACTCGCTATGTAGAAGGAGAAATCAGAGCAGCAGTAATAGATGAACCCATCTACCCTCTGATATTGGGGTGTAGATAAGTCTTCTTGGGGAATCCCAAGAGACCTGTGATCATGGCGACAGTGCAGACCAGGTCACAGTCAAAGGAGGAAGAAGGTGAACCTATAAATGCTCATCCAGAGGAGATGAGGAAGGCGCAGGCTGAGGATAGGACACTCAAGCCATGTTTTAAAAAATTGCCCAAATGTCACTCACCTCCAAGCAAAGGAGATTATTATATGAAGAACACATTGTTATACAGGAAGACCCGAACTGGATCCACTGGTCACGGACAGTTGGTACTTCCCAAGGCATATAGGGCAAATTTAATAAGGAGCTTACATGTTGGAAAAGATGGTGACCATGAGAAAATAGGTACCATCTGCCAAAAAGTTGCTCAAAGATACTATTGGCCCGACGTAAATGTCGACATTGAGAACTTTGTAGAAGCATGTGAGGTATTTCATGAGGGAACACCCACAAAGGGGAAAAAATGTGCAGGACCGAGAAACGCCACGGGGCAAACTTAGGCCTGGAAGGAAAAATAATTATAATAAAGTAGACAAAGTGGAATGGGAGCCCCCTTTTCACACACAGTCTTCACTTGAATGTATTAACATGGCCACTATGCGACGAGTACAAAGATATGTTTTACCCCAGAATAAGCCGACAATCCCTCGGACGGAATTATGTGAACTGGAGGAAAATAAAAGAGAGAGAAGATCTCTCACAAGGAATTTAAAGTGGGGAGACAACCCCAAGAAAAGAATTGGTAGTGGAAGATTCTTATGTGATGACAAGAGGAAGAAACGTCCTCAAAACAAGGCTTCCAATATTATGAAAACTATGTCAGAAAAATTAAAAGTCCATATGTAACCTTGTTAAGGACGTGGACAGATGAGAAGGCAGAAGAAACTGTTACCTCGTCATATAATTATGTGAACGAGCTGACCACTCGTCTGAAAGCTGTATGGAAACTGGCAAATGATAATTTGAGACAAGCCAGGAAGAAACATGCAGCTTATTTCAATAAGAAAGCAAAGGACAGAGAATTAGCTGTGGGAGAGAAAGTACTTCTTCTACTACCCGGCAGCAATAATAAGTTGCAGATTGGATGGCAAGGTCCATATACAGTTCTAGAGAAGTTGTCTAGAACAAATTATAAAATTGACAAAAAGGGGAAGGAGAAAATATATCATGTGAACCTTTTAAAGAAGTATCTGGACAGACAAATCCAGGAAGGCATCCCTTTACTGACCTTGGCTATCGCAACCGAAATGAAAAAGGAACCACTCACCTCACATGAATACCCCTTACACCCCTGCGAGACAGCTGCAGAGGTAAAAGTAAGTAAGCACCTGACTAAAAATCAGAGGGAGAGAGTTCAACAGGTTCTGGAGGAACATACAGATGTGTTAACAGACAAACCGGGGCATACTAACTTGCTAGAGTATGATATGAAGCAATGCTCCGATTGTATTTTCTAGGATGATGCGCAAATTGTTGGATCCCTTGAATAATCCATGTATCACGAATTTCATGGATGATATCCTCATCGCTACAGAAACATTTGAAGAACACGTTAACTCTCTGAATATGCTATTTGATAGGCTCAGAGAAGCAAACTTGACTGCTAGACCAACAAAATGTTGTATTGGATGCAAAGAGTTGGAATTCTTGGGACATACTGTATATCAGGGTAACATGACCCCTGATCCCAAGAACTTGGAAAAATTGCAGAGAGCACCTAGACCACAAACAAAGAAAAACGTGCGATCATTCGTGTCGTTGTGTGGGTTTTTCCAAAAATATATCAAAAATTTTAGCTCTATATGTGCTCCTCTGACTGATTTGACTCGCAAAGGAAATCCAGATAAAATTGTTTGGTCAGCTCAGTGTGAATAGGCATTCCAAGAGTTAAAGGAAAAACTCACTAGCAAACCTATTCTCAAATTGCCTGATTCGACTCAGGATTTTGTGGTGAGAACGGACGCACGCAATGTGGGCCTGGAGGCTACTTTGTTGCAAAGGTCCTCTTCACCCAATGGGGAACTGAACCCAGTCGCTTATGCTAGCCGCAAGTTAAACAAAGCAGAACAAGGCTATTCCACAAGCGAAAAAGAGTGTTTAGCGTTAATCTGGGCGATAAAAACGTTCCAAATCTATCTATATGGTAGAACATTCGTGGTCCAAACGGATCATCAGCCTCTCGTGTTCTTATCACAGGCCAAGCATGAAAATGCCAGATTATTACGATGGTCGTTATTATTAAAGCCATATCAATTTACCATTGAATATATTCCGGGGTCACAGAACGTCGGTGCAGATTTCCTCAGTAGGCACCCCTGTGATCAAATTTAGAGTATTCAGCAGTCGTAAGGAGTTAATTTAACTATGTGTATCACTGGTTTTGGAACTTGCATTAGTGCATGTTCTCAAGTGGGGAGATGTGTGGTGGAATACATTGATACAGCGATAAAATCCTCCATTATAAATATAAAAGTTAAAATAAAATGTAGGGATAAAATATAGTTAAGTTACGCTGCGGCTAATTCGCCCACGCCACAGGCGCGTTGATTGTGGTAGACCGTACCATCGTTTCTAGTGTCATTAAAAAAAAACAACTAATTATAATATGAGGACCCTAAAGACCTATTCGTTTAGACGGGATAAGAAAAGGAGGGAAGAAAAAAATGATGCCGTCTGCACGCGTTTGAATCTAAATCTAGCATACGCGCGTACTTGTAGTTGGTAGTTTGAAATACGATGAAAAAGTAAGAACATGTAGCAATTGTCACGAAAACAGGCTTAGCTCTTATTGCGAATGACGTAAATTCTCACGTACTACGAGAGACTCTCGTAATTAGCTTGAAAGTACATGGAAAAGAAGTGAACGAGTGGTAGTAAAGATTTCAAGACTAACATGGAAAAAATATGGAATTTCTTATTAATAGGTTTAGAATCACAAAAGTTAGATAGTTTAAGAGCTTATCTTTTCCTGATAAATAATATGCTTTCAAATAAAAGGACGGACAGATAACATGGAAGTTATTGACAAAAGACTGATTTGTTCAGTGGTAAACTAGCAAACAGATGTTAGCTTTGCATTCACTAAAGTTACATTTGACGCGTCCTTGAGACGAAGGCAGAAAAAAATTACATGAAAACAAGGGGGAGACAGGGCGGATAGAATCTAAAAATATCTTCGCAGTAGAAATCTAAGAAGTGAATGAGATAAAAATTTGAATATTTTTTTTAGTGTTAGGCCAAAACCAAGTCCATTTTTGGGAAAAGACAAGTTCGGACAGACCGACCGACAGAAATACACTACACATTGGACCAAATTTGGACCTTAGTGTAAAATTTTAAATTTAAAAAGATTGGCTTTCCAATTTGATTGGTCAGCATAGTTAGGATTATTGGAAAATTTGCCGGCTCGTTGCCATTTTTGTTGAAGACTGTCCATACAAGCAGATCGTTGAGGCTAAGAAGTTTGTCGTCCATTGAATATATGTGCTAGTAGTAGTGGGACGCCCTAGTCTAGCCAGCAGCTCAGCTGAGTTTGTGCTTTTTCAACGTACCTGTGTGTTTTCATTTTGAATTGTGGTAAGGAAGAAATTATTAACCTTTATATTTAACAATTATGAGTGATTGATACTGCCCTATAATGGAAAAATGATTACGACAAGTGAGTACTTATTCTAGGTCCCCAGCCGACTGTCCAGGGCCTAGAGGTTGAAATATAATAGGATAAACTATCAGAAATGTAGAATACAGATGTTTCTTTTCAGGTGGTCAGGTGGAAACATATAACCCACCTTAATATATGGAAAAAAGAAATTAATGAAAATATTTCAGATGCAGTGCAGTCCATAGAGGAGAGGAATGGGAAACTAGTGCTACTTAATAACAGCCTGATGTAGATGTGCTTGGTCGGTCAGAGAGATCTGACCATGTCGTTTTTTCAATGTATTAATGCTTGTAAACATGGTGGATTAGGTAGTATGTTAAGACATAGCCTAATTTTATGGTTTCAGAGTTTCTTTGTCTGGCACTGTGCTAGTGCCAGATGTTCTGACGAATACATCATTGTATGAAATGAGATGCCTACCATATTACCTCAGAGCAAGTGAGGAGTGGGCCTAAGGAACTACTTTCTTCAATCGCCACAGGCCAATTAAGTATTAAAGACCTGGCCTGCTGAGATTCATCAACGAATATAATATAGTAGAAACTTCATTGTGTATTAAGAGACATGTCCCACCATTAATTCTGTTTAAAGAGCAAATGAACACTGTTAACTAAAGACATGGGTATGATGCAAATACCCCGACCCGACATCCAGCACTAGTTCCTAAAGACTTTTAGTTTTAGTACCAATATTAGCAAATTTAAATTATGTATATGTACAAGTCTTTCATGTGTTTACTTGATTATATGTAATTCTATTGGAATTGATTCGTATTGATTTAAAAGTCCTGACCAGAAGAAAAACTCTGTTCAGGACAAAATAAATTTAAAAAATTGTAATTTCTAAATTTAAAACACAGTGTTAATTGACTTGATCATAGATATTAATATTAGTGTTTGTGTGTGTGTGTGTGTTTGTGTATTTAATTACCAGCACACCACATTTCATTACCCTAGACATTAGACGTAGCTATCAGACATTCTAGTCAGAATAAGTCTGATTGAGGTCGTAGGTGGTAGTAGCAAGGTACTCTGTAAACTCACATAAACTGTTATCCTCAGGGACCTTCACAGCTGACCTCATTCAGTACACTAAGGAAACATAACAACAACAATTAATAACATCAAAACCCACCACAGTCCTGTAATAAATTGTTGGAAAACGTCAACAGTCGTTTACCACCTTATTGACTTTTCCATGTTGATCGTCACTACGTATTGTTCTATGTACCAACACGTTACATAGATGGTAGCAACCCGCTCTCTACAGCAATAAGATATACATTTATACTGCTACATCATTTATGGTGCAACACCAACCCAGTTCCAGCGTCTGCCAGCTATGATGGTGTGCGTGTCCTCCCGCTCGCTCCGAGCAAGCAGATCTTGGCTTGTGATGGCACTCGGCTAAAAGATTCGGTGAATTTTTCCCAGGCATGTTGTGTGAAAAGAGGACAATTTCGACATTTCCTTCTCTGTAACTCTCCAGCTCTCCGCGTCACAGAAAAGCACAGAAAGCCCACAGCTCTGACACAATCCCAATTTTGTGCCCGTGCCGCACCGAGAGGACCCCAGATGTTGCCTAGACCTAAAAAGGCTGTTCCCGCCTTGTCCACCCCGCTGCCGATGTCTCTGCCCGCTCCGCCGCCTGGTGCCACCATGCACCCCAGGCATGTGAAGGCACCCGTCCGCTCCAGCCGCCGACTCCCCACTGACACGGGCCCAGGGCCGCTCACACAAAGCGCCATGACCCCTGTCTTCCCCAGGCTGATGCCGAAGCCCACCTGCCGGCGACACTCACCAAGTCCATCCGTTTTTTCCTGGACGTCGATGCGAATGCGCCAGCAGTGCAACGCCATCTGCACACTCCAGATCCTCCAGGGTAGAAAATGCAGTCCATCCCATTCCTCTCGGACCGCCCTCTGTCGTCTGGCGCACCACCCAGTCCATGACCGCCATAAATAGATTGGTTGACAAGGGGCATCCCTGTCGCACTCCCGTCTCCACCCCAAAGGCCAGGTCGCTCCGCCGAACGCCACACGCACAGTCGGCACAAAGGCCTTCTATGACTGACACCATGCAGCCTGGAACTCCACAAGCCCTCAGTATCCTCCATAAACTGTCCCTATGCACACCGCCAAAAGCCTTTTCAAAATCAACGAAATTAATGCACAGCTGTCCCTGCCACCCCGAGCACTGCCCTATAATGTCACCGAGTGCAAATATATGATCTACACATCTTCTGTTCTCTCCAAATTCCGCCCGTTCTTTCCTCAGTTAGTGGTCCACTGCCCTCGAGATTCCCTTTATTACTATCCTGCCCAGTATCTTGCCGGGAACCGAGAAAAGAGCCACTCCTCTCCAACTATTGCAGTCCGCAAGAACTCCCCCCCTAGGCAACCTGACAACCATTCCTTTTCTCCACTCCGCTGGCGCTGTCCCCGCCCTAAAGACCCGTGCAAACAGTGGCTCTAACAGCTCTGCCGCCAGCTCTGGGTCTGCCCCAAACAGCTCTGCATTTAAGTCATCATGACCAGGAGCCCCTCAATTCTCCAACCCCTTGACCGCTGCAATGACCCCCCGGCCCCCCCCCCCCCCCCGTGGGATGTCTGTATTAACATCCAGACCATTCCCAGCCCCATGAACATTCAACTGCGTCTCTGGTGGTTCCTTATTCAGAGTCTCCCTGAAATGCCCTGCCCATCCCGTTTCCCGTCCCTCCACCGCCGTGACGAGACCTCCGTGCTCATCTCCCACTAGTGTAATATTGCTTGCACCTCGTTTTCCACTGATGATTTTAGTTATTTTGTATACTGTGCTTTGTTCATTTCTCAGTGCTGCCTCTTCTGCCTGTCTTGCAAGGTCATCCAGAAATGTCCTTTTGTTAGCACGGGTTTGACGTTTAACTTCTATGTCCAGCTGACTGTACTGTTCACTATATATTGCCTTTAACCTGTGAGACTTAGCTTCTGTTTTCTTTCTTTTCATTTCTTTTCTCTTCGCTATGGTGTTTAGCGTATCTGGTGTTATCCAGTCTTGGCTCTTTCTTTCCTGGAATCCCAAGCATGACTTGCTGCTTTCCTTTATATTGTTGAGATGGTGTTGAATCTCTGGACAACATCATCGGTCTCTGTTCTTTCCTGGCTTTTGATAATCACATATCTTCTCTTTACGTCGACCACGAAAGCTTTTCTGGTGAGGGGATCCTTCAGTTTCGTGATGTTGTATCTTTTTTGTTTGACTGCAACTGGTCCAGCAGCTCTGATTTTCACTTTCAGTTTTGCTACTACTAGGTGATGATCACTTCCCACATCTGCGCCTTTTCTTACTTTCACGTCTGGTAGTGCATGTCTCCATCTGTCATTGATCATTATGTGATCTATCTGGTTTCTGTCTCGTCCGTTTGGTGATTCCCATGTTAACTTGTGCACTTCTATAAAGATATATATATATATATATATATATATATATATATATATATATATATATATATATATATATATATATATATATATATATATATATATATATATATATATATATATATATATATATTGGAGAAAAAAAACCTGCGTGCGGCACATTAAATTCGATAAGGCGGCTAGACTTTAAGAGCTATATCGAAACAATGTAAGATGGACTTTTAGGGTTTAATAGTTCTACTAAAAAATCTGTGATGGCATATATCCCAGATAAATAGATAACTCACAATAAGCATTTTTATTTTTTACATTTTCGGCAAATTTTATAACGTTCAGTTTGCCGTTGAATGTCGTCGTAAACCCTAAAGATGTACGAAAATAAATTACATCTTTGGCAAGAGCTTTTACTAACGAAGAAAGCCCTTTACACTATTTACCTATGATTTATAAATCAGGAGTAATCACGGAGTGAACATAAATAAATTGATCGAGGCTGTGACGGACGACGACGCAAAGCTCGCGAGCGTGTCCGACATCCTACATTTCATACAGCATGTAAAGCAATGTGTTTAATTAATAGAAGACGTTGTTCACTGGAACAATACACTATAGGAGGCTGCTTTGTCCAGTTCACCTTCGTTGCTTAGGTACTTCTTCTTCTTTGATAGTTAGCCGCCGACCGCCAAAGCAGTCAGTGGCCATCACGCATTGTGGCGTCATGTAGGGCAATAACAAATTGATTCCACTTTTCTCGGTCGGTGGCCATCCTTCGTTTAGTGCCCCAACTCTGGTTCATTCTTTGCATCTCAGCCTCACCAGTCCTCTGCCAAGTGGTTTTTGGTCGGCCTCTCTTTCGTTTTCCTTCAGGGGTCCATAGCATAGCTGTTCTTGTGATGGCATCGCGGTCCCTTCTGAGGACATGGCCAACCCAGCTCCAGCGTCTGCCAGCTATGATGGTGTCCATGTCCTCTTGCTTGCTCCGAGTAAGCAGATCTTGGTTGGTGATGGTATTCGGCCAAAAGATTCGGTGAATTTTTCTTAGGCATGTTGTGTGAAAAGAGGACAATTTCGACATTTCCTTCTCTGTAACTCTCAAGCATTCCGCACAATAGAGACGCACAGAAAGCACACAGCTCTGATATAATCTTAATTTTGTGCTTGTGCTGTACTGAGAGGACTTCCAGATGTTGTTTAGACTAAAAAAGGCTGGTCTTGATTTGTTCATTCTGTTGTTGATGTCTTTGCTTGCTCCGCAGTCCGGTGGTACTATGCATCCTAGGTATGTGAAGGTGAGTAGTATAGTAGGCGCAAAACGCACAGCATTCAGACTTTTATATTGCAAAATACTCCGGTCGATGCAGACGTTAGATTTTTAGGCGGATGCGCTTCAGGCGGATGCGAGTGCGTATTTATATAAGGAAATTGTGGTGGCGCGTTGTGGTGGCATGTGACTTTTATATAAGGAAATGTGGTGGCGTGGTGTGGTGGTGCGTGATTTTTTATATAAGGAAAATGTGGTGGCGCGGTGTGGTGGCGCGTGCCTTTTATATAGTAATATATAAGTTCAAGTATTCCGGGAGTGTTGTTGTGTGTTGTTGTTTATACAAAATATTTATGTACATACAATATATATAAAAAATATAAAAAATCGATAAGGACGGAAAATAAAAATAAAAAATCGATAATGTTGGATTAGGTTACTAAGAGGGTTTTTGAAGCGAGTGGAGCCTTTTTGTGCTGGCGTGGGTGACGACGAATGTTGCGGTGTAGCTGGCGGGGTGGGTTAGGGGGGGAGGGTTTGTGTGTATGACTCAGGAGTGAAGTGTTAGAGCCTATACTAGGGCCAGCATCGAGAGGTGGGAGTGACGTGGTAGAGACTATAACATGTCTAGCATCAAGAGGTGGGAGTGAAGTGTTAGAGACATGACTATACCAGGACCAGTATCGAGAGGTGTGAGTGAAGTGTTAGAGACTTTACAAGGGACAGCATCTAGAGGTGGGAGTGAAGTGTTAGAGACTATACCAGGTCTAGCATTGAGAGTTGGGAGTGACGTGTTAGAGACTATACCAGGTCTAGCATCGAGTGGTGGGAGTAAAGTGTTAGAGACTTGACTAGGTCCAGCATGAGGAGGTGGGAGTGAGGTGTTAGAGACGTGATTAGGTCCAGCATGAAGGGGTGGGAGTGAAGTGTTAGAGCCTTGACTAGGGATAGCATCTAGAGGTGGGAGTGAAGTGTTAGAGACGTGACTATATTAGGGCTAGCATGAAGAGATGGGAGTGAAGTGTTAGAGTCCTGACTATACCAGGACCAGCAGCGAGAGGTGGGAGTGAAGTGCTAGAGACTTGCCTATAACAGGGCCAGCAGCTAGAGGTGGGAGTGAAGTGTTAGAGTCTTGCCTATACCAGGGACAGCATTGAGAGTTTGGAGGGAAGTGTTAGAGACTATACTAGGGCCAGCGTGGGAGTGAAGTGTTAGAGACTTAACCAGTGCCAGCAGCGAGAGGTGAGAGGGAAGTGTTAGAGACTTGATTAGGACCAGCAGCGAGAGGTGGGAGTAAAGTGTTAGAGACGTGACTATATTAGGTCTAGCATGAAGAGGTGGGAGTGAAGTGATAGAGACTTGACTATACTAGGTCTATCATCTAGTGGTGGGAGTGAAGTGTTAGAGACATGACTATACTAGGACCAGCATCGAGAGGTGGGAGTGGAGTGTTAGAGACAAGCCTATACTAGGACCAGCAGCGAGAGGTGGGAGTGAAGTGTTAGAGACATTCCTATACTAGGTCTAGTATCAAGAGGTGGGAGTGAAAGAGACGTGACTATATTAGGCCTAGCATGAAGAGGTAAGAGTGAAGTGATAGAGACTTGACTATACTAGGTCTAACATCTAGAGGTGGGAGTGAAGTGTTAGAGACATGACTATATTAGGATCAGCATCGAGAGGTGGGAGTGAGGTGTTAGAGACATGACTATACTAATACCAGCAGCGAGAGGTGGGAGTGAAGAGTTAGAGACATGACTATACTGGTCTAGCATCAAGAGGTGGGAGTGAAGTGTTAGAGACATGACTATACTAGGACCAGCAGTGAGAGGTGGGAGTGAAGTGTTAGAGACATGACTATACTAGGACCAGCAGCGAGAGGTGGTAGTAAAGTGTTAGAGACATGACTATACTAGGACCAACAGCGAGAGGTAAAAGTGAAAGAGACGTCACTATACTAGGACCAGCAACTAGAGGTGGGAGGGCAGTGTTAGAGACTTGGCTATACCACTTTTTGCAACGGTATTTTAATTGTTGTATTGCGCGGGTATTGTGTTGTTTATTCATACAAGTAGGTAGACAACAGACATAAAACGCGATAAAAACCTGCAATAGTGAGATAAAGAGAAAAATATAAAAAAGCGATAAATTCGATTAGTATAAATTTTATAGCAGTGTGGTGTTGATTTTTAAGTGCGCAGGGGTTTTGGTTTATGCTGGCGGAGGTGACGACGCATGTTAGGGTGTATCTGGCGGGTGTGGGTTTTTTTGTGTAGGTATTTTAATTAATGTGTGTTGTGGTGAGAGGTGCTGGGGTGACATTATCGCCGTGTACCTCTCTTTTTATGTAAAAATAGGACAAGGAATTTCCGTTGTTGAGTGACTGTAATTACATAATCGATACTAGCGGGGTTCCATACTTTTCGACCGTAACATTTGTGATAAAACCAAGAAATTATGGATTTTACGCGCATGCGCAGTACGTCTGTAAAAGATTGTGGGGCCGTTATCGGTGTGGACATGTCTTTTTATGTAAAAATATAACAGGGAATTTCTGTGTTGGGGTGTAGCGGGGGACACAGGAATAAGACAATATAGATATAACTATTGTCGTTAAATGGAAGGTGGGGTATGGGGAAGGCGCGGGGGTAGTGATTTTGGCAGGCGGGGTGATGAGGGGTGAGAGAAAAACCAACGGGTTTATATAAGTAGGCCATGTGTTCGTATGTTTCTTTATACAATATACAAAAAACATGTAGACAACAGTTATACAATATAGATAACAAAAGGGTAAGGTTATATAAATAGAAGTATGTATGTATATTTTATTTTCAAACAGCAGTAACAAAAATATTTTATGAGTAGGGGCACATATTGGAAGCCGGTTACGTTAGATGGAAAGAGGGAGAGCGTGTGCAATTTATTTATTTTCAAACAACATTAACAAAGGGGACATAATGGAAGAGAAATATTTTTAAGATGGACAGAGGCGAAGTGGTAAAATTGTCGGCTTGTGCCTGTCTTGTTATGTAAAAATAGGACAGGGAATTTCCGTTGTTGGATGAGTACAGCTAAAAGTCAAGCTTATTGTGTTGTTTATTGAGCTCCTTAGTACGGTTGTCCTGCCCCGTGCTTGTTGTTTTAGTGAGAACCGCCAAAAAAAAGTATGTTTGTCTATTGTGTTGTGTTGTTTTATTCAGCCCGTTAGTACTAGGTGTATTGTGTTCCCCGAAACAAACAGTGGTTCCCTTCTTGTATAATTTCCTACCCTGGGAGTTCTGACAAGCGATGCTGGTTTTACCCTCACTAGTAAGAAAAATCGACTCGATGGTCCACGCAAACCCCGCTGAACATACTCTAGATG
The DNA here is from genome assembly GCA_024509875.1 of Oreohelix idahoensis. Lineage (NCBI taxonomy): Eukaryota > Metazoa > Mollusca > Gastropoda > Stylommatophora > Oreohelicidae > Oreohelix > Oreohelix idahoensis. Next base: position 178,251 of record JAMPIV010021114.1, on the reverse strand, counting down.
TATATTTATCTAAGAAAAACATTATACAAACAGGACACATAATAGAAGAGAGCTAATTTTTAGATGGGAAGAGGTGTAGTGGTTACGTTATCGTTATACCTGTCTGTTTATGTAAAAATAGAACAGGAAATTTCCGTTGTTGGGTGAATGTAATTACATATTGATACAGGTGCTGGGCCATGGGGTAGTTTTCTTTATTATTTATAGTATGTCACGAGTAATAAGTCTACACAGGCCAATGCACAGCTAGTTGGTATGTAAGTGACCCCCCACACTCACACACACTCACTCACACACACTCACACACACACAAACACACACACGAAGCCGTATTCTCCAGGAAATACCACAAGAGCTGACGTATTTTTATTTGGTTCTTACTACAACGACTAATTGTGTTACCACTAGTTTTGGAACATGATCGCTGGCCCGCGCAAAACATCGCGCGTAAACCATGACTCGTTTATAAAATTCCGGTACCATAGAGGGTGACGTCATGGCTAAATATAGCTATCTAGAAAAGCGTAATAAAAAATCTAACAGGCAGAGTTTTGCGTATTGGTAGACGAAAAAAATCCTATCTGCAACAGGATTTGCCTTTGTAAGACTAACATTGCTGCTTATTTCTGTACATTAATATGAAACAAATATAAAGGTGTTTATAAGGCACTCGTAGGAAATAAAGAAGTAGAACACTAGACAACAGAAAAACTACAGACATGAGTGGCACGTCACAAGTTCAAAACACAATCGATCAATAGTAGAAATTTATAAAAGAAACATTCCTTCGTTCGTGTTTTCGAACCCCGCGACATAAGGTTTCACTTTTTTCACACGGGTGACATCTGGTGATAGGTTTTATATTGTCTCCCAAGCGGTTCAAACATGCGGCGACCACGGAAATTTAGAACACATTAAATAATTATAACTAAGTATTTGTTCCGGTTATCAAACGGGTATCTACGTTTTGTCCTGCAATTTTCAAACTTTAGCAAAAGCTTTTCTTCCAAGCAGCAAAAATGGTCCCAAAATTTTCTCCAAGGCCTGCGCAAAGGGTCCAACCTGTAGGTAAATAGATCAACTGTCAAATACTTCTTTAAATATTTCTTCCACTTGTCAAATATTTCTTACTGTGGTCAAAATATTTCTTCCACTTGGAAAAAACATATCTTCCACTTGTTAAATGTTTTCTTACCGTTGTCAAAATAATTCTTGCTGTTGTCAAAATATTTCTTCCACTTGGCAAAAAAAATTTCATCCACTTATCAAAATATTTCTTCCACTTGTTAAATATTTTCTTACCGTTGTCAAAACATTTCTTACCGTTGTCAAAATATTTCTGCCACTTGGCAAAAAATTTCTTCCACTTATCAAAATATTTCTTCCACTTGTCAAATATTCTCTTACCGTTGTCAAAATAATTCTTACCCTTGTCAAAATATTTCTGTCACTTTGCAAAAAATTCCTTCCACTTGTCAAAATATTTTCTTCCACTTGTCAAATATTTCTTACCATTGTCAAAAAATTTATTCCACTTGTCAAAATATTTCTTAAAATATTTCTTCCACTTGGCAAACATTTCTTCAAAGGCGACCATCTTTCATGCGGTGGATATGGCCAAGACAGCGTAGGCTTCCCTGTCTATATATATATATATATATATATATATATATATATATATATATATATATATATATATATATATATATATATATATATATATATATATATATATATAGAGTCTAACTGTTGTCATGTAAATATCATCTACCTGTTGTAACATAAATATTTTGTATAAACAACAACACACAACAACACACCAGCCATACTTGAACTTATATATTACTATATAAAAGGCACGCGCCACTACTAAGGTGTCTGCCTGTTCCAGTTGCTGATTCCTTACTGATATGGGCTCAGGGTTGCTCACATTGAGCGTCATGACCTCTTACTTCTTTAGATTGATGTTCAAGCCCACCTGCTGGCTATATTTATTAAGTCTAACCGTTTTTTCCTGGATGTGTTGATGTGAATGTGCTAGCAGTGCAATGTCATCTGCATATTCCAGATCTTCCAATGTAGAAAATGTAGTCCATCTTATTGCTCTTAGGCTGCTATCTGTTGTCTGGCGCATCACCCAGTCTATGACTGTTAAAAATAGAGTGGTTGATAAGGGGCATCCCTGTCATACGCCAGTCTTCATCTCAAAGGCGCATGAGCCGTTCTAGTGTAATGGTTACCACACTGCGCTGGCGATCGGGAGATCCCAGGTTCAAGCTCGGGCAAATACATTTGAAAGAGTGTCGTCGACCGGGACTTGGACTGGAATAATTGGAGCCCTGGCGAAGACATTTGAAGGAGTGTCATCGACCAGGGACTGGAATAAACTGAACAGCCCCTGACCCGACCCAGCTCTAATGGGTATCTCCGAAGAAGGCGAGTATCTGCCTGAATGGCGAGAGGACATCTGTCAGCGTACAGGGAAAATGGATACTCACGTAAAATCAGTCTCAGATTAGACATACTAACTGGAGATTTCGCCTCGAGTAATAGCGGGCGTACGATAAAATTTAAAAATAATGGAAATACCGCTAGAAAACACTGACGTTTGATAGGAAATACCTATTATTACCTCGAGAAAACACTGATGTATAATAAGAGATACACCGAGAAAACACTGACGTATGATAGGAGATACATCGAGATAACACAAAAATAAGAATCTACAGCTTGAATGTAAAGGTTAAATTATTGTATAGCTGTGAATGTATGATAGGAGATATACCGAGACAACACTGATGTGTGAAAGGAGATACACCGAGATGACACTGATAGGAAATATCCGTTCTACTTGTTTTGTACACTTAGGTAGGGAATTCAGCATGATATCTCTATACATGTCAATATTGCGTAGAATGTCAAACACTATTTCCTTTTTCAAAATTTCTATTGTACTATAGTGGAAAAACAATTGATCTTCTGTCTCCCGTGTGTTGGTGTTACATAATTTGTATTTTGGGATGTTTTTCCATTGTGCAACAAGTTTTTGCCTAATGGGTGTCATGCTATATAGTAATCTAAAGGTAACTTCCTTTGCAGATGGAGCAGCTGGTAACTCGTCCAGGCTTCTAAAAATAGGTTGATAATCAGTTATGAAATAATTGTACCCACGTTTTATCCTTGTCACTAATGATGGTTCATGACGTCAGACTTGCCTCTCTCTTGTTTTACTACTAGAATTACCACTAGACCACAAGGTATTTTATATTTGGGCATGCCGGCAAAATAAAAGCAATGTAGATATGAGTGTAGAGTCATATAAAAACCAAAAGCCAACAACAACAACAGTTATTAACAATATCTTACAAAAACACAGAGAAGTGCTATAAGACCACGTGAAGACAGCCTGACAACAGTAAAGAGACGAAACTGACATGTAAAATGGCCACATATCAAAATTACATAGGCTACCAAATATGTTTCTTCGCAGCGTAGTACTAAGTAATAGAAGATAGGTCAAATGGAAAGAGAAATAAATTGACAAAAAGATTAATGGACATGTGTACTTGTGACGGAATTAAACAGACTAACACTGAAAATATAAAAGTAGCGATTACTTGGCACGCGCTCATCGTCTGTGATGCTCAAGAGTTATGGGACATGTCAAGTCAGGTCACGTGTAATATTAGTTACATCAGTCACGTGGTCCATTATTATGAAAGATATAAGACCATTTCTCAACAAAGTTTATAATAATTTTTTTCAAATTTCAAATTTCTATCTTTCAACTTCTTGATTTCCATGTTTACACAATGGGCTGATCACCTGTTTGTCAAACATTTTGATAGCATGTTTTGCCCGGGAGCCTTGTGCTCTTTAGGTGACCTCTATACTCTGTTTACGGGGTACAAGAGGTTCCGATTAAGAAAGAAAGAGAAAGATGTCCATGATTATTATTTCTGTTATGTCTTTTACGTATATTTTGTCTTGTCTAACACAAATAAAATTGTGTCACTGTGGCATCAACACTAATGCTGACATACAGGTATTAAGACACATCAGTTTGAAGAAAAAAATTATGGTTGAAAGCCTAAACAAAACGGTACTGCAAACAGCCACTGAGTCTATTAGCAGAGAGACAAGACAGAATTACAAACCATGTTGAACTGAAGAACTACAAAAGTTTGATGATGAACTACATAAGATAGAGACAGAACAGAATTACAAACCATGTTGAACTACAAAACCTTGATGATGAACTACACAAAATAGAGAGAAGAAACAACCGAAGACATTCATAAACACTGGTCACGTGAGAAATCAGATTTCTTTACGCCTAACCACAAATTTGTAAGGGGAAGTAGCATTTATATTTTTGCAAGGGCAACAACACAATTAAGAAAACAAATACTAAATTAAATGAAGCTTTTACTTTTATACATTAAATAATACAGTTAATTTAACAAGTAATGTAATACAAAGTGGATTATGAAAATTATACTGTAATTAAATGTTGTAATACTTAAATGTTTTTTATTTTATTTTATCAATAATTTGTTTAAAACGTTTTATTGGATACAAGTTTTAAAGAACTGACTATTAATATGGTTTGTCACTCTCAGTGCGAATCGACAGTCTCTGAATTACATGATTTCGTTGTTTTTAGCACCAAAATGTGTCGTCACCGCTAAAGAGCGCTCTTCATCAAATCATGAAAACTTACTTACTTACTTAGTCGTTCAACTTCTACCGTGAGGTGTAGAGGTTTGGAAGAGAGAGCGATAGACTATCCTATCGGCTGTCTTCCTCCTGGCCTGGTTCCATTCTAGCCCTCTGTCCTTCAAAGATTGTCTAATGTTGTCCTCCCAGCGGACTCCGGGTCGTCCTAAGGGGTCTGGATCCCTGGCTCTTTGTTTCCCATGCTTGTCATGGTAGCCGATCTTCTCCAATTCTGCAGACATGGCCAAACCATCTTAGTTGGGACTGTTCTACTTGGGTCTGCATGGGTCGGGATTTTAAGCCTTGATGTATCTTTTGGTTGCGGACCATGTCTCTTCTTGTTACTTCAACTACCTTCCTCAGATACCTCATTTCCTAGGTTTGGATCCGGCTTTTGTGGGTTGTAAAATCATGAACACACTGTATATAAAAAGAAAAACAACAAAAGACATCCCAGACAAATATGTTTACGACATGCGCTCTTATTTATACGCACGGACATAAATATTACAAAGGTGGAGTAACAGTCGCTATAGATAAACATGACTAAGGTCATTGTCTAAGTTTATTTTTGGATGTTTTTGTTGTTGTTGCACAGTATCGACACCACTGCACTCCGGGAAAACCCATAGGTACTCAATCTCCCTCAGGCAACGTGAAGGTTCCATGAACCACTAAGTCAATGATGATCAATACTCACACACAAGGTATTACAAACATCTCCAAACGTTTACAATGATGGTCAATATTCACACACAAGGTCAAGTATTTACAAACATCTCCAAACGTTTACAATGATGATCAATACTCACACACAAGGTCAAGTATTTACAAACACCTCCAAACGTTTACAATGATGATCAATACTCACACACAAGGTCAAGTATTTACAAACATCTTCAAACGTTTACAATGATGATCAATATTCACACACAAGGTCAAGTATTTACAAACATCTCCAAACGTTAACAATGATGATCAATACTCACACATAAGATCAAGTATTTACATACATCTCCAAACTTTTACAATGATGATCAATACTCACACTCAAGATCAAGTATTTACAAACATCTCCAAACGTTTACAATGATGGTCAATACTCACAGACAAGGTCAAGTATTTACAAACATCTCCAAAATTTACAATGATGATCAATACTTACACAAAGGTCAAGTTTTTACAAACATCTCCACACGTTTACCGCTACTGTTTTTATTTAAATATAATACATGGATTAACATTGTGCTTTATGAAACAATTAAAAAGAGCCTTCCCATGATGCATACCTTGGAGCTGTCAAATCTTATCTCCTCTGCGATCTCTCTATGCTAATGTTTAAACATTTTGAATCAATACATCATCATCACACAAAGTTAATGTCGCTACCGCTGACAAGTTTTGTAACTCAATTTATGAAACAGACAGTTTCACATAATATCGCAGACAAACGTGTCAACGACCAGTGCACCTATAGATATAAGACATTTAAGTCGTTACTGTTACAGCACCAGCTTATGTCGGCTTATGTTTGGCTGTAAAATATTTTGTATTTCTTTGTTCTTCATGATTTTATAGAAAGGTCCTAATATTACCACGAAATTTATAACCCGTTGCAACAACATTCAATGTTTCAAATGTGTTGTGTTGTACTGGCAATGGTAAACTGATTCTCAGCCATACGCGTTCTACAATATGCTCAACAGTATAGTACTGGGGACACCTTTCATTATGGTGACTAGGCCTTATTCAAGCAGATTATCTTATTCGTTTAGGTGCAGCCATATATATATATATATATATATATATATATATATATATATATATATATATATATATATATATATATATATATATATATATATATATATATATATATATATATATATATATATATATATATATGTATATATATATATATATATATATATATATATATATAGGGCAAAGTCTGTCTGTCTGTCTGTTACCTTAATACTCGAGAACGTGTGACATATTATGAAAATAGCTTCATATATCTTTTTCATTATCTACACTTTACTTTTACCTTTTCTTCCACCTATGCAAGTTTTAACTTAAATCCCTAAATGCTCAGATATCGGTATCTCTTTCTCATGAGCACGCATATTTTATTGCTGTTCGCTATTTTCTTTGATGATGTTCAACCAGCAGACCATTTAGCTACGTTGATCTGAAATTTATTCTTAACGCCAGCGATTGAAAATCTTGGTAATAGATAAGACAGCGATCAAGGATGAATTACTTTTAGTACTAAGAGCAGATAATTTTGGAACCAAGGGAGATAATTTCTTTTAACTTTTCCAGAGTCCATTCGCCTGTAAGGTAATTAAACCACGGTGAGATGGTCGATATCAAAGACACTGCGCGCTAGAAATGGCCAGACAAGCAGAGACGTGTAACATTTGCACTGATTAGCAAAATTACGTTATGCCTGATTCTGGTTTTCGGCTTTAGTGCGAGAAAGGTCTTTGATTTGCAAATCCGAAGGTAGAATTTACCGTAGGTATTAACATCTGGCAGAGAGTCTGTTTTCGGGTTATAGTTATATCATTTCCTTTGATTTCAGAGAGATATATATATATATATATATATATATACCCTGCCTTCTAACTAAAATTTATTCAGTACTCGAAAGATTCAGAAGACATCTAGCTGTAAAGGTGTCATTGTAAAGTGCTGTAAAGTATGTGGTGTATTCTCTTTCTCTTGTAAAGCTCCACTATCAATCACTGTAGCATGTTGTTTGTGGGGCCACTACTGTATATGTCCATTGTAGTGTACCGAGTTGTTGAGATCAGGCATGCTCCAGTCTACCCAGCTGTAAATGGGTAACTCACCCTAGTCCTGAGTTAGGGAAGGCAAAGGCAACTGTAAGCAGTAGTTTCCCTCTAAGGCTCCAGGGGAAGCAGGCCCTAAACTTGGTCTATTCAACCGACGCAGGATGGTGTATATATGGAGTAGAAGTGTAGAGTGTGATTAACGCGAATGGTGGACTGTACGTGTTCTGACCAATCTAAGCACTCATTTACTTGTGTCTACAAGGCACCAATGCAGACTGCTGGAATCTTTGTTTACACAGTTTATTTAGACGCACACACTGGGACATAACGAGTAAATCATGGGTATATGTTGACACATCAATTTGCAGGCATACATAGTAGATCCCAAGTCATGACACATTCATAAATAATGGGTAGTACATCAATAGCTTCCAATGTCATGATACATTATGGCCGCATCCCCTATCTGACTAAACGCGTCAGTGAAGGCGGATCGGTAAGTAACTAAAGTTGCTTTATGTTCATAGTTCATATCATATTATGAAACCACGATAAGGGGTTTCTATCAAAATTGAGATCTCCTTGCCACTGTCCGAATAATAAGATACATGCCCCGTTCTTTGGACAGTGATTCAAAAATATGATGATAGGAATGTAACATGGCCGCCTTCCTGAGTTGTCGCTCACTCACTCACAGGAGGGTGTATATAAGCCAAAGTTAATTTGAAATGCATATGAATAATTTCCTAAAGCTTCTCCATACAGTTCTACAGTAATCCAGTTACTTCACGTAGATATAACTACTGTATGGAAGCCCGTCATCTTCGTCGATACAAACATGACCCTAGCGTTGCGAAGCATGATATTCCAGCTAGGTCTAACCGACATAAGATCATCAAAAATAGGGTCTGGTATTACCTGGAGTCCGAATCATACATGATACCGTACATTAGGAGAGTCTCTAACACAAACTCTAGTAGAGACACAATCTCCTACAGAAGAAAACCACTTCATAAATCATTTTTACTTAGGAATGTACCAGCCCTTGAAAATGCGTACCCGCCGTTGTAACGGTACATCGGAACTCATCACGACTTGTCAAGACAACTCATACTTCCGCTAGAGCGGCATAACAAGAATATAGTCCTGCCTACCCATCCAAAATATACAATATAGGACTGATTCTACTTGTACTAATAATATGTAATACATATGAATTCAGGCCATAAACATAATAAGCAAATTAATCTATTTTCTGGCCCTAACAAATAAGTACGGACATGAGAGCAATATCCATGCGCCGGATCAATATCAAGAACGATTACTCCTATAATCAAAAGTGTGAATCAATCATGGATTATCTAGCTTTACCATAGACAGCCTTTTCATACACAAATGAATGAATGTCTATATCTTTTATATATTAAATAGCCATATCGATTTTTGTAATATGTGCGTCAAAATATGCACGCAACACTAGCAACAATTCTAGAATCACTCGTATTGAATAGAGTTTCTTAGTTTTTATTGCAGAATAGAAGTTTAGAAGTTTGTGCGAAGGTAAATACTACACTAGTAGTTTTGATTGATTTTAGTGGTAAGTCGTCAATTATATTTCACTAAGATTTACTGTGAAGCGTGACTTACTAGATAGGTCCGTCATATTATTTCTCTAAGATTTTACTGTGTTACAGTGGCTAGCAGAACAAATAATAATTTCTAGCTAAACTATGCCAGCTATAAAATAAAATTTAATTAACTGCTAATAACCAGTCAGAGAATATTTTAACCAACTAGTAAAGGCACCGTTATTCATGAGTATTGACGAAATATGTATTTATTTCTAATTCATGATAATCGTTTTTTTAATGACTAGAATTTATTTCACAGGAGTTTTAAACGATAAGACTAGCTTTAAGCTTGTAGTTGGTAATTTAAAGTTAAATAACCGAAGTGAATATATTATATTTTACGCGAGGTAGGACAGGAGTGAGAATACTATATTATGGTTAAGCATTGTATTTTTCTCTTCTCCTATACAGTATTTGGGTCAAACCCAAAATCTACCAGCGGCTTCCATGTAAACCTGAGAGTAATCATACTAAAGAACATTTCTTATATTAGTAACTGGGTTTTTTTCTCAAGGTAAACCTGTCTGAGGTTGTGTTTACACACAGAAAGAGACACAATACCAACCCAAAGAACATTAAGGGTGACTTGGTAACTGGCATTTGGTCCAGATTTATTGTTCCAATCTCATTTACATTCAGTCCCATCGTGGCGACCTAACAAACCTTAACAATTCCGACGTTTGATCATTCGTGGTGTGACCGAGAATTTTATACTGAGAGAAGTTGCCGACCTGACATTTCCTAAGTACTGGAAAACTCAATATTCGGACACTGTGAGCACGGTGACATATATTACCTGAACTGATTTGAATAGACATAAACAGTAATCCAGAAACAATATAATAGTAAAGCGAACGCTCCCCGCAGAAATTGGATGTAACCTGTCTCTGTAGAGCTGTGGTTCTCTTTTGCCAAAATAACACTGGAGTTGCTGTTGGTGTGTGTGTCCTAAAGTTTGCGCCAGAAGGTGAAAATTAAGTTTGTAGGTAAAAACGAATGTCAGTGGCCACTGTTGTATGGATAGAAAGAAAGCAGGAATGAGTAGTTCTTTGATCGTATAAATTCATGTACCCACTTTTGAATTTTCGTTTGATGCAAAGTTTTGCTACTACTGTTTCCCTTTCAGAATAGATTAACGTATAAACTTCGTTCTTTACTGTAGAGGGAATTTCTAGACCATAGCGTATAACTCCTTGACTCTTTGGGGGTTAATAACTTTTCTTCTGACGGGAATTTTTGTCTCAACAGAGGGAGGGAGGTTTACACCTATGAGTCTATGTCTTGAGTAATTCATTAACTTTATGTTTTATTGTATTTGATTTCTTCTCTTCTTTGATCCTTAGCCGCCGACCGTCAAAGCAGTCAGTGGCCATTACGCCTGGTGGCGTATTTTAGGGCAACATCAAATTGATTCCACTTTGCTTGGTCGGCGGCCATCCTTCGTACAGTGCCCCAACTCTGGTTCTGCGGTCGGGGCATCCGTTTTCATGCCAGTGGCTTCCTTTCGACTTTCACCACTGTCAGTCATACGAGCCTGAGACTCCGAATGTCCGTCCCGCAGCAATAATTTTCCATTTATTGTTGTTTCCGTAACGTTCGATTTGTTTACATAGACTGGGGTGTCGGCCCTGTGCTAAAACCCCATACCTGGAGGACCAGAGTACCAGCTTTTGTCTGACCCCTACCCACGCAGACCAGTCCAGCTTGGTTGAACCTACCAGGAGTAAATCTCCCACTGGCATAGCTCTGGGGATTGTCAGGGTACACAAGCTGCCATACCGCTACAAGGTAAAAGTACCATTGATGGCAGGTATTTGATTTGATAGTCATAATATTGTTGTTGTGAAGTTTCTTTATGATAAATAAAATTTACATAACCTTTAATTACGTGTGTCGGTCAGTTTGTCCTAAAAGATCCCTAATCCATTGATGTAGTTTTCATATCTGTGCGTCTAACTGTCGTCACTTATGTGTGTGTGTAGGTTAGTGGTTATATATATCTATATATATATATATATATATATATATATATATATATATATATATATATATATATATATATATATACATTGGAGTTTACTGTCTGATTAACCATTTCTGTTGTAGAGATAGGCTGAATGAGAAAAGCTTATCTCGAGTTCAGGGACAGATTCTATTTACTTTTCGACCATCTCACTCGTGAAAATCTATTTCTTTACATTACCTTCCACTGAACTATCACCGGGTCTAGTCTATGCAGAAGGGACCAATCTATGTCTTAATTCCCCTATCCAAAATCTACTACACAACGGCTGAACTGATTCTGACGCGGTTTTCTCCAGAGTACTCGGCATGTCTCTGTATAAAGTTATATATATATATATATATATTTTTTTTAATTATTTTTTTTTTTGAAAAATAAATCGTGCGTGCGGCACATTAAATTCGATAAGGCGGCTAGAATTTAGAAGCTATATCGAAACAATGTAACATGGACTTTTAGGGTTTAATAGTTCTTCTAAAATGTCCGTGATGGCATATATCCCAGATAAATAGATATCTCACAATAAGCATTTTTATTTCTTCATTTTTGGCGAAATTTATAACGTTCAGTTTGCTGTTGAATGTCGTCGTAAACCCTAAAGATGTACGAAAATAAATTACATCTTTGGCAAGAGCTTTTACTAACGAAAGAAGTCCTTTACACTATTTACCTTTGATTTATAAATCAGGAGTAATCACGGAGTGAACATAAATAAATTGATCGAGGCTTTGACGGACGACGAAGCAAAGCTCGCGAGCGTGTCCGACATCCTACATTTCATACAGCATGTAAAGCAATGGGTTTAACGTTGTTCACTGGAACAATACACTATAGCAGGCTGCTTTGTCCAGTTCACCTTCGTTGCTTAGGTAATCCTTCTTCTTCTTTGATCCTTAGCCGCCGACCGCCAAAGCAGTCAGTGGCCATCACGCCTTGTGGCGTCTTGTAAGGCAACAAAAAATTGATTCCACTTTGCTCGGTCGGTGGCCATCCTTCGTTTAGTGCCCCAACTCTGGTTCATTTTTTGCATCTCAGCCTCCACAGTCCACTGCCAAGTTGTTTTTGGTCGGCCTCTCTTTCGTTTTCCTTCAGGGGTCCATAGCATAGCTGTTCTTGTGATGGCATCGCGGTCCCTTCTGAGGACATGGCCAATCCAGCTCCAGCGTCTGCCAGCTATGATGGTGTGCATGTCCTCTTGCTTGCTCCGAGTAAGCAGATCTTGGTTGGTGATGGTATTCGGCCAAAAGATTCTGTGAATTTTTCTTAGGCATGTTGTGTGAAAAGAGGACAATTTCGACATTTCCTTCTCTGTAACTCTCAAGCATTGCGCACCATAGAGACGCACAGAAAGCACACAGCTCTGATATAATCTTAATTTTGTGCTCGTGCTGTACTGAGAGGACTTCCAGATGTTGTTTTGACTAAAAAAGGCTGTTCTTGCTTTGTTCATTCTGTTGTTGATGTCTTTGCTTCCTCCACCGTCTGGTGTTACTATGCATTATAGGTATGTGAAGGTGTCTGTCTGTTCCAGTTGCTAATTCCTTACTGATATGGGCTCATGGTTGCTCACATTGAGCTTCATGACCTCTGTCTTCTTTAGATTGATGTTCAAGCCCACCTGCTGGCTATACTTATTAAGCCAATCCGTTTTTTCCTGGATGTGTTGATGTGAATGTGCTAGGAGTGCAATGTCATCTGCATATTTCAGATCTTCAAATGTAGAAAATGTAGTCCATCTTATTCCTCTTGGACTGCCCTCTGTTGTCTGGAGCATCACCCAGTCTATGACTGTTAAAAACAGAGTGGTTGATAAGGGGCATCCCTGCCGTACTCCTGTCTTCACCTCAAAGGTTAGGTTGCTCTGCCCAACGCTACACGTAAAGTTGGCATAGAGGTTTTTTATGATTGACACTATGCAGCTTGGAATTCCATAAGCCATCAGTATTTTCCACAAACTGTCCCTATGTATACTGTCAAAAGCCTTTTAAAAAAAACGAAATTAATGTACAGCTGTCTTAGCCATTCTGAGCACTGCTCTATAATGTTCCTGAGGGCAAATATATGATTAACACATCTTCTGTTCTTTCTAAATCCTGCTTGCTCTTTCCTCAGTTTATGGTCTACTGCTTTTGAAATTCTCTGTATAATTATCCTGCCTAGTATTTTGCTTGGAACTGAGAGAAGGGTGATTTCTCTCCAATTATTGCAGTCTGCAAGATCTCCCTTCTTGGGCAATTTGACAATTATTCCTTTGTTCCACTCCGTTGGTGTTGTCCCTGTTTTCCACACTTGTGCAAATAATAGTTCTAATAGTTCTGCTGCTAGCTCAGGGTTTGTCTTAAATAGCTCTGCATTTACGTTATCATAGCCAGGATCTTTTCCATTCTTTAACCCTTTGATTGCAGTAATAATTTCTTCTTTTTGTGTAATGTCTGTATTAACATCTAGATCGTTTTCAGCATCAGGAACATTTAATTGTATCTCTGGTGGTTCCTTATACAGAGTTTCTCTGAAATGCTCTGCCCATCTTGTTTCCTGTCCCTCTACTGTCGTGATGAGATTTCCTTTCTTATCTCTTACTAATGTAATATTGTTTGCACCTCGTTTTGCGGTGATGATTTTAGTTATTTTGTATACTATGCTTTGTTTATTTCTCAATGCTGCCTCTTCTGCCTGTCTTGCAAGATCGTCTAGGAAATTCCTTTTGTTAGCTCGGGTTTGGCGTTTAACTTCCTTGTCCAGCTGACTGTACTGTTCGATATATAGTTGCTTTAACCTGGGGGACTTCGCTTCTGTTTTCTTTCTTTTCATTTCCTTTCTCATCGTTATGGTGTTAAATAATTCTGGTGTTATCCAGTCTTGCTTCTTCCTTTCCTTGAATCTCAAGCAAGATATATATATATATATATATATATATATATATATATATATATATATATATATATATATATATATATATATATATATATATATATATATATATATATATATATATATATGTTAGGTCACATGTTAGTAATAAAGTATGAAATGTAAATTACAACTTGCGCCAATCCTGGCTCACAGGCGTTTTGCTCAGATGAATAAAAGAGACTCGAATCGGCCTCTTACACGCGTCTGGGGTGTTGTTAATTTAATTTCCCCTCTCTGACTTCTCGTGTGCGTTCATTCTGTTTCCCCAGTCCCGGTTTCCTTATTTAAAATGCTAGAGATTTCCTGTGCTATATTGTTAGTCCTCATAAATACTCCAATAAAAGGTGTCCGGTATGTTAAGAAGGAATTCTGATACTTATTCTTCCCTGTTGCAAGGTCTGGTATCTTGGCGAGCGATTTCTCAAGTGAAATAGCTTGAGAAAATGGTCAGATTATATTCGCTGCCTTCCCACGCATTTGTTATGCGCGTCTCAAAAGGATCAGACGTCAGACTTGCCTCCCTCTTGTTTTACTACTAGCATTACCACTATACCACAAGGTATTTTATATTTTGGCATGCCGGCAAAATAAAAGCAATGTAGATATGAGTGTAGAGTCATATAAATAAAACAAAAGCCAACAACAACAACAACAGTTATTAGTAATATCTTACAAAAGCACAGAGAAGTGCTATAAGACCATGTGAAGACAGCCTGATAACAGTAAAGAGACGAAACTGACATGTAAAATGGCTACATATCAAAATCACATAGGATACAAAATAAGTTTCTTTGCAGCGTAGTACTAAGTAATAGAAGATAGGTCAAATAGAAAGAGAAATAAATTGACAACAACGATTAATGGACATGTGTATTTGTGACGGAATTAAACAGACTAACACGGAAAATATAAAAGTAGCGACTACTTGGCACGCGCTCATCGTCTGTGATGCTCAAGAGTTATGGGACATGTCAAGTCACGTCACGTGTAATATTAGTTACATCAGTCACGTGGTCCATTATTATGAAAGATATAAAACGATTTCTCATCAAAGTTTAATAATAATTTTTTCGAATTTATAATTTCCATCTTTCAACTTCTTGATTTCCATGTTTACACAATGGGCTGATCACCTGTTTGTCAAACATTTTGAATGCATGTTTTGCCCGGGAGCCTTGTGCTCATTGGGTCACCTCTACACCCTGTTTACGGGGTACAAGAGGTTCCGATTAAGAAAGAAAGAGAACGATGTCCATGTTTATTATTTCTGTTATGTCTTTTACGTACATTTTGTCTTGTCTAACACAAATAAAATTGTGTCACTGTGGTATCAACACTAATGCTGACATACAGGTTCTGTATAAGTTTTAAGACACGTACACACTTATGCACACATTAGTTTGGAAAAGAAAAATGGTTGAAAACCTAAACAAAACGGTACTGCAAACAGCAACTGGGTCTATTAGCAGAGAGAAAAGACAGAATTACAAACCATGTTGAACTGAAGAACTACAAAAGTTTGATGATGAATTACACAAGATAGAGACAGAACAGAATTACAAACCATTTTAAACTACAAAAGCTTGATGATGAACTACACAAGATAGAAACAGAACAGAATTACAAACCATGTTGAACTACAAAAGCTTGACGATGAACTACACAAAATAGAGAAAAGAAACAACCGCAGACATTCATAAACACTGGTCACGTGAGAAATCAGATTTCTTTACGCCTAACCACAAATTTGTAAGGGGAAATAGCATTTTTTTTTTTTTGCAAGGGCAACAACACAATTAAGAAAACAAATACTAAATTAAATAAAGCTTTTGCTTTTATGCATTAAATATATCCAGATAATTTAACGAATAATGTAATTCAAACAAAGCGCATTATGAAAATTATACGATAATTAAATTTTATAATATTTAAATGTTTTTTTTAATATTTTTTTTTAATGTTTTTTTTGGATATTGTATTTTAAAAATAAATTTAATTTCTGTCAAACGTTTTAACATAACACAAATATAAAGGTATACAAAGAAGTGTTTTAAATTTGAACTACTGGACTAATATCCGTGCTGTCACTCTAGCCATGCAATGCTAGTCACAATAGCCATCTACGCTCAAAAAAAAAAACAGATAATTTCGTTGTTTTGAGGACCAAAATATGTCGTCAGCGCTAAAGAGCGCTCTTCATCAAATCATGAACACTTACTTACTTACTTAGTCGTTCCCCTTCTACCGTGAGGTGTAGAGGTTTGGAAGAGAGAGCGCCAGACTATCCTATCGGCTGTCTTCCTCCTGGCCTTGTTCCATTCTAGCCCTCTGTCCTTTAAACATTATCTAATGTTGTCCTCCCAGCGGACTCTGGGTCATCCTGGGGGTCTGGATCCCTGGATCGTTGTTTCCCATGCTTGTCGTGGTAGCCGATCTTCTCCCATTCTTCAGACATGCCCAAACCATCTTAGTTGGGACTGTTCTACTTGGGTCTGCAGGGGGTGGGATTTTAGGACTTGACGTTTCGTCTGGTTGCGGACCATGTCTCTTCTTGTTACTTCAACTACCTTCCTCAGATACCTCATTTCTGAGGTTTGGATCTGCCTTTTATGGGTTGTAAAATCATGAACACACTGTATATAAAAATAAAAACAACAAAAGACGTCCCAGACAAATGTGTTTACGACATGCGCTCTTATTTATACGCACGGATATAAATATTACAAAGGTGGTGGAACAGTCGTTATAGATAAACATGACTAAGGTCATTGTCTAAGTTTATTTTTGGATGTTTTTGTTGTTGTTGCACAATATCGACATCACTGCACTCCGGGAAAACCCATAGGTACTCAGTCTCCCTCAGGCAACGTGATGGTTCCATGAACCACTAAGTCAATGATGATCAATACTCACACACAAGGTCAAGTATTTACAAACATCTCCAAACGTTTACAATGATGATCAATACTCACACACAAGGTCAAGTATTTACAAACATCTCCAAACGTTTACAATGATGGTCAATACTCACACACAAGGTCAAGTATTTACAAACATCTCCAAACGTTTACAATGATGATCAATACTCACACACAAGGTCAAGTATTTACAAACATCTCCAAACGTTTACAATGATGATCAATACTCACACACAAGGTCAAGTATTTACAAACATCTCCAAACATTTACAATGATGATCAATACTCACACACAAGGTCAAGTATTTACAAACATCTCCAAACGTTTACAATGATGGTCAATACTCACCCACAAGGTCAAGTATTTACAAACAACTCCAAACGTTTACAATGATGATCAATACTCACACACAAGGTCAAGTATTTACAAACATCTCCAAACGTTTACAATGATGATCAATACTCACACACAAGGTCAAGTATTTTCAAACAACTCCAAACGTTTTCAATAATGATCAATATTCACACACAAGGTCAAGTATTTACAAACTCCAAACGTTTACAATGATGATCAATATTCACACACAAGGTCAAGTATTTACAAACATCTCCAAACGTTTACAATGATGATCAATACTCACACATAAGATCAAGTATTTACAAACATCTCCAAACTTTTACAATGATGATCAATACTCACACTCAAGGTCAAGTATTTACAAACATCTCCAAACGTTTACAATGATTGTCAACACTCACAGACAAGGTCAAGTATTTACAAACATCTCCAAAATTTACAATGATGATCAATACTCACACAAAGGTCAACTATTTACAAACATCTCCAAACGTTTACCGCTACTGTTTTTATTTAAATATAATACTTGGATTATCATTGTGCTTTATAAAACAATTAAAAAGAGTCTTCCCATGATGCATACCTTGGAGCTGTCAAATCTTATCTCCTCTGCGATCTTTCTATGCTAATGTTTAAACATTTGGAATCAATACATCATCATCACACAAAGTTAATGTCGCTAGCGCTGACAAGTGTTGTATCTCAATTTATGAAACAGACTGTTTCACATAATATCACAGATAAACGTGTCAACGACCAGTGCACCTATAGATGTAAGACATTTAAGTTGTTACTGTTACAACACCAACTTATGCCGGTTTATGTTTGGCTGTAAAATATTTTGTATTTCTTTGTTCTTCATGATTTTATAGAAATGTCCTAATATTACCACAAATTTTATAACCCGCAGCAACCACATTCAATGTTTTAAATATGTTGTGGTGTACTGGCAATGATAAACTGATTCTCAGCCATACGCGTTCTAGAATATGCTCAACAGTATAGTACTGGGGACACTTTTCATTATGGTGACTAGGCCTTATACAAGCAGATTATTTTATTCGTTCAGGTGCAGCCATATATATATATATATATATATATATATATATATATATATATATATATATATATATATATATATATATATATAATATATATATATATATATATATATATATATATATATATGTATATATATATATATATATATATATATATATATATATATATACTGAAGCACATTAAAAACGCATCACTATTATATATACTGATGACGAAAAGCTGGAAAAAAAAGTGTGGGAAGGGATTTTCCCAGTGTTTGTCATGAGGTAGAGAGCGAATGGCTGCTGGAATGGAAAGTGCATGATTCAACCCACGGGTTTGTGTACAGACTACATGAAAACAATGAAAGTTACACGTGCAACACGATTCCCAACAGCTATGACTCTGAAAATGTGTACGCGTTGTGACAGTATACTCGGTATAAAAAGGCCGTTGAGACAAAACACCCAGTACATGTGCTTGAAATGCCACGACTATCTGAAAACGACCGCCAACGAGCCAATGGTATGTTGGAGACCGGAATGAGCTCGCGGGCCATTGCCAGAAGGATGAATTGCCACCACAGCACTATTGTACGTCTCAATGAACGTTACGGAACCACTGGCAGTGCCCGGGATAGACTTTGGAGTGGCCAACCACGAGTTACTACCCCTGCGCAAGATCGTCATATTGTGCTGAGTCACCTAAGGAATCGTTCTCTCCCGGCAAGTCAAACAGCAATAGCAATAGTGGGTAGACGTGGGCAAGTCTCTCGAATGACAGTCATACGACGACTCGGAGATACAGGCCTTACTGCAAGACGACCTTCTGTTGGGCCAAACTTGACTCACAAACATCGTCAGCAGCGCCTGCAATGGGCACAGCAACATGTCAGATGGACTAGACTGAAGTGGAATGCTGTGTCTTTTTTTTTTTTTTTTTTATAATTCCTCGCATGAGGTCGCATATTTTTTTCCTCGCATGAGGTTGCATTGCTCCCCACCCATACCCGGCCCTGGTCAAGCCCACATGTCCCAACACAAGAAGACCCAATGACAACATGTGTCATTGTAGTGATCTTCTGTGTTTTCACACAAAGGACCTAATGACATAAATGTCACTACTGGTCTCTGTGTGTAGACACATGATCCTAGCCAAAGGCCGGATATTTTTTTTTAATCCTCGCATGAGGTCGCATATTTTTTCCTCGCATGAGGTCGCATTGGCACCCGCCCCAAACCCGGCTCTGGTCAAGACCACATGTCCCAACACAAGAAGACGCAATGACAAAATGTGTCACTGTAGTGATCTTCTGTGTTCTCACACAAAGGACCTAATGATACATGAATGTCACTGTAATGGTCCCTGTGTCTAGACTTTTTTTTCCCTCGCTTGAGGTCGCATATTTTTTCCTCGCATGAGGTCGCATTAGTACCCGCCCAAACCCGGCCCTGGTCAAGACCACATGTCCCAACACAAGAAGACCCAATGACAAACAGTGTCACTGTAGTGATCTTCTGTGTTCTCACACAAGAGACCTAATGACACATGAATGTCACTGTACTAGTCCATGTGTCTAGACACATGATCCTAGCCAAAGGCCGGATACTTTTTTTTTTCCCTCGCTTGAGTTCGCATATTTTTTCCTCGCATGAGGTCGCATTTTCCCCGCCCCACACCCGGCTCTGGTCAAGACCACATGTCCTAACACAAGAAGACCCAATGACAAAATGTGTCACCTAGTGATCCTCTGTGTTCTCACACAAGGGACCTAATGACACATGAATGTCACTGTACCGGTCCCTGTGTCTAGACACATGATCCTAGCCAAATGCCAGATATTAGGGCGTTGGGTTTCACAGCGTTATTTGCGCTGTACATAAGGTTCAGATGAACAGTAATTTGGTGTGGATGAAATAAAAAAGTAATGGAAAATGGGTTAGAAAATATAAATAATCTAGGAAACGGGCTATTTATCTTTGAGATAGGAGATAAAAGATTGTACACCCGTGCTTGGAGGGAAAGGGAGAGAACCCTTTAATTCCAGGCCTCTTAAAACAAGGCTGGTTTACACTTAGTTAGTTTTAGGAATATACAGTTATGGTGTACGAAATTTGCATAATGAGTGATCTAATAAGCCTTAGGTAAGGGAATGTAACATTAAAGCAAAAACCTCAAAGGGAGACTACAATTAATTAGCGCCCCTTGCAGATTAAGTGAGCAGAGAGAAAACTAACGCACGAGAAAAATGAGCAAGGCGTAAACAGTACGGAACAAAAGCTCACTGGGTTGTTTACGTAGGAGAGGAGCGTGAGTTTTGTGATCGGTGAGTTGGAAGCGATGGACCAATCGTATTGACTGGAAAACAAAAACGGATGAAGGGATGATGATTTGAAGGACAAAAGAAATTAGTGCTGGCCGAGAAGTTAACGAGGCAAGTCGTGTGTTGCCAGGCTCTCAAGAAGTGAAACATGTGGGTGACAGGAGTTTTTACAGATGAAATAGCTAGAATTAGCATGATTAGCGGTAGCAATTCTGGAGACTAGCATAAATTGTGTTCAGTGAATTGTGTTAAACGTAGGATTAGCACATAGGGGTGATTTAGTAGGAAATGTGATAGGTACTTGGATTCATTTTGACACGGTAAAAAGACTCTTGCTATTGTGTATAGACTTTCAGTCAACTTATAACCAGAGGTTAATGATGCTCATGTTTAAAGGGGCGTACCACAAGAACTAACATGGAAACAAGTACAACTGAGCACGACTATATATAAAGTGTGGATAACATAACTTATTATTAGCTAATAGCCAAGATGGGCTGTTGTATAAAGAGGATGAGGTATTGTCATTAGACAAGAATAAATGAACAAGGGATCTGCAACGCGGACATCTTTGAGATAAGACATGCTCTCTCTCATTGAACAGTAAATCAGGGGAAAGAAGAGATAATGGTGAATTTGATAACTATGAGACAACTCATGTGCTCTCTCATTTGACAGTAAGAATGAGGACGTCCCAACAGCTCTACCTGACATGATTTGATTTTATATATGAACCATGTATAGATATTGATGTATTTTTATGAGTTAGGCCTGACAGGGCAGATACAGGAGATAAGGTGGAGAAATAAGAAAAAGAGAATAAATTGTGGGCAGACCACCTACGCATAAGTAAGAGTCTGCAGAAGAGGCAATAAATATACCTTTTGGAACAAGTTGAATTAACGGCTGGATAAATGAACATGAAATGGAGATTTGAACCATACACCTTATTGGAAAATGTCGGAACTTTAATGTTGTAAATAAATTTGTTATAAAATTGAAACTACCACACAAGTTGACTTGATTTATAGAAGGTTATGCAGTGGGTGTGAGAAATAAGGAGTAATAGCACAACAAAAATTAACATCATGGTACGCCACAATACGATCTAGTCGCTACACAACAACAAGGAGGGAAGAACGTGACCTGGGTGGTAAAAGAGCCAAACTATAATTCATCCAAGAATCACCACCTCTGGCGGTAAGGGCCAGTAAAGAGATAATCTTACTTGGAAGATAAAGTCAAAGAAAAAGACAAAGATAAAAGTCAAAGATAAAGTCAAAGATAAAAGTCAAAGATATAGTCTGCCAGTTTGAGTAGACTACGACTAAGCCTGCCTCTGTCACCTAGTTAAAGTAAGAAGAACTCAAAACATAGAGCAGACACGGTCACATAGGACTAATTGAACAGTAACCAGACTCGACTGCCACATAGGACTAATTGGCGCCGTGATTACTCTCGACTGTCACATTGGACTAATTGGCGCCGTGACCACTCCTCCTACAACGACAACATGGCTACATCACAAGGAGAGATGGAATACCAACAACAACAGCAACAACAACAACATTCCATATTTTTCCACCACCTGTGGAGCAGGCACCAACAATGGCCGCTCTCAAGAGTATTACTGAGACGCTGTATAATGTTGACTTATACGCAAAATATAATCAAATCAGGTCAGTGATAACACCATTTAAGGGAGATCCGAAAGAATTCAGAAAATGGATGAAAGACGCAGACAGATTTGCTACTATGATAAATGCAAGCACAGATATGGAACAGAGGAAGATACTATATTTCTCATCTGACGCTCTTGTTACTGACTTCTTAAGGAGACGTGAAGATATATATCCAAATGAGACATATGAGTCATTAAAGAAAGAACTAACGAAACGCTATAGCGATATTACCAATACGGAGCATGCGTGGTCATTGCTTCACCGTATCAAACAGCAACATACCGAGCCTTTACAATCCTTCGCAGAAAAATTATTAAATTTGGCAGAGGAAGCATTTTTGAATAGGTTGACAGCATCCCCAGACCTAGAGAAACATCTGGTAGGGATCTTTATTGATGGACTGTTCGGAAAGAGTACAAAACTGCATTTGATTCGCAAGGTTCCCAATACAATAAATGAGGCAGTACAAATAGCAATTACAGAACAAAATGTTCAAACGAGGTTTAATCAATATACAGAACAAGAGCCAGCAGTCGACGCACAAACAGAACATGAGCCGATGGAGATTGGACATTCCCGCTTTCGTTGGCATCGCCCAAGCCGGATGGAAAACCAAGGAGAGGTAAACACAAGCTATCCTCGACATTTTCATAGACAGTAGAGCATACAGCAGGTGAACATTCCCTCGTGTTTTAATTGCGGTTTTAGAGGACACATAGCCTCCCAGTGCCGACAACAACATCCTCGCATGCACCAGAAGTATTATAATAATGTACAACAGAGTAGTTATGATGGTACTCGTGGACATAATCAGAACTTTCGAGGAGCGTATACACCATCCAACGTCAGAACCAGACAAGCAGGAAAGTGCAACCAGGGAAATGGAGCGGTCAATCACTAGGCAGGACCGATGGTGATGACCGTAAAGTAAATGAGGAAGATAATAACTTTTCTAATCGTAGGTCCAAAGAGATAAAGAAAAATAACATGATTTCGCATTCAACAACCCCTCCTCAAAGGATAAACATCACACCAGATCCTAGCTCTTGTTTGATCAATATTAACAATAAGAATTATCGAGCACTTGTAGACACAGGAGCTTCAGTTAGTCTGATCATAGAGCAATTGTTTAAATAAATCTAGCATTTAGTAACTTTTCGGCCTTCAAAAACATTCATGTCATCAGTGACAGGAGAACCTATGAAATCATGTGGTATTGCCAACATTACCTTCTGCATAGGACAACAACAGATCACACATTTCTTCATAATTACACGAGGAATGTCTAGAAATTTCATCCTAGGCAGAGACTTCCTGAACAAGCATAATGCTAGAATATATTGTGATCTACACAAGATTAAGATTAATGAGGAGTACATACAACTACAAGACGATATACATATTGCATCCTTGGTGCGGTTGACAGCCCCAGTTACGGTGTTACCTAACACACTGGTAATAGTCAAAGGTCGAATAAAGAATTTCAGCTACATTCAACCGGATCAGATAATACAGATTGAACACCTAAATAATGAAGACATAAACGATGAACCTCTCATGTTTGTTACTGAAGGTATCGCAGAAATTTCATCTTCTCGTGACTTTCCAGTTATGATGGTAAACACGTCAGGACAAGCAACAACAGTACAAAGAGGTGCAATAATTGCCAAGGTACAAAGATCATCTTTAACCTCAGAAAGAAATAATAGAACACCTGAAGTCGGTAGAAACCAACACCATTCTTCCACTCCACCTACATCTCGAAATTATACCTCAGGTTACCGTTCAGATAACAGCAAACCATCTAAAGGATTTAATGCACACAACGATAACCTCATACATGGAACTGCTCGACTGACCCAAAACATAAGGTCAAGAAATGAACCAGAAAACATAGAAGTAAATAAGAAAGACAATGAATACTCTTGCTATGCACATAGAGTAAACCAAATAATACAGCAAAGAGCTAGTAATGGAATATATAGAAAGGCAGGCGATACTGGAAAAGAATCACATGATATTAACCTCGTTACAAATTCCTTGTGGCCAACCCCAGCAAAATACTGCCGTAATGAACGACAGAGCAGAAGGAATAATTATAGAACACAATCAGTGTACACTCCATGGCGGATAACCAATGAGAGACACTCAAATGCACCAATGTACCAGAGATATGGAACAAGATATACAAAACCCTTTGATTACTGCCGTGGTCAACGACAGAGTGAAAATGACAACTATAGAAAATATGGACAGTATACTCCATGGCGAATACCCAGAGAAGAATACGCAAAGAAAACCATTTAGAAAAAATGAGCCCATGAATTACAAACATTTTCAAAGTCACAACAGTGAGCGAGAAAGAAGGAATAGCTTTCACAGAGTAGATGATGAGCACACATATGTTAAGACACCATGGATAAGTCAAGAGTCTCACATGCCGGATAACAAAACAGATCGATTATCACAATTGTTGGCAACGTTGAGGGTAGACGAACAACACAAGAATAAACTTAGTGCATTTATTACTAAACATCAAGATGTGTTTGCACTATCAGATATGGAGTTAGGCAGAACCAGTACAATACACATGGACATTCAGACTACAGTAGAGGAGCCTATCAGTTTGAGACCTTATCACACTCATTTGAAGAATCGCGAGATAGTAGAAAAATCCATAAACGAAATGTTGAAAGCAGGAATCATAGAAAGATCTACATCAGCGTGGTCATCGCCTATAGTAATTGTCACAAAGAAAGACGGATCAAGTAGATTCTGCTGCGACTACCGCGCACTGAACAGAATAACCAAAACAATTTCATATCCGCTACCACGCATTGATGATATACTAGCAACACTTGGACACTCTACATATTTTACCACACTGGACGCACGCTCAGGATTTTGGTGCATCCCCATGACTCAGGCAGCAAAGGAGAAATCAACATTTTGTACACACATGGGTAGTTACAAATTGAATGTTATGCCTTTCGGTCTGAAAGGAAGCCCAGCAACATATATGGCATTAATGGATGAAGTTTTACAGGGAATGCATCCTTTTGCATTAGCCTACATGGATGACATACTCATACACACAGCAGGTACCGTGGATGAAGACTTAAAGAAAGTTGAGCAAGTATTTGATCGCCTCCGACACCACCAAGTAAAACTCAAGCTAAGCAAGTGTAATTTTCTAAAGACAGAAACTAAGTACTTAGGATTCCTGGTGAATAAAGATGGCATTCGCCCGGACAGAGACAAAGTGGAAGCAATAAAGAAGATGCCCGCCCCCACAACAGTGAAGCAAGTTAGAGCATTTATTGGTTGTTGCGGATATTACAGACGCCACGTTGCTAAATTTTTAGAGGCCGCTCAGAAATAGGTGCTCGTTTAGTCCAGCACAGGGAAGATGATGAAACATTTACCACACCAGAGATTCCTAATGAGATGCCTATAGCATTCATATCACATGCGCTTTCCAAAACACAGAGAAGATGGACAATAACAGAAAAAGAAGCCTTTGCTATATACTATGCCATACAGAATCTTGACTTTTATATCAGAGGTACCAAACTTACTATTAGAACGGATCATCAACCATTGGTGAATTGGCTCACCAAGACGCACGAACAACTAAAAAAATTACAGACTTGGGCTATAAATTTGCAATCGTATGATGCGACAATTAAACACATCCCAGGTACACAGAATACATGCGCAGACTTTCTCTCTAGAATCCCACACACTGGTACTATACAGCAAGATGATCCTGATATGGGTACAGATATTAATGACAACACAAAGGAAATCTACGTTATAAATTCTAACAGAGTAGATGTCGATGATAGCACTGCTACAACAGACATGGATACAGAAGAGACAACAAACTTAGATACATTCGATATATGTGCTGAACAGAGAAAAGACCCTGAAATAACTAAGCTTATCCAACAGATAGAAGCGAAACCCACATCGCTTAAACAATTTACTATCCTGCCACAAGACCAGACCTTATATCACATAAATTAGAAACAAGAAGGTAGACTACAAAAAGTAATTCCCCAACCCCTAGTATCGCAGTTATTGGTACAGTTCCATGACAACAATGGACATGTTGGACGAGACAAAACCATAGATGTCATTATGAAAAGGTACTATTGGACAACAATGTATAAGGACATCACTGAATATATTAATACTTGTAAAACTTGCAGAATACGGAACATGCGACCAACTAGGGTTCCTTTGCAACAGATGAAACAATCACATTTCCCCATGGAAGTTATAAGCATGGACATTTCTGGTCCATATCCAGTCACCCAGTCCGGGAACGCATACCTTTTGCACATCGTTGACCAACTCTCGGTATGGCCTGAAAGCTACCCTCTTAAGAATATAACTTCAGCAACAGTAACTGATTTTTTTCTGCAAGAATTCATGCCACGACATGGTTGCCCCAAAAGAATAATTACAGACAATGGTAAACAATTTGTCGGTAACCCTTTCAAACAGATGCTACAAACGTTACACATTCAACATACCACTACTACGTACTACAGACCGCAGGCAAATGGACGAAATGAATGAATGCATGCCACATTACTTGATATCATTGCCAAGTATATACAAGGCAATGTCCAGTATTGAGACATATATATTAATCAAGCCCTTGAAGCAATACGGGTCAATATAAATGAAACAACAGGATATTCACCTTTCTATATGGTATACGGACGTAAACCCACCTTCCCATTAGACAATCTCTTACAACCACAGAGAAAGTACCAAGGTGAAGATCGAATCCAAATTATAATACAAGAGAAGCATAGGGTCCACCAGATAGCAAATAGTAATGCACAGAAAGCCTTTAAGAAATGGCAGAAACAGCTTGACAAAAGAGCAACGTTAGAACAATTTAAACCTGGAGATAAAGTATATTACAAAAAGAACGTTCGGGATAAGTTAGATAACCGATGGCGTGACGGTTATAAAATTGTGGAACAGACAACCCCTCTGAATTATAGACTATGGCATGAAGAGAAGAACATAAACGTCAAAGCACACGCAGCGCAGATGAAGAGAGATGATCATCGCCCTACAACACCACCAGCTTTACCAAATAGCAGACCGCCCCGTAAAGCTACATTGATTTACTATGACACTACAGATTCAACAAACACTTCACTTAGCGGAAACAACATGGATGAAGAACAAAGTGACAATTCTGATCAACTGCCAGATACTATAAGACGCCTCACTCGCAGTAGAGAGAACTCAGAAGAAGAAGAAGAAGATATCCCGCCAACAGAATTGAGAGAGAGATTGAGATACAGAGACAACCGCCTACACGAGAGAGATAGTACTACGCCACTATCTGCACATGATGAAGAATCTGAAACAACATCTGATCGGTTAACCCCAACCCCCCAAATTTTATACAGCGAACAAGAGGAGATGGGCACATATAGGCCAGTGGAAGACAGAATACAAGTAGGGCAGCATACAGAAAGTGAACAGTACAGTGAGATTCTAGAGGATACGACAGCAATAAGAGATAAATGGAACAGTGCTGATAATGAAATAGATGCACCATACAAACACACGAGAGCGGCAGAACACAAGAGCACAATACGAGAACAACAGCTAGTGAAACAAAACGAGCAAGGGCTAGAGACTAAACAACAAAGTGGTACAAGTCAAACTCAAAACATAGAGGACACATCACCTAAAGATTCAGATACGCAAGAAGAGATGGAGCACGAGAATATAAGAGGAAAGAAGAGACAGAGGTCGTCGTCTTCAGACGATTCGGCGGATTATAGAGAGCGTCTAGCAAAGCTGAGACATGTAGAAGAGGTCAGACGGAGGAGGAAGAATAAAGTAAGAAATAGTGATATAACAGAAGTAGAAGAAATAACTGCACTTTGCGCAGATTTAGAGAAAAATTTTGAAGAGTTAGAAAAGAACAACAAAGAAGAAGAAGTGAAGAGACACGAAGCGAATAGAAGTACAGATCGAAGGGATTTCCGATCTAAGAGCCGAGATAGGCTGAGACATAGAAGTGATAATAGGAGAAGAGATACGGATCGAAGAGAATACCGATCCAAGAGCCGAGAGGTCAGTAATAGGAGAGAAAGAAGGAGGGATACAGATCGAGGGGATTTCCGATCTAAGAGCCGAGATAGGCTGAGACATAGAAGTGATAATAGGAGAAGAGATACAGATCAAAGGGATTACCGATCCAAGAGCCGAGAAGCTTATAGAAACAGTAGTAGAAGTAGAGAAACTACTAAGGATCGAGGGAGATACCGATCTAGTAGTAGAAAGGAGGGAAATAGGAGCAGTAGTAGGAAGAGAAACTCGGGAGATATACGAGATATAGAGGTAGAGAGGAAGCAAAGAGTTGAAGTCAGAACGGTGGAGGAGACGCAAGAGATAGACAAACAGATAGCATTAGAGGCGCTTAAGAGTACGGAGGCCATTATGATGTAAATGTTTGGGTTGATGGAATTTATGAATAAGTAAGCAAGATAGTGGAGGAGGAAGCTATGTGAGGAGAGGCATAGCACATGTTATACAGAACAAAATGGCGGTGGCAGCTGAGTCTTGAGAAGACTAAGTATAATTGGTCTGTACCGCACACAAGAGAGAACTGAGTACACCTGACCAATAGGGTACTGCAGTTGGGGAGACGAGTGAAGAAGATATAAGAGGTAGATTCGAGGCTATGGCAGTACGACGGAAATTATGTGAAAAGCCGTGGTGACGACGGCAGAAATAGTGGAGACTGAGATTTTTGGTGAAGCCGCAGAGGAAGACAGCTTCTGATTGATGTGGTGCAAGAAGAGTATGGGGAAGACAGTCAAGAAGACACAGAGAGCCTTACAAAAGAAATAAAGAAGCAAGAATCACATGAGAGTCTAGCCGCCCTACACAAAGACAACACATCAGTGTTCGCAATGTTATTCACATGGTCGCAACCATTATTCCCTACCCCTTCGTCAGCCCCAACATACTCCCTGCGACCCCCGTCGATACCCCAGTGATCATGTGAAGCGAACATGTGATGACAGAAGATAATCTCTTACAGCCTCAGAAGAAGCAACATAATTCAGCAGAATCGGAGCATTACAGAAGAGAACTTGAAGTAACAACTACAACTACCAGCCACAACTACAACCACCAGTCTACACACTACAGTTAGGATGATTGAAGATGAGATACCTTTGTGAGCACTGAGGAATAATAAAACTTATCAGAATCAAAGCCCTACAGTACAGCATACAAACATTCGCAAGAATATTGTTGACAAATCGGTAGCACCAGTATAATCAGAACTTGACAACAGAAAGCGAAGAAAAAGACACCGAATGTATGGACGACTCTACCAACACCAAATTCTAAAGAAAACATCGTCAGGAATACAAACCATTGTCTGATTGATGACAACATACAAATATTCGTTCGTCCTCTTCCTCCTGCAGAGTGACTATAAACACACCACAACTGATACCAACTTTATCACAGTACGACAGTCGTCTGTCCAGTAGAGAAATTTACACTGATGGAGCTTGTAAAAGAGATCTCCAAATTCGTACAAGCAGTGTAATCACCGTAAAGTACTCATCCAGCAATAGTACTAATTCGCAGCACTCACCCAGCTATAGTGCTTAAATAAGGTACCCCAATCAACGGTATCCAACGGTTAGTTAGATAATTAGATCTCTCAGTGGTTAACATAGTGGTTATTGATATTTCGGAGCACACTTAGACATTTACACTAAACATTAACCTGGTGAACAGACAGGGTAGAACTTCGCGAAGGAACTTAAATGTGTAGAACATTATCACTAGTGATAAAGTACATTGATCACATAGACATGAGTGATAAGTTCATTAGTCTCGGGACATATTCAGAGTGATAATAAAATAGTTTAGACACAGAGACCATTGTAACTGATAAACTAGATTAAACAATGAACTATCTCAGACTAGAATAAAGATACAGCATTTCAGAAAGCTTAAACAAGATTCTTCACAAGATAAGACTTACCACACTAGAGGATCAACACTGTTAAGTAGTTAATATATATAGAACAATTTGCATGTTAACTTATAATGTGTATGTATTTCAGATATGTATTTGGTACAAGTTCAAAAAAAAAAAGATGGAACAAGAGACAGAAGGGATGTTACAGACCAAGCCAGACTACATTAGAGCACGAAGACCTAATCCCTCAGATAGAAGTGCACACATTGCACTGATGAGAAAAGTCATCACTTATTGTGCTAGTGATCACATAGCGACATGATTACAGTGTTGGTACTATAGCTACTACTTACTTGAAATGGGATGTTAAAAACAATTACGAGGCTAACTCCACAGCAACTTCATACATGATGGTCTTGAAAAGGTTGTTCGTCCGACAAACAGGGGTACAATGTATATGGTTCAGACTAAGTTAACGATTCGACGGGTGCATCCATGGCTAGCATCAGCCGAGCACATCATGTTCTGACTTAGTGACATAGGTCTTTTACTATCGCCCCAGGACAGATGTTTGGATTTGCGTAGTTAGTTCCATTACACGACTGATAATTCGACTGGTGCATCCAAGGCTAGCATTAGCCGAGCACATCACATGCTGACTTAGCAACACACATCTTTTACTATCACTTTGGGGATAATTAGTTAATGCATGGTGACGTTACTTATTATATATCTACTACATATTCTGCCTATCTGACAGCTACAATGTAATACTGACATTGACGGCAGATATTACAGACATTTAAGGGACTGAAAAATCTCTGCTTTCAGAGGCAGTCCCATGTCGCCCTTTGTATATATATATGAATAGAATATTTAATTATAGATGTTTCGATAATCTATGAGATACGGCGTTCCATATTTGAGTAATAATTAATGAGATAAGTATTATTATTTAGGCTATAGCATAGTCTTACTTTTATGATTTAATTTTCTTCATTACATTTAATAATTGTCTTTGATGTCTTGCGAGTAGTTTTGGGTAAGATAATAGAGATGATGATAGGGTAGATAGAGTTTGCTTGCTTGTCGATAGAGTGCAAATGTCTCTCTGCGGGATACATGTGTACGGCCCCGGGATGTATGTCACCGTTGGGTTTTCACCGCGTTATTTGCGCTGTACATAAGGTTCAGATGAACAGTAATTTGGTGTGGATGAAATAAAAAAGTAATGGAAAATGGGTTAGAAAATATAAATAATCTAGGAAACGGGCTATTTATCTTTGAGATGAGAGATAAAAGATTGTACACCCGTGCTTGGAGGGAA
This sequence comes from Oreohelix idahoensis, assembly GCA_024509875.1. Taxonomy (NCBI): domain Eukaryota; kingdom Metazoa; phylum Mollusca; class Gastropoda; order Stylommatophora; family Oreohelicidae; genus Oreohelix; species Oreohelix idahoensis. The sequence goes on along the minus strand of JAMPIV010021114.1, from coordinate 146,525 downwards.
AGGGAGAACCCTTTAATTCCAAGCCTCTTAAAACAAGGCTGGTTTACACTTAGTTAGTTTTAGGAATATACAGTTATGGTGTACGAAATTTGCATAATGAGTGTTCTAATAAGCCTTAAGTAAGGGAATGTAACATTAAAGCAAAAACCTCAAAGGGAGACTACAATTAATTAGCGCCCCTTGCAGATTAAGTGAGCAGAGAGAAAACTAACGCACGAGAAAAATGAGCAAGGCGTAAACAGTACGGAACAAAAGCTCACTGAGTTGTTTACGTAGGAGAGGAGCGTGAGTTTTGTGATCGGTGAGTTTGAAGCGATGGACCAATCGTATTGACTGGAAAACCAAAACGGATGACGGGATGATGATTTAAAGGACAAAAGACATTAGTGCTGGCCGAGAAGTTAACGAGGCAAGTCGTGTGTTGCCAGGCTCTCAAGAAGTGAAACCTGTGGGTGACAGGAGTTTTTACAGATGAAATAGCTAGAATTAGCATGATTAGCGGTAGCAATTCTGGAGACTAGCATAAATTGTGTTCAGTAAATTGTGTTAAACGTAGGATTAGCACATAGGGGTGATTTAGTAGGAAATGTGATAGGTACTTGGATTCATTTTGACACAGTAAGAAAGACTCTTGCTATTTTGTATAGACTTTCAGTCAACTTATAACCAGAGGTTAATGATGCTCATGTTTAAAGGGGCGTACCACAAGAACTAACATTGAAACAAGTACAACTGAGCACGACTATATATAAAGTGTGGATAACATAACTTATTATTAGCTGATAGCCAAGATGGGCTGTTGTATAAAGAGGATGAGGTATTGTCATTAGACAAGAATAAATGAACAAGGGTTCTGCAACGCGGACATCCTTGAGATAAGACATGCTCTCTCTCATTGAACAGTAAATCAGAGGAAAGAAGAGATAATGGTTAATTTGATAACTATGAGACAACTCAGGTGCTCTCTCATTTGACAGTAAGTATGAGGACGCCAAAACAGCTGTACCTGACATGATTTGATTTTATATATGAACCATGTATAGATATTGATGTATTTTTATGAGTTAGGCCTGACAGGGCAGATACAGAAGATAAGGTGGAGAAATAAGAAAAAGAGAAAAAATTGTGGGCAGACCACCTACGCATAAGTAAGAGTCTGCAGAAGAGGCAATAAATATACCTTTTAGAACAAGTTGAATTAAGGGCTGGATAAATGAACATGAAATGGAGTTTTGAACCATACACCTTATTGGAAAATGTCGGAACTTTAATGTTGTAAATAAATTTGTTATAAAATTGAAACTACCACACAAGTTGACTTGATTTATAGAAGGTTATGGAGTGGGTGTGAGAAATAAGGAGTAATAGTACAACAAAAATTGACATCATGGTACGCCACAATACGATCTAGTCGCTACACAACAACAAGGAGGGAAGAACGTGACCTGGGTGGTAAAAGAGCCAAACTATAATTCATCCAAGAATCACCACCTCTGGCGGTAAGGGCCAGTAAAGAGATAATCTTACTTGGAAGATAAAGTCAAAGAAAAAGACAAAGATAAAAGTCAAAGATAAAGTCAAAGATAAAAGTCAAAGATAAAAGTCAAAGATATAGTCTGCCAGTTCGAGTAGACTACGACTAGGCCTGCCTCTTCCACCTAGTTAAAGTAAGAAGAACTCAAAACATAGAGCAGATACGATCACATAGGACTAATTGAACAGTAACCAGACTCGACTGCCACATAGGACTAATTGGCGCCATGACTACTCTCGACTGTCACAGCTGTCCTATTCACAGACGAGAGCAGATTCAACATATCCTTTGCTGATGGTCGTATGCGGATTTAGCGACGGTGTGGACAGTGCTTTGCAGATTGCTGTGTTCGTCAGCACAACCAATTTGGAGGTGGTAGTATTCACTTTTGGGGAGGATTCAGTTTTCACCATCGCTTGCCTCTTCACGTCTTCTGTGGAAATGTTAATGCTGTGACATATCGAGATGAGGTTCTGGGTGCATTGGTTGCTCCTGCGTTCCCAAATTATCCAGACTTGCAGCTTCTCCAGCAGGATAATGCACGTTCGCACACCTCATGCATTACGCAGCAATATCTACAGCAGCAGAACATTGTGACGATTGATTGGCCTGCCCTATCGCCAGACATGTCCGCTATAGAACATCTGTGGGACGAGCCTGGACGCAGAGTCTACAGGCAAGGTTCTCCAGCTAATCTGCAACAGCTCGAAGCTGCTCTTACACGTGAATGGGACTTGATTCCCCGGAATTTCCTTCAGAGACTTGAGCGTTCCATGCGGAGCCGCTGCCAAGCTTGTTTGCTAGCAAACGGTGGACATACCAGATACTGAGGATAGTGTGAATGAATTTTTTTATTGGTTGCATTTTTGGTTTTCTCCCTTGCCTGCACAGAATGCAATGAATTTTATAACAATCAAATGTACAAATTAATGACCAGCATGGATTCATAGGAAAATGAATAAAGATTCCAAATATGTAAACTTGTAAACATTTATACCAGCATGGATTCATAGGAAAATGAATAAAGATTCCAAATATGTAAACTTGTAAACATTTATATTTACATTTCACACTCTGTTCCTGGATTATACAGGTGGTGCGTTTTTAATGTGCTTCAGTATATGACGTCTTACTTCTTTAGATAGTTGTTCAAGCCCACCTGCTGGCTATATTTATTAAGTCTATCCGTTTTTTCCAGGATGTGTTGATGTAAATGTGCTAGGAGTGCAATGTCATCTGCCTATTCCAGATCTTCCAATGTAGAAAATGTAGTCCATCTTATTCTTCTTGGACTGCCCTCTGTTGTCTGGCGCATCATCCAGTCTATGACTGTTAAAAATAGAGTGGTTGATAAGGAGCATCCCTGTCGTACTCCTGTCTTCACCTCAAAGGCGCTTGACTGGAAATGCACAAAGAGCTGTTCTAGTGTATAGTTACCACACTGCGCTGGCGATCGGGAGATCCCAGGTTCAAGATCAGGCGAGGACATTTGAAAGAGGTCGTTGACTAGGACTTGGACTGGAATAATTGGAGCCCTGGGGAAGACATTTGAAGGAGTGTCATCGACCAGGGACTGGAATAAACTGAACAGCCCCTGAGCCGACCCAGCCCGAATGGGTACCTCCGAAGAAGGCGAGTATCTGCCTGAATGGCGAGAGGACATCTGTCAGCGTACAGGGAAAAGGGATACTCACGTAAAATCAGTCTCAGGTTAAACATACTAACTGGAGATTTCGCCTTGAGTAATAGCGGGCGTACGAAAAAATTTAAATATAATGCAAATACCCCGAGAAAACACTGACGTATGATAGGAAATACCCCAAAAAAACACTGATGTATGATAGGAGATACATCGAGATAACACAAAAATAAGAATCTACAGCTTGAATGTAAAGGTTAAATTATTTCATGGCTGTGAATGTATGATAGGAGATATACCGAGACAACACTGATGTGTGAAAGGAGATACACCGAGAAGACACTGATAGGAAATACCCGTTCTACTTGTTTTGTAGACTTAGGTAGGGAATTCAGCATGATATCTCTATACATGTCAATATTGCGGGGAATGTCAAACACTATTTTCTTTTTCAAAATTTATATTGTACTACAGTGGAAAAACAATTGATCTTCTGTTTTGTGTGTGTTGGATTTACATAATTTGCATTTTGGGATGTTTTTCCATTATGCAACAAGTTTTTGCCTAATGGGTGTCATGCTATATAGTAATCTAAAGGTGACTTCCTTTGCGGATGGAGCAGCTGGTAACTCGTGCATGCTTCTAAAAATAGGTTGATAATCAGTTATGAAATAATTGTACCCACGTTTTATCCTTGTCACTAATGATGGTTCATGACGTCAGACTTGCCTCTCTCTTGTTTTACTACTAGCATTACCAGTAGACCACAAGATATTTTATATTTGGGCATGCCTGCAAAATAAAAGTAATACAGATATGAGTGTAGAGTCATATAAAAACCAAAAGCCAACAACAACAACAACAGTTATTAATAATTTCTTACAAACGCACACAGAAGAGCTTTAAGACCACCTGCCGACAGCGTGACAACAGTAAACAAACGAAACTGACATGTAAAATTGCCACATATCAAAATCACATAGGCTACCAAATATGTTTCTTCGCAGCGTAGTACTACGTAATAGAAGATAGGTCAAATAGAAAGAGAAATAAATTGACAGAAACTATTAATGGACATGTGTACTTATGGTACCTATACCTTGTAGCGGTATGGCAGCTTGCGTACCCTGACAATCCCCAGAGCTATGAGAGTGGGAGTTTTACTCCTGGTAGGTTCAAGCTGGACTGGTCTGTGTGGGTAGGGGTCAGACAAAAGCTGGTACCCTGGTCCTCCAGGTTGGGAGTTTTAGCACAGGGCTGACACCCCTGTCTGTGTTAAAAAAAAACAATGAAGTTACCGAAACAATAATAAATGAACAAACTTTGCTGCGGGCTGGACATTCGGAGTCTGTGGCTCGCATGACTGTCAGTGGTGAAAGCCGAAAGGAAGCCACTGACATTAAAACGGATGTCCTGACCGCAAAACAGGATACAAGAATAGGTTTTTGGAATGTCAGGACAATGTACGAGACAGGTAAACTAAGACAGGTCACGGCAGAAATGAGAAACTATAGGTTACACATTCTAGGGATAAGCGAGAGCAGATGGACAGGGGCAGGAAAAGTTAAAACAGCAACAGGAGAAACAGTACTTTACTCTGGAAGAGAGGATGGACAACACAATGAAGGTGTAGCCATTATTCTACAGAAAGGAATAGAAAGGACATTACTGGAATGGAAACCCATCAACAACAGACTGATAAGATTAAGATTGAGAGGGAGATTCACCAACACTACAATAATACAATGCTACGCACCAACGAATGATAGCGATGAGGAGGTCAAGGATGAATTCTATCAACAACTGCAGAAAGAAATGGAAGACACACCTAGATATGATCTTGTTATAGTAATGGGAGACCTCAATGCGAAAGTTGGTACACACAATACATATAATGAAAGAACAATGGGGAAATGCGGCAGCGGAACAGCAAATGAAAATGGGGATAAACTAATAAGTTTCTGTAGCATTAATAACCTGGTCATTGGAGGAACACTCTTCCCACATAAATAAATTCACAAATTAACATGGGAATCACCAAATGGTCGGGACAGAAACCAGATAGACCACATCATGGTTAACGGTAGATGGAGACATGCATTACAAGATGTGAAGGTAAGAAGAGGTGCAGATGTGGGAAGCGATCACCATTTAGTAGTAGCAAAACTGAAAGTGAAACAAAGAAGGGCTGCACCAACTGTAACTACACAGAAAAGGTTTGACATCAGCAAATTGAAGGACTCCCTTACCAGAAAAGCTTTTGCGGCCGATATAAAGAAACGATACCAATTTGCCAAAAGTCAGGAAAAGACATTGAATGATGATATAGACCAGAATTTCAACACCATTTTAACAATATACAAAGAAAGCAGAAAATCATGCTTGGGATTCCATAAAAGGAAGAAGCAAGACTGGATAACACCAGAAACTTTAAACACCATAACGATGAGAAAGGAAATGAAAAGAAAGAAAACAGAAGCGAAGTCCCCCAGGTTAAAGCAACTATATAGCGAACAGTACAGTCAGCTGGACAAGGAAGTTAAACGCCAAACCCGAGCCAACAAAAGGAATTTCCTAGACGATTTTGCAAGACAGGCAGAGGAGGCAGCACTGAGAAATGAACAAAGCACAGTATACAAAATAACTAAATTCATCAGCGGAAAACGAGGTGCAAACAATATTACATTAGTAAGAGATAAGCAAGGTAATCTCATCACGACAGCAGGGGGACAAGAAACAAGATGGGCAGAGCACTTCAGAGAAACTCTGAACAAGGAACCACCAGAGACACAATTGAATGTTCCTGAAGCTGAAAACGATCTAGATGTGAATACAAACATTCCACGAAAAGAAGAAATCATCACAGCAATCAAAGGGTTAAAGAACGGCAAAGCTCCGGGCCATGATAACTTAAATGCAGAGCTATTTAAGACAGACCCTGAGCTAGCAGCAGAACTATTAGAACCACTATTTGCACAAGTCTGGAAAACGGGGACAACAACATCAGAGTGGAACAAAGGAATAATTGTCAAATTGCCCAAGAAGGGAGATCTTGCAGACTGCAATAATTGGAGAGGAATCACTCTTCTCTCAGTTCCCAGCAAAATACTAGGCAGGATAATTATACAGAGAATTTCAAAGGCAGTAGATCACAAACTGAGGAAAGAACAAGCAGGATTTAGAAAGAACAAGAGATGTGTAGATCATATATTCACTCTCAGGAACATTATAGAGCAGTGCTCAGAATGGCAAAGACAGCTTTACATTAATTTCGTTGATTTTGAAAAGGCTTTTGACAGCATACATAGGGACAGTTTATGGAAAATACTGAGGGTTTATGGAATTCCAAGCTGCATAGTGTCAATCATAAAAAGCCTCTATGCAAACTTTACGTGCAGTGTTGGGCAGAGCAACCTAACCTTTGAGGTGAAGACAGGAGTACGACAGGGATGCCCCTTATCAACCACTCTTTTTTTAACAGTCATAGACTGGGTGATGCGCCAGACAACAGAGGGCAGTCCAAGAGGAATAAGATGGACTACATTTTCTACATTGGAAGATCTGGAATATGCAGATGACATTGCACTGCTAGCACATTCACATCAATACATCCAGGAAAAAACGGATAGACTTAATAAGTTTAGCCAGCAGGTGGGCTTGAACATCAATTTAAAGAAGTCTGAGGACATGACGCTCAATGTGAGCAAACCCTGAGCCCATATCAGTAAGGAATAAGCAATTGGTACAGACAGATCTGTTACGCTATAGTTCCTTACGTTAATGCAGTATCAATATTATACCACCCGCCTTCTCAATGATAATACGGTGCTGTTGATTGCTTCTGTTGTGAAAAGCTGTGAGACGTTTCTTGCGTAATGACCTAAAATTAACCATAACGATTAATTATACTGCGTTACCAAAACGAAACGAACGGAAGATGACTAATGGGGTAGTCTTAGAGAAGTGTGGAGGCCAGAAAGCCGATGCTTGGTTATAGTATACCCGCTTCGTTCCAGGAGAGCGATCTGACAATTACTACCTATCACGCGAAGAAGTCTTATCCCTGCAACGCTAATTTTTTCAGACGGACATGTGAAGTAAAATACACTCACCTTTCCCAGAGTTAGGTGTTTATATTCATAACAGGACCTTATTAAAAAGACAACCGAATATGGTTTACGTTGAAACGTTTAACATAACAAATACCCCAGACAAGCACATCTTCTAAAACAAGGAGAATCCGAGAAAGAAATTGCATATTTTGAACGCAGCCACGTAGCTCCTTTAAAATAGTATTTTTGGGTTCCTTAGGGCTTGCTGACAAATAATATGTAAAACGTTACGCAAATAGTCCAGGAATTAATAAATTATACCCAAAATAAAATATTGGGGGTGCCTGACAGCATAAAATCATTTCTGCTCATAAAATTTTTTTTATAACGTGTTTGAAAAAACCTTACGTTACATAAATAGCATACCATGTAAACTCCAAATTGATTGGAGCGCAACAAATGAAAGCCTAACCACGATTGGTCGGGCTATAAATACTATCTTGGTTGTTAGGGGAGACGGGAAAAGATAACATTTTTTCAAACACTTGTCGAAACGTGGCTCATTGGCCAGTCTCGCTGATATACACACTTGGGTGCGTTAGTTCGAGACCACTAATTCAAATAAGCTTGATAAAGCGCCAGTACGTGGAAGCTAGCTCACATTTTTGCTAAAATAAAAGCCTGGAACATAGGCAGAAACGGAATTATGTTGCCAAGTTTTGGACCCAAATTCATTGCTCGAAGAATCGAAGGAAAAACAAATTGTGAGGCCGCCGAAACCATTCGACCAAAAAAAAAAAAAAAAAAACAATTGTGATATCTGTCTCTATGGAGGATCAAGTTCCGAAAACGTGAGGTAATGCTAAATGCAAAAACAGAGGGTGTCAAGAGAAGTAAAACGGCAATGGAAATGGCAAATAGGTCACCTCTCACCTGATTTCGATGGACAAGTGGTAAGCTTCTGAACCATTCAGTATGGAAAATGAAATAAAGTTGTTGATTTCAAGGAAACTCCTACCTTTGCGTTGAAATTGGCCTGTAATCCTGAAATGTTTTTGCTTAAAAGCGTCGTGGCATGTAAAACGTGAGAATATAAAGAGTTGAGATTGGGTGATGGCCCATGGAATGGCCAAACAGTACACTGACACCTGGATGATTGACTAGAAAGAAATAATGCTGGAAGGGCAGAGGCGTAGTAACCATTAAGAAGGGTAATACTGGAATAAAGTATTTCAAATGAAGCTGACTGTTGGCCTAACGCTCTGAACGCAATGTTTGTGTTGTATTGTGATCAGTGTAAAAGAGAATATAAATTAGTTATGAAGTAGAAGGTACATCCTTCTTGATTTCAGGGACAGTGGTCTTGATGGTAGTGAGCAGCACCTGGTCAGAGCTTTGCTGAATCCAGTGTCGGACAGCATACTCCTTGGTCTTTTTAGCTATCAGTGAGGTGTCTCCTGAGCCCAGAGGAGAATTCGAGCAGAGGAGTCCTTTCCTGCCGCCATCACTCAAGATAAGCAGAGTTGGCCAGCTGAGCTCAACATTATGTCCCCTCATCTTGAAATAACTTTATAAAAATACCATTCAGAGGGGAATTTACTTGTCTTAAAATCAGGAACTGGGAACATCTCCAATACTAGTCCCTAAAGACAAACTATTGAAGTCATGATGACAAATACCAACAGAGCTTGAACAAAACAAAACCAGTATTACCTCATTTTACTACTACACAACTGACACACATAGAACATTTGTAATAATATATGTCACTACAATATTCATATTAAATACATTCTGTACATAACTTGTAATTTAAATTGATTGTGATTCCTGGTTCCCTTGTAGTTGAATCAGGACACATATTCATTCATGCCAGTAATGAATACATATTGTTATTTGAAAGTTTATCAGTGACTCTTTTAAGATATCTTTGTAGAGTGTTATATGTATGTGAGTGTCACAGTGTTGTCAAGAGTAGTGGATTAAATTAAATTGTTTATCTGTCTGTTGTTGTGACTTACACTTCATCATACACATACCCTAGACACATAACGTAGTCATCACACTATTCCAGAATAATTCTGACTGAGATATATATAGATATGTGGTAGCAAGTAAGGTTATCTATAATACACTACTCTTAATAGATATAGATACCTTCACAGCTGATCTCAGTCAGTACACTAAGTTCCCTATAAATATTTATAACATCCCACTTCACCACATATATTGGGGTCTCGCTCTTGGGATTTTGAATCTTTCCTATTAAAAATATTGGGGGTAATTCACTTCAGGGAATATAAGAATTAAAAGGTATCCTTGGGTGGAATTAAATAAGGTTGAGCTCACGGTGCCTGTGTTGTCCATTAAATATAGAATTGTTGGTTAGACATTGTATAAATTTACCTGATAGACAATGGCGGACCTGGCCAAATTTCGATCTGCTGCGGTTCAGACTGCAAAAGAGTTAGGATTAGATGGGCAAGTTATGGTTGCCTATGTCACAACGGAATGTGACAAATTTATTGAACGCGAAGAAAGAAGGTTTGAAGCCGAAAGAAAGTTAGAGGCTGAAAGGGAAATTAAGAAGTTACAATTTGAAGCTGAGGCTGAGACTAAGAGGTTGCAGATTGAGGCTGACAAAGAGGCTAAGAAAGTGGAAGCAGAAAGAGAAGAGAAGAAATTAGCTGCAGAAAGAGAAGAGAAGAAATTAGCTGCAGAAAGAGAAGAGAAGAAATTAGCTGCAGAGAGGGAAGAAGAAAAGAAGGAGAGGAGATTCCAAAGGGAACATGAGTTACGACTAAGGGAGTTTGAGTTTCAAGGCCATGCTCCTGAAAATGGTGCCAGTCCCTTTGCCTCTGATGCTACGGTTACTCAGGGAGCCTCAACCTCAGCTATGAATTTTCATTTAGATCATTTTGTTGAGAAAGACGATGATATTGAGAGCTATATAAATAGGTATGAACTATTAGCTACCACGTATGGGTTAGAGAGAGAAAGGTGGAGCTTAAAGTTATCTCAGGGACTTCGTGGGGCAGCTTATGAAGTTTTTGCAAAAATGAGCAGAGGTGATCAGGAAAATTATGACATGCTAAAGCAGGCTCTTTTGTTAAGGTATGAAAAGAATGCAGAATTTTATAGGAAAAAATTTAGGAATGCTAAACTACTGTCAGGTGAAACCTATCACCAGTTCTCTGCACGAATAGAGACATACTTGGAGAAATGGACTTCTCTGGGGAAAACCCAAGATCTTAAGGAAATGGTCCTTATATAGCAACTAAGAGAGTCCATGGCTCCAGACCTGAGAAAGTTTCTCATGGAACAAGGTGCAGAGAGGCTGGGTGAGTTGCTAAATGTTGCTGAAAGGTATCAAGCAGCTCAAGCAGAGGTAACAGGTAATAAAAAGAAACAGGTGGATAACTTTAGGGCACCACAGAACTTTAATCAATTGGATCCTAGAGATCAAAACAAAAGGTAAGCACCAATTTGATAGGCCACGGTATGACAATAAAAATAAATTCCCACAATTCGATGAAAGGAAATATGATGAAAGAAAATCTTTCAACCAAGGAAAAAGGTGGTGTAAAAATTGTCAGATGGACAATCATGACACTGACCGTTGCAGAAGGAAACCTGTGTATATGGCAACCCTTCAGGTCAGGTCGACCTCAAGACAGGAGGAGGATATTATGTTAGATACCACTCCAGAAGAGATGAGGAAGGCACAGGCTGGGGATAAAAACACTCAAGCCTTGTTTCAGAAAATTGTCAACTTGTCATACAACTCCAGGCAAGGGAGATTTTTACATGAAAAACAAGTTGATGTATAGGAAGACTGGAGCTAGATCCAAAGGTCACGGACAGCTGGTTCTTCCAAAAAGATATAGGACAGAATTAATAAGGAGCCTACATGTGAAACCAGATGGGGACCATGAGAAGATAGGTACCATCATTCAAAAGGTGGCTCACAATTATTATTGGCCCAAAGCAAGATGGGACATTGAAAATTTTGTAGAAAGGTGTAGCATAGCACATGAGGGAACACCCACAAGTGGGAACATGGATCAGGACCTGGACATGCCACGGGGCAAAATCAGGCCTGACAATAAAAAGAAAAATAGATTTGATAAAGTGGACCAAATGGAATGGGAAGCCCCTTTTCACGGACAAGCTTCACTTAACTGTTTTACAATGGCCACTATGCGGAGAGTGCAAAAAGATGTCTTACCCCAGGATAAGCCGACAATCCCTCAATCGGACTTAAACAAACTGGAGGAAGAAGATGTAGAGAGGAAATCTCTCATCAAGAATTTTAAGAGGGGAGGCAGCCCCAAGAGAAAAATTGGTAGCGGTCGTTTTGTGCATGAAAATTCTGGGAAGAAAAATCATCACTATAAAGCTTCGAGTGGAAAGAGAACATCAGGAAGAGACACACTTGTTGACCTTGTCCATCGCCATGGAGATGAAAAAGGAACCACTTTCATCATTTGAATATCCATTACACCCCTGTGAGACAGCAGCACAGGTGAAAATCAGTACACATTTAACGAAAACTCAGAAAGAGAGAGTGCAACAGGTTCTAAATAATCATGCAGAGGTGTTAACAGACCGACCAGGGCATACAAACCTATTGGAATATGATATGAAATTAATAGACTCCACACCTGTCTGTATGAAACCATATTCGATTCCGTTTGCTAAGGAAAAAGCTTTGAAGGAAGAGATAGACTATCTGTTGAAGGAAGGAATTATTTCGCACAGTGAGTCTTCGTATAGTTCCGGTGTTGTACTTTTAAGGAAGCCCTCTGGAGAACATAGACTCTGTATAGATTACAGGAGACTGAATGCTATTACAGAAGGACAGGTGGATCCATTGCCGGATACAAATCAGCTGTTTGCCAGACTAAATAAAGCTAAATATTTCTCAAAAGTGGATCTGAGTAAAGGATACTATCAGATTCCAGTAAAGCCTGAGGTTAGACCATACCTAGCTTTTAGTACCTCAGAAGGACACTATGAGTTTAATAGATGGCCATTTGGAGTGAAGAATGCGCCTAGTGTCTTCTCTAGAATGATGAGAAAATTATTGGATCCTCTGAATAATCCCTGTATAACAAATTTTATGGATGATATCCTTATAGCAACAGAAACATTTGAGGAACACATTGACTCTCTGAACATGCTGTTTGATCGACTTAGGGAGGCAAATTTAACAGCCCGACCAACCAAATGTTGCGTTGGATGTAAAGAATTGGAATTTTTGGGACACACAGTTTATCAGGGAAACATGACCCTGACCCAAAGAATTTAGAGAAACTACAGAAAGCCCCGAGACCACAAACCAAGAAGGACGTGAGATCCTTTGTCTCATTATGTGGTTTCTACCAGAAGTATATCAAAAACTTTAATTCCATATGTGCACCTTTAACGGAATTGACACGTAAAGGACTTCCAGATCGCATTACATGGACACCACAATGTGAAATGACTTACCAAGAATTGAAGGAAAAAGCTCACAAGTAAACCCATTTTGAAATTACCTGACTTAAGTCAAGAATTCATAGTAAGGACGGATGCAAGTAATATTGGGCTAGGTGCAACTTTACTACAGAAATCAGATGCATTGGATGGGGAATTAAGCCCAGTGGCATATGCTAGCAGAAAGTTGAATAAAGCTGAAATCAACTACTCAACTAGCGAAAAAGAAATGACTGAAGTGTGTATTATGTTCTAACTGAGCCTTCTGTACTTTCACACTTTCTCCTATTGTTTTCATGATACATGTTTATATGTTATATGTTATTTGTTATTTGTATATTTATATGTTTATATTTCAGCGGGTTTTCTCGGTTGGGCGGAGTCTTACAGTAGAAGATACCACGTCACAGAGGTTCTACTGTTAGCGTTTTCGTTAGGGACTGTGCGAATTTCCTACAGTGAAATTTGCTAGCGACAATCGTTGCTATATCTGTTTAGTTGTGACGAGTTGTGCTTTATTTCTGTTTCTTGTATATATATATTTTTTTTTCTTTTTTCTTTTCTCTCTTTCTTTGTGTTTTTAGTTTCGATTTCGATTGTTTGTATTTGTAGGTCTCCCCTTTGCTATTATTCAGTTCTTTACGTATATTTTTGTGTATACACTGTAGCGTCATTTGTTAGTCATATCTTCGCATATTTCTTTTTTAGTTTTGCTGTTTGTGTATTTGACTTATGCGAATGTTTTCGTATGGTTTGATCTTTGTTGATTGTTTACATTGACTCTGATCTTTGTTATTGTTTACATTGACTCTGATCTTTGTTATTGTTTACATTGACTCTGATCTTTGTTGTTGTTTACATTGACTTTGATCTTTGTTATTGTTTACATTGTTGGTGACCTTTGCTATTGTTTACATTGTCTTGTTATTGTTTACATAGTTCTTGCATAGTTAGCTTTCACTATTGTTGATATATGCTCATGCACTATTGGTCTATAGTGCACTTATCATAACAAACTGGTGTTTTTGCTTATGCACTATTGTAGTGCAGTTATGATAAATAACTGATGATTATGCACTGATTTGGGTAGTGCACTGTTAATTAAGAGGTGACTTGTGATATTATTATACATTTGATAATACAAGTTGGTGTCAACTCCTGTTTCCCACAGAGATTGGGTTCAACATAGAGATTATACAAGCACTTTATTAAGTCTTGTTGCTATTTAACATTGAAATAAGATAATTAATTATTTCAGGTTCTGTACTCACATTTTGGACATCATGTCTACATTTGAGTACTTTATTGAGCAGGGTAAAGCCCTTGGGAAGACAGGTGATAAATTAGAAGAATTTGCGACTGTTCAATATGCCAAGGCATTGAAGTCGGAAGAAAAGAAAATGAAAGAACAAACTGAACAAAAGAGAATAGAGGCTGAAATAGAACAAAAGAAACTGCAGATGCAGGTGGAGGAAAAAAGATTTCAAATGGAAATGGAAAAACAAAAAAGAGAAGCTGAAAATAAGAGACTTGAAAAAGAAGCTGAAGAAAAAAAGTTACAGGCCCAGGCTGAAGCTGAAAATAAGAGACTTGAAAAAAGAAGCTGAAAATAAGAGACTTGAAAAAGAAGCTGAAAATAAGAGACTTGAAATAGAGGCTGAAGGAAAAAAGTTACAGGCCCAGGCTGAAGAAAGAAAGTTACAGGCTGAGGCTGAAGAAAGAAGGTTACAAAGAGAGGCTGATGAGAGAAAAGCAAAAATGGAACATGATGAAAAAGTCTTAGCTTTAGAGTTAGAGAAGTTAAAGTTATTGAACACTGGTAATGCTAATGAGGCAAATAAGGTGTCAAATAAGACTAATGCTAAGGATTTCAAGCTTAATCTACCAGCATTTAATCCCTCAATCGATGATATAACATTTTATCTAGATAGATTTGAAAGTGCATGTAATGTACATAATATAGATAAAATGTTATATGTGTATCATCTGTCCAAGATACTTAGAGGTGATGCTTTGACTTTGTTGAGTATGGTAGATGTGCCTGACAAAAACAACTATGAGGTTGTCAGGGCGGCATTGTTAAAGAAGTACCAACTTAACGAGGACGGATATCGTCTTAAATTTAAAACCATGTTACCAGAAACTGGAGTTGAATTCTCTGAATTCATCTCAGGCATCCGTCTTACTTTTTTACGATGGGTTGAGTTGTCTAAGACAGAAAATACATTTGAAGCTCTTATGGATTTACTACTTAGAGATAAGGTTTTGTCTTCTGTTAATGAAGCTTTTCTATCTTTTCTTCATGAGCGTAAGCCTAAAAACATAAAAGAAATGGAAGAATACTGTAGCCAGTATGTTACTGCGCATCCGCACATAACCATTAGTAACTCTAAGGTGAAAGAAGGTCTGCCAGTTGCTTCGGCAGCACCTTATGGCCCAAATTTTATGCGTAAATTTCAGGGTAGCCAGAAAAATTTCAATAAAAAGAGTAATCGTAATTATGCCCAGAACCATAGTGATCAATTCCAGGGTGATTCTTCTTCCCAGAACTGGAGACAACCTAATACTACACGTTATTCTACTCCGGTTAACTTTAGAAATTTTCACAAAGGTAATCGGTATAGAGGAAAATATTTTATGCAGAGACCTCAATACCAAGATAATAGAGGTTCTCTCAACAGCATAGAGATAGTAATGACAGTTATGGAAACTGGAACTCAAACCAGGATAAAAATTACAGTAGGGACTTTAATGATAATTGCAGAGGCAATAATGGTCGCGGTAGATCGCAACATAAGAGAAAAAGATATCAACAGACAAATTCTGTTCAACAAGAATCTCAGGGAGCAGATAAACAGGTTAATAATGATAAAGACCATAATGCTATCGGATGCTCATCTTTTGATTTTGGTAGGGCAAATAAATGTATCCAATGCAGTACTTTATTTGATCCGAAAACCATTAGTACTCTAAGCTGTGGTCATCCTTTGCCCGCTCTTCCTGCTAATGTTGCTCATGATGGGAGAGGTTCTCTTTATATTACATAAGGGGCTAGTAAATAGTAATCCAGTCTCAGTGTTGTTTGATTCTGGATGTACTACTGTCGGCGTTAGGCAATCTCTTGTAGATCCATCCTGTGCTACAGGAAAAGTCATCAAATGTGTCACATTTGGTGGCACGTTAGAAAAATCCTATCCCTACTGCTATATAATTACACATTGCTACTCCTTTCTTTCACGGGAGGGTCCACGCGTGTGTCTACTCCCAAACCCTATTGCGGACCTTATTATTGGTCGTATTCACGGAGTTAGGGAATGTACCCCACAGCAGATTGCTGTTTGGGAAGAGCAAAACATTGAAGCTACCAATGCGGTGGTCACAAGAGCACATGCTCTGGATCCACCTCAAACTTCATTAACTAATAATGATGAAGTAAATGACCAAGATAGTCACTTGACTATTACACGTGACTCATTTATCAAATTGCAAGAAGAAGATCCTTCTTTACAAAAAAATTCTTCATTCTAGCAAAAAAAGGTGATCCTAATCAGAACACTAATAGGAAATCTTGGATTTCTATGAAGAACGGCGTACTTGTACGTATGGTACAAGACTCGACTACGTCCACTCATTCACAAATTCTTGTGCCTAAGAGCATGAGATTGCAAATATTGCAACATGCTCATGACTCGCAATGTGCTGGACATATGGGTTTTTCCCGTACAAAGTCGAGGGTTCTTGCGGCTTTCTTTTGGCCATTTGTGAGCAAGGACATACGAATGTACTGTCGCTCTTGCAAAGTATGTCAGGAGGTCAAATCTAAAGGACCACGACATGCTGCGCCTATCCAGGCTGCTGACATTCCTATTCGCCCTTTTCAAAAAATGGCAATAGATATTATCGGTCCTTTTAGAATTAAGTCGGCTAGAGGACATCAATTTATCCTTACATGTGTCGATATGTGCACACGTTGGCCAGAGGCAATACCTCTCAAGAGCATCTCACTGCTGATATCGCAGACGCTCTTTGGCTGATATTTTCTCGCTTGGGTTTTCCCGGAGAAATATTGTCAGACCATGGCACTCAACTTATATCAGACACTATGTCACAGGTAATGTCTATGCTACACATTAAAGGGTCTCTCAGCAGTATCTATCACCCAATGTCTAATGGGTTGGTCGAACGTTTAAATAGGACTCTGAAAACTTTACTTGGTAAAATAACTGAGGATCATCCTCAGGATTGGGACAGGGCCTTACCCGCGGCTCTCTTTGCGTATAGAGAGGTCCCCAATGAACATACGGGGTTGTCCCCTTTTGAACTTGTCTTTGGCGCGCAACCGCGTGGCGCTATGTCTTTACTTCACGATCTAATCACTGCCGATAATATTAGCGATGAGACTCAATCTTCTTATGAGTACGTCATTGCTCTTAGGCAAAAGATCATCGAGGCATGCAAACTAGCAACTTCGTCTTCAGAATTTGCTAAAGAAAAGGCAAGGCAGTTTGCAAATAAGAATAGATGTCTACGACAACTTTGTCCAGGTGACAAAGCTCTCGTTCTACTTCCTTCAAGGGAGAACAGACTTCTAATTGCATGGAAAGGTCCATATGCAATAGTCTCCAAAATTTCTGATGTCGACTATGTTGTCGATATTGATGGAAAGCATAAAACTTTCCACATAAATATGCTCACAGAATTTTATGAAAGACCTGACTATTTGCAGCCTATTTTCCAGGCTACGGACAATACACAAGCAACTCATGGTCAGTACTGATCTCTGTCAGTTATACAGGATGAGGAAACTACTTTTTACTGATGTGGTCAATCTTCCTCTTTCTATGGTCCCCAATTTTATTCTACGGAATCTTGGAAAAACGTTGGTGGACGTTGGACCGTTTCTCCAAATGTCTTTCCGCTGAGGAACATCGTACAAGTTTTCTTCGATGTTGCAAAACATTTCAGGATGTTCCTTACAGAGACATCCCGGGAACACACACACATGTCATAGAACCATGACATTGTGCTAAACTGATCACAATCCAATGAGAGTCAGACAATATCCAATATCTATTCATTTCCACTTTTAAGTAGAAAAAGAGTTGGATGAAATGATACGTTTGGAAATCATTGAACCATCCACTTCAGCATACTCTTCGTCTATGGTTATTGTTCGAAAGAAGGATAATATATAACATTCGCAATTTGCGCATTTGCGTAGATTATCGCAAATTGAACCAAGTTACGAAGTTCGATGACGCTGAAACCTATGCCTTCATTAGAAGGAGCTATCGTACTCAAATAAACTTTCTAATTCCTAGATTCTTTACCCTTTACCAAACTAGATTTGTTCTAAAGGTATGTGGCATTGGCAGTCACCGTCATACGCTGAAACCTGACCGTGCCAAACCTTTTTAAGGGTTACAGCTTTTTCTACACCTAGGGGTTTATTCCAATGGAATTTCATGGCCTTTTGGTCTTATGAACGCCACCTGCTACATTCGTAGCACGCATGAGATGCGGCGAATATTCTCGACATGTATGTGTACAGATGTTCATAGGATTAGCATACCTAGATGATATGTAGTGTCTAGTTCAGTGATTTCTGGGAAGAGTATGTTCACTAATATTTGGGTTTTTTATAACGGAATTTACCTGTGCTACTCTTCGCTGAAGAATGTATTAAACTTGACTGCCAAAAAATCCTGTGTTATAAAGCCTTTATAGGAAGATTTTTTAGCGAGGGATTTCTTTCCTAGCGTCATCGGGTTGATGGTCAAATGGTCTTTTAAAGACAGAGGACCACAATGTTTCAAAAAAATACTTAACATTTTCAGGTCCTTAAGACGAAGAGAAAAAGTAACAGTAAGTAAAGGAGTGATCTATTAGGTAGTTGATTCAATTGTACGGACGGGACGATTCATTCGAATAACAAGTCCTACCATTATGGGCACAGCTTTTCTTACTTTCTATGGCCACTGAAGATGTAAGGGTGGCCCGTAATGGGTCGCCTCCGTAATCTGATCCGCTGGTGATCTAAATGAATTGTCAATCCTCATTGGAGGAGGTGGACCAGGTTAAATTGTCCCTATATTTTCATCTCAACACTATTCTTAAAATTGTTACCTACTATTGTGTGAGAAGATCTTTTTGTTGCTTTCGAGACGAAGTGACGCCATCGTCAACAGGGATTGGTTGGCAGCACTATTGCAGGACTATTCTGATACTTTGCATCCACGGTGATGTAGTATATCTTAGGAAATTAAAACGCTGCTGCAGAAAGAAGAATTACTCGGTTTTAGACCGTGAGTTATTGGCTCTTTTGGTATATGGTCTATTCTGAAGTTACAAAGATTTCTTCTAAGGCGCACATTTCATTGTGGAAACCGACCAGAAAGCGCTTTACTGCTATTCAAGAGCAAAAACTTGAAGAGCTCGAGGTCCACTCGTTAAGCGGATGCCATAGCTCTTCAACCATTTCATTTCTCGGTTCGAGAGCTATCCGAACCCGGTTCGGATTATGTGTGTCAATGGCAGAACATTCCCTGTACCGCAGACTGTCCCCCCCCCCCCCCCACACGATGTCCACATGATTTCTTCTGGTCACGTCATATTGTCATATATATATTTCCATGATATACAGTCCAATGTTATAATGACAATGTTAGTAGATTTTGTATTTTCTCACTTTTTTTTTGAGGGGAAATTTATAATGAACAAGGCCTGTACCAGTGTTAATTATCTTAAGAAGGCTTAGTGAGTTAGTGAGTATATGACGGGCCCAAAAAGATGCATCACAGATTAGGCGCACAGTCTTGTGTTGCTAAATAATATTGATTTTCAGGATGTTGTATATTAGAGGAATTTTTACCAGTTGTCCTATTAGTAATGATTGTGGTGTTATTGGATATTTCGCAGCACATCAAGGCGAATATGCTTGAGAGTGTAATGTCAAGTTTATGGTTAGGATATGTTCGGAACTTTGAGCGATATCAAGTCCTGTCCTACATTGGGAGCGGGATGCTTATGGTGTTCCATTAATCTTCTTCTATTGTGAATGGGGTTTTATGTCAGGGTACGAAAATATGATCAAGAACACGTGAGTCTTGACTTTATTAATAGTAACTGTCGGTTTAATTTACTGTTACTTTATATGGGATGTAATAACTAAATTAAGGTAGTGCGGGATATATATTAGTGGAAAATTACACCGCTTTTTGCAACCACATAGAGTGTATTTGATAACACAATGGGGATTATAATGTTCGTAGGTATTTAATTGTTGTGTGGGGGGATATTGGTAAATGAGGGTATAATTTTGATTGTCATTATGTTGTTGCACTTTCGCTCATCATTGGGTCGTGGGTGTTGTAGGTGGCACCTTCAATGGAATATTTATCAGCGTATTACTTTAGATAAATTTTTTCTCTAAGGATCTGAGATATGATCTCAGCGTCGCTCCATGCCTTGAGCTAATTTGTTAGGTATTATCCACCGCATCATCTATACGCTGCGTTAGGAGCCCGCCAGTAGGATTTTTTCCGGCAGTCCAGGATTTTAAAAAAAAAAAAAATAATGTGTTCCATTTTTTTTTTTTCAGGGAGTGGGTGCAGGTAATGTTACGCAAGGAATCTTATTATTTTTCGTTTGTATTAAACATTTTTTCCCATTATGTATGATCATTTTTTTTGAATGAAGTGAACCTGTATTATGTTTTTCTATGGTCAAGCAGGGACTGAATTGTGTCCGAGTTTATATCGATAAACTACAATTTTGTTAGGAGTTTGCTCTTTGTCTTCTGTATCATAGAGGACACGTTCGGTCTATGAATTTTCTTGAACGAAAGCGTGACACATCATCTCCTTATATGGGTCAGTACCTACTCCCCAGTATAAAGTCAACTATGGTAGATGTCTGAATAACCTTTCTTGGTAACGCTTCTTTTCATGACCATAAAAATAAGCGGTCGCGACTGTGTAAGACTTTTATCTCGAATGTTCTTCGAATCGTCTTTATTGTGTGAAACACGGCAACTCATCTGAGATTGTCGTTCCTGCGCAATTGTCATGTCATCCACTGGGAGTTCGTTCTGTCGTGTTCCGCCCAGTTCGGGCCAGTTCTAGGAAATGGTTTTAAGAAGCGAGCAGACGCGAATTCAGCGACGCAACTGCGTCTTGTGATGATCTTCTGAGGGAAATACAGTGTCTTTATGTGAGTTAGTTAGCTCAACTAGACTATTTTACCACTAGTATTATGCAGCCTGCCTGGAGGCATATGTTCATGGTTGATTTTCCGAAATAAGGTAATTCCTCTTGTATCGAACTTTATGCTATCGTCTAGAGGTTCGTCATTTTGTCGCCTATTTGCTCGCCTGTGTGATGCAAAATGGAGAGGGACTTTGACTAGGATTAAATCACCAGTATCTGTATACCTGAACTAGTTAAATATATATGGGGCGCTCTAGTCTAGACCAAACAAGGACTATTGTCTGTTGTTCTGCCTCAGGATTCGTTTTATATCAGAAGATCTCGTACAAGTCAGATGGTTAGACTTAGGAACATTATAAAGGTCGAGCTGACCTGTAGCACATGTATGCTATTCACGTGAAGACAGTGAACGGACTTATTGTATACAACTGATCTGCTAGCATCAGACATGTGGAGTCAATTTTATTATTGGTTTCTGATGAACACATTGAAGATCTGTAGTGACACTGTTGACTGAAGTTATTGGTAAGAAAATTGATTATTATGTTATACAGCTTCATACGAATCTAGAAAACATGCACTCGATGACTGTGAATGGAATTTTCTGAAAGATCTATTGAACTGTGATGTCAGTTTATGACGCTATATATACAACACAGCTATCATTGCTGCAGATCTACAGAAATTGTTTTCAAATGTTGCCGCTATTATTCATCTCGATGCTGAAATCTCGTTTAACCACAATTGTCTGATGTCATCTAAGTATCATGACTGTTTTGTGGCGTGCAATAAATGAAAGAGAAACTTACTACAACGAAGTTACCAACTTTTCTATGACTACTACACCGTCAATGTTGCCTGTGGTGTGAATAACCCTGTGAATAACTGTTGTTCACTACCACATACACTTGCAACATCCCTAAATCAGACGAAGACACTTCTACATTCTTACACTTTAACCCAGGTGTTCGATAGGGTGGCAAGTTACCAACTCAGCAGCAAATCCACCTTATCAAAATGTCTTGCCAGATAAATGGGCAATAAAGAGATTCAATATTTGCTCGTCTAATGTATGGGAAGTCAATTTAGTTGCAAAAATGACCACAAACATTTATCGTTTTTAGCACAGGATAGACATGATAACTCTAGGTTACTCCGATTGTCTTTGCTTCTGGCTCCATATAATTTTAGCATTGAGTATATATCTGGAAAAACCAATTTGGGAGCGGATTTTTTAAGCCGCCATCCGTGTGATGAGATTCACCGTAAACCCCAGAAATAATAATAAATTTCTCTATGTGTATATAGAATAAAGGACTGACATATAATGTCTGTTTTAAGAGGGGAAGTAGCTCGTCATGAGAATATTCTGAATCACATCATATACTAAGATGCATTAGGTAATCTCTATGCGACTAAAGCCTAGAACAAATAAAAATATAATAGAAAAGAGAAGAGATCTCAATAGGTGATAAATGGGACACGTGCTAGTCACACTCAGAATGTACTTCGAAATCCCTTCTTGTTTTAATGCTTGTCGTGTCTGCCAAAAATTGTAACGCTCGTTTCACGTTTGATAGTCTAAAGCTTACTGTTCTTAGATTACACCGATACTTCTTCAAATGGAAATCGGGTGACTGTAATTCTTGAGGAAAAGATATTGGGACGTACTGCGTAATGACCTAAATTAACCCTAACACATTAAATTTATACTGCGTTACATAAGGAACGAACGAATCAGATGGACTAAAGGGATAAAAAGAGACGTGAGGGAAGAGGATGAGAGAAAGTTGGAATCGATAACACTAAACCCGCGCTTCACACGCGACGATAATTCACAATTACTACAATTCAAACGCGTGTTGTAGTCTAGACATGCACTAATTGTTTTGTTCCCACTCCCTCAGACGGACAGTGATAAAATACACTACCCTTTCCCAGAGTTAGGTTTATAAATCATAACAGACTCTTATTAGAAAAGACAAACATTATATTGGTTTTATCGTTTGAAACACATAAACAGTACCCCAGGGGGGACAGCACATCTTTAACGATAAACAGGAGGTAGAAGAAATTGATTGGCATATTTTGGAACGCAGCCACGTAGCTCTCCTTTAAATTTAGTATTTTTGGGTTCCTTAGGGGCTTGCTGACAAATTGTACCAAAATAATATAAAAAACGTTAACGCAAAATAAGTCCCATGGGAATTAATAAAATTATAACCCAACTCTTCAAAATAAAAATATTGGGGGTGCCTGACAGCATAAAAATCATTTTCTGCTCATAAGAAAAAAAATTTTTTTTATAACGTGTATTGAAAAAAAAAAAAAAAAAAAAAAAAATGAAAAAAAAAAAAAAAAAAAAAAAAAAAAAAAAAAAAAAAAAAAAAAAAAAAAACCTCACGTACGGAAATAGCCTACCATGTAAACTCCAAATTGATTGGAGCGCAACAAATATAAAGCCTAACCACGATTGGTCGGGCTATAAATACTATCTTGGTTGTTAGGGGAGACGGGAAAAGATAACATTTTTTCAAACACTTGTCGAAACGTGGCTCATTGGCCAGTCTCGCTGATATACACACTTGGGAGCGTTAGTTCGAGACCACTAATTCAAATAAGCTTGATAAAGCGACAGTACGTTGAAGCCTGCTCACATTTTTTGCTAAAATAAAAGCCTGGAACATAGGCAGAACGGAATTTGTGCCAGTTTGTGCCAGAATTCATTGCTAATCAACGTATCTGTGTTTATTTCCATGAAATTGTGGTAAGCTTGAACCATTCAGTATCTTTTAATGAAAAATTGAATGTGAATTGTTGATTTATGCCTGTATATATATGTGTAGTTCAGTGGCAAACGTGAGGTAAAGCCTATAATGCTCCAGCCTGAACAGAGGGTGTCGGAGAGAAGTAAAACGGCATGGAATGGCCAAATAGTACACTGACACCTGGATGATTGACTAGAAAGAAATAATGCTGGAAGTGCAGAGGCGTAGTAACCATTAAGAAGGGTAATACTGGAATAAAGTATTTCAAATGAAGCTGACTGTTGGCCTAACGCTCTGAACGCAATGTTTGTGCTGTATTGTGATCAGTGTAAAAGAGTATATAAATTAGTTATGAAGTAGAAGGTACATCCTTCTTGATTTCAGGGACAGTGGTCTTGATGGTAGTGAGCAGCATCTGGTCAGAGATTTGCTGAATCCAGAGTCGGACAGCATACTCCTTGGTCTTTTTAGCTATCAGTGAGGTGTCTCCTGAGCCCAGAGGAGAATTCGAGCAGAGGAGTCCTTTCCTGCCGCCATCACTCAAGATAAGCAGAGTTGGCCAGCTTAGCTCAACATTATGTCCCCTCATCTTGAAATAACTTTATAAAAATACTATTCAGAGGGGAATTTACTTGTCTTAAAATCAGGAACTGTGATCATCCCCAATACTGGGCGCTATAGACAAACTCTTGACGTCATGCTCATCAGTTCCAACAGAGCTTGAACAAGACAAAACCAGTATTACCTCATTTTACTACTACACAACTGACACACATAGAACATTTGTAATAATATATGTCACTACAATATTCATATTAAATACATTCTGTACATAACTTGTAATTTAAATTGATTGTGATTCCTGGTTCCCTTGTAGTTGAATCAGGACACATATTCATTCATGCCAGTAATGAATACATATTGTTATTTGAAAGTTTATCAGTGACTCTTTTAAGATATCTTTGTAGAGTGTTATATGTATGTGAGTGTCACAGTGTTGTCAAGAGTAGTGGATTACATTAAATTGTTTATCTGTCTGTTGTTGTGACTTACACTTCTTCATACACATACCCTAGACACATAACGTAGCATCACACTATTCCAGAATAATTCTGACTGAGATAAAGAGATATGTGGTAGCAAGTAAGGTTATCTATAATACACTACTTTTAATAGATATAGATACCTTCACAGCTGATCTCAGTCAGTACACTAAGTCCCCTATAAATATTTATAACATCCCACTTCACCACAAGCACAAGCACAAAATTAAGATTATATCAGAGCTGTGTGCTTTCTGTGCGTCTCTATGGTTCGGAATGCTGGAGAGTTACAGAGAAGGAAATGTCGAAATTGTCCTCTTTTCACATAACATGCCTAAGGAAAATTCACCCAATCTTTTGGCCGAATACCATCACTAACCAAGATCTGCTTACTCGTAGCAAGCAAGAGGACATGCACACCATCATAGCTGGCAGACGCTGGAACTGGGTTGGTCATGTCCTCAGAAGAGACCCCGATGCCGATCACGAAGAACAGCTATGCTTTGGACCCTGAATGAAGGAAAACGAAAAGTAGAGTGGCGACCAAAAACAAACAAAACCCTGGCGGTGAGGACGTGTTGGAGGCTAGAGATGCAAACAATGAATGAACCAGAGTTGGGGCAGACTGCACGAAGGATGGTGCCACCGACCGAGCATAAGTGGAAATCAATTTGTTGTTGCCCTACAAGGACGCAATTAGTCCGTGATGGCGTCCACTCTGAGCTGCTCTGACGGTCGGCGGATGCTAAGGATCAATAAGAGAAGAAGAAGTGTTACTTGTGACGGAATTAAACTAGATTATTAACACTGAAAATTATAAAGTGTGTAGTAACGACTACTTGGCAGCGCTCGTCGTGCAAGATATGTGTGTGCTCTAAGATGTTTTTATGGGACTTGTTCAAGTCAGGTCGACGTTGTGAAATATTATGTTTACATTTAGTCACGTGTGGTGTTGTAATATATTTATGAAAGATATGAAGTACAAAGTATATATATTATTTTTTCGGAATTTGTGTTTTTAATAAAGTTTGTCCATCTTTCAACTTCTTTGATTTCCATGTTTCACACAATGGGGCTGAATCAGACGGTCGTTGTGCAAAACGTTTTGATTGCATGTTTTGCCCTGGATAGCCTCTTGGTTTTCTTTTGGTCACCTCCTGACACTCTGGTGTTATCAGGGTACAAGAACGGTTTCCTATTAAGATAAGAAATGAGAAAGAATTGCCTAATTGTTCGCCATTATTTCGGTAATGTCTCTGTTACGTACATTTTGTGTCGTGTCTGTAACACAAATGTGAAAAATTGTTGTCAACTGTAGGTATGTCAATGAAACTGATCTAGATGCATTGGACATACAGTTGTTCTGTTATAAGTATGTTAAAGGACACGCGTACACACACTTTATGCACACATCGAAGATTTGAAGAAAGAGAAGATTTATGGCTTGAAATGCCTAAGATCAATAATACGCTGGGTACTGCAAACAGCCACTTGTAGTCTATCCTAGCAGAGAGACAAGACCAGGATATTACAAAACCATGTTGAACTGAAGGAACTATCAAAAAGTTTGATGGATTTGAACTACGCACAAGATAGAGAGACAGGAACAAGAATTACAAAACCTTGTTAAACTACATAAAAAGCTTGTGATGGGATGAGTCTGCACTAAAATAGAGAGAAAGAAAAGACTACCGAAGACGATTTATAAACACTGGTCACGTGAGGAAATCAGATTTCTTTAGGCCTAAACCACAAATTTTGTAAGGGTGGAAGTAGCAGCCATTTATTTTTTTGCAAGGCGTAAACAACACAATTAAGAAAAACAAATTACTAAATTAAATTAAAGCTTTTACCTTTTATACCATAATAAATATATCCAGCTAATTTACGCAAGTTAATCGTTAGTACGATACCAAAAGTTCATTTATGAAAATTATACGGTAAATCTAAATTTTCTCTAATATTTAAATGAGATTGATTTTTGTCATTTTTCATCAATAATTGTTTTTTGAAAACCTTGCTACCGGATACAAGTTTTTAAGAGAACTGACTTACTAATTGATGGTTTCTATCACGCTGAATGCTAATACTATTTACGTGGAACTGTATGTGATGTCGTTTGATTTTGGAGCACCAAAAATGTGTCGTTAGCGCTAAAAGAGCGCTCTTCATCTAATCATGAAACACTTACTTACAAGAACTTAGTCGTTCCTATATCTATCCATGAGGTGTAGAGGTTTGGAAGAGAGAGCGCCAGACTTATCCTATCGGCTGTCTTTCCTCATGGACTGGGTTCCATTCTAAGCCCTATGTTCCTTTAAAGATTTGTCTAATGTTTGTCCTCCCAGCGGACATTTGGATCGTCCTAGGGGTCCTTGATCCCAGGCTCTTTGTTTCTCATGCTTGTCGTGGTAGCCAATAATCTTTTTCCATTTCTGCAGAATAGCCCCAAACCATCAAGGTTGGGATGTTCTACTTGGGCTGCAGGGTGGTTAGTGATTTTAGGACTTGACGTATACGTTCTGGTTGAGTGTGACCATGTCACTTTCTTTTACCTCAACACACCACAATTCACTAACTACCCCTAACCATCACTCTTCCAAGGTTTAACATCTGGCATTTATTAAGGAGTTGGTAACAAAATACATCGCAAACACATTGTATACCCCACCCAAAACTAAACAACCACCAAATTACATCCCAAAAAACAAATATTCCTCATACGGACATATTCACGCACTCTTATCAATGAATCCCACACCAAACCCATCACTACTATGGTGTACCCACCCTCCTACTAACAACTTACATCAAGAGAGTGATATCGCACTCTGAGTACCATGAGATACTGACCATACAAACTGATCCCTCTATTACGAGAAACACACCTCTCTTCAATACAACTATCACAACCACACTGGGATACTTTAAGGTCATTCCCCTAGTAAAAACCCTTTGGCCTCTCTACTACAACCAAGTACATAAATCAAAAAAACACACCCCGGTGTGTACACCAAATAAAAAGCACTCCACTGGGAAAACCATTTAGTACATTGCTACACTCTATATATAGTGGCATAACAAATTTTCTTAGGCAAGCTTTAAGGTGTGCCTCTCATTTCTTAAACCATGCACTAATAACCCTTTCAATATCATTAATTTTCAATTGTAAACCATCCAAAGATATTCATAAACCTTATTTAATCAACTTCGACATTACTACACATATATTATTACAGTAAAATGTCCATCCTGTTATAGCGTATTATTTACTATATTTAACAAATAATCTGATTAATCCACAATAAAAAACTATGTCTCTGTGTGTCACAGTAAATATCAATACACTAAAGTATCAAAATCTACCAGCTACCTCAAAAATTATATACACTTAAAACCCCCAAGTAAAAACCCATAGTAATACAATACAGTAACAACAATCACTAATGAACACTTTACAGCAAAGTGTATCACAAACACTAAAATAACACACAAGAATCAAAAAATTGACTCAAACATCAGGGTGATAATACCCTGTTGACAACATAGACATGACTGTCAAGTAAACACAATACCGAAATCTATTCTAACCTAACCTATCCAATATTATACAGAGGATGACCAAAATATGTCTACGCACTCAAGGGTCAATATCTGTTACATCACCCCTATCTCATCTATACACTCACCACCCTCCCCCGTGCATAACCATTTTTATCCACCCCCATACTCCACCCCCCCCAGCCCCCAGGTACTTACCACCCCATCTCCCCACACTACCCTCACACTGATGTTTTTACTCACTTACACCACCCTACTTGGATCCTCAACATTGTGCTTTATATGACCTACACACTATGTGATATAGACCCCCCAATGAGTGAACCTATTCCCCAGTGTAATCTGCATTTTCTAGAGTGAGGACCCCCACCAAAAAACATAACTAACTATCAGTCGATCATGTCAACCAAACTACCATACCCTCCACTCCCCCAAACCCAGTGCACCCAACCATCAGCACACCTGATACCTTTACCATCCCCTCCCACTTAGTACACGTCATGTCACCAGACAAACTCGACACTGTAGGTTAGGAGAGCGCAAACTAGCGCTTATTCCTATACGCTACCACACAAGGGTCACTGACTAAGCTTCCCCTCTTATTGATATCATCACCTTTTATTACACTACTTTATATCATGTACACCCCCAACCACCACCACTCAACGCCCCCCATCACCCCACCCACCCCTAATCCGTCTGATATCACACATTTGTGCCATAACGTAGTAATGTAATTAGTCCCCATTACGACCAAACACCCCATACTTATGCCGGACTGTCACGCTGGGGCTATACAAGCTGTACTAATCGTATTATTTTTTACACCCCACTTGTCTGTAATCAACCTTACACGTGGAAGTACCTCAACATATTACAACCAAACGGTTAAGCTATTTCCCCACAAGTACACACCCCAGTCAACAGCTGCAGGTAAATTGACTGTATACGTACGAGGTGAGCAAGGCAGTCAGATTCTGTGCTAGAACTGGGTGACACGTGGATGGTAGATTGAACTAGGAATTCTTGCAGCACCATTGACGTTGATTCTGATTTACTTTCCGTAAACAGGTATCCAATTTGGATGATGTCGCTTGAGGAGAGTAAAAATTTTCTTTTCACAAACGAAT
Source organism: Oreohelix idahoensis (assembly GCA_024509875.1). Taxonomy (NCBI): domain Eukaryota; kingdom Metazoa; phylum Mollusca; class Gastropoda; order Stylommatophora; family Oreohelicidae; genus Oreohelix; species Oreohelix idahoensis. The sequence continues at coordinate 117,113 of JAMPIV010021114.1, read as the reverse complement.
AATTTGGATGGGTTAGTTTTATTTGAAATACCTTTCCTGACCAATGTAACTTGGTGCATACTCAATTACTGTTGGGTTCGTTTCTAGTTCAAGCAGTGTTATTATTACGCGATTTGTGTATATTGATACGATAATATGTCATATGAAATGTATGCAACACGAATATAATATAGTATAGTATGTTACTTAGTCAATTTATTTCCAGCACCATGAGATATTTAGTGAATTGGTATATGTACATATATTAATAAATTCTGAAGTGACATTTACAATGACTGATCATAAAAAGCTAATGACCTTATTTAAACATCATACGCAAACTTGTGTTTATCATCAATATAGAAAGATAAAGAAAACCTATGACTTAATCAATTCTATGATAGATCTCTAATTCTCATATTAAGTCTGGTATATGCAATCTACGTAGTGACCTAAAGATCGAGTTAACTTCCTTTGCATCGCTAATGTATTATAGTAACTGAAATCCAGTTGATCTCGCTTAGTTCAACATCGGACCTAACCTATATGGTCTCTCTCTGATCGGATTGGGCTCGCTGTAATATCATGATAATACCAATGAGCAAAGTTCATAAAAATGTTGGATACTTCTCCCTGGGCCCTTCCCTCCACATTAATCTAGGAGTTAGGGATACAATATAAATCATATATACCAATCTAGATCCATACAATAGCAGGATTAAACCACCCACACCATATCATAACAAACACCAAAACCAACTCAACTAGCTACGGTTAATACTCCATTAACCAGATGTAAATTCTGAGCTCTAATATATAATTCAACTATCCACTACCGATGAGCACTTACTACAAATAACCGACTTGCAATCCATACATACGAACCTCACCAAACCTTTTTAATATTAAGTACAAATGTGAATACTAATCCCCTCCTATACTAAGCCTACATCATGTCATGCCCCTCTACTCTGAATCCTGCACCCAAATCTCACCACAACTATCCCAAATTCCCACCAACCTCTACCCGTTCATTACGATAATCATTACAAACTCCCCCAATAGGGTAAATCCAAACAAATCACACAACTAAAAAACCCCAAAACAATCACCACCCGAACGCCATCAATCACTCTAAACCAACTAATATATGTGGTTGCACTATAATCCCATTTCCAATTAACACGTTAATTTTGACCTACCAAAAATCACATCATACCCCCCCCAAACACCCAACCCACCTACACCCCCAAATCCTTAAAACGTAAAATTCTTCCCATGATGTCCCCCCACCATGATATAATCACCAATTCAGTTATTGAGGTCGCATACAATAGTTTCCCATCAAAAAAACATGATAACAAATATTAGTGGTCAAAAAAACACCCTATAACCCTAATTGTGCGTTAACCTTTTTAACCCAAAAATTCGTGTAAAGACCTAAAAAAAATTTTTACAACCACTCCCATTTTTAACCCCTACCACATTCTTTAATTTTTTTACAAAATGTAACCATTGAACACCAAAGGTAATTATTACTGTATTTCTATCCCAGTTCACAGCATTGTTTAATTATAATTTAAGATTTGTCATACTTGAGGTCTTTTGAGTAGCACTTTGACTTCATACCTATCTTATACACGGAAGAAAACAACGCGGGATCCTTTCGCAACTATAAGAAGAAGCACATAGTAATCCCCATTTATTACCACCAATCAATATGTTACCTTAGGTACTCCATTATACCAAAACCTAAATGTTTATTCATCTTTATAAAGCTTTACATCCCCCAAATGAACGACTATTCAATTATTGTGCGTGAGGATATCAAACCCATACAAGAGACAAAACCTTGCAGGTGTATATACCAATAAATCTATGTATACAAGAGCCTGCGTGGGAGGGGGGGGGGGGGGGGGGGGTTACAATCACGGGGGGGGGCACACATCATATTCTACCTTCACGTTAGCACATTATACCGGACCGCACCACTATCCAAATGAACTCACAGTTACTCACACTTACCCACCTCTCCCAGTATTACAAACGTACTTCAAAACAGCATACCCCAACACAAACCAATATCCACTGTAGGAAATAAATTGCCATTTTTTAGTCCACTGAACTTTACACAAACTACAAACAGGGGTAAAATGAAAATCACCCTCCATGACTCACCATACAACAACACACCCCCCCCTAGATGTGTACTCGCCAAATACAGGTTCAACCCAAAATTTCAACTATGACCTACCCTAGCCATATGACTTAAATATAACCCACCTAAACCTGTTTCAAACCACCCCTCAACCTACACGACATTTTAACTGTCCATAATCAATAATAATTCACATAATTCCCCCTAGATGTCATTCCTGCATTAAACAATCCACATGCTGATCCAATTCCAGACACCCTCTATATTATAGGGCCAATCATTATCAATTCTGTCGTGCCCATAACTGACATAATACTCATAGTCCTTACCATGATTCATCATTACCACATGATGTAATCACACACACTTGATATTGTTGCACCATAGACACTATCCATAATATAACAAGTTAGATCAGTTGTAAAATTACTCACAGCCATACAAACACAATAATACTTGACCTCACACCAGGGATGAGCATACATCACTATTTGCCCTTGTTACATTTATGTATACTTAACGCCACATGTAATAGAAGCGCCAACCCACACTGTTCGCTGTATGGACGCCCAGTAGATGTGGAATACTAGTTATAAACCTAGTTCGGGGGCCAACGCGAACCAGATTTTTGGTTTTACTCAGGAGTGGATGACACATACACACTGTGCCTTCCTACACACATCACTATTAAGTGTGAAGTAACGTCCCTACATTATTATCAGTAGTTTACAGACTTTGCACACATAACTATACTACAACTCTATAATTGGTGACTATATTGTGTTAAAATGGCAGTGAGCGTATAATTTATTTAAGAATTAGCTTACAATACTCCACAGCAACCCATACTATACAGAGTTCCTGTAGAGTCACAGACGTTGACGCCCTTACTACATTGTATATAATCATCGTTACCAACTTCCAAACTCCCCTTCATAAAACCTAATCCAAGACACCCCCACGTACACCAATCCCAACAACAAAGATCTTACTACTCCTAACACCAACAACCCAAACCATTTCACAGCGGCAACATTGGCTCTAACAATAATAATTGATTAAAATTACCCACCCAATTGTCCCCCAGGTCCCCCGATAATCTTAACCCATAAAAACACGTATAGACATCCAGGCAGATTTCATTTACAATCTCCAGTACAAGAGCCATATCAAACTCAAATCATGCGGATATTTTATATCTATGTGTACCTTTACAAAAATCCATCTTGGCTTTAACTATAAGCATGAAATTTAGGGATAACCACAATCAATCAGTAAAATACTAACAACTGAGTAGTTACATGTAATAATGACAGCGGGACCCTCCAGATACCTACTCACTCTGCTTACAATAAGAAAACATAGACCGTGTCTCAAATAATGCAAATTCACGCCCCTAATAAAAACCCACATGATCCATTTTTTTCAACAGTAATAAAAACTAAGAACTGACTACCAAAGTGATGACCAACCAACATCGGACGACAATGTTTGTTCCAACACTGCTCAACATCGAGATAAAACATTGGTCACAATTGCTAATCACATCAACTATTGTACTTCCACCAACACCCCTATCGTGATATCACCCTTATATCGCAAAATCCTACACCATGCCCCCCTATCCCACTTTAAGTATTCCCCCCCTGAAGATCCTCTTGACCTCAACCCCCACTCTCCTTAGCCTCTTACATTAAGGGGGGGTTCCACCAATCCATAGGGGGGGGTATCGTGGCATCACCACGCGCGGCAGCTTAAAAACAACAACACCAAGATTACCATATGATGCCCCTCGCGGGGGCTCTTGGGGCTCGGGGGGGGGGGGGGGGGTTGTTGGTCACTAAGTAAGGTACTTACATCCTAACAAACTAAAAATACTACAAACTCTGCCATGTACTAATTCAAGGGTACTTGAGAAATCCCCCTAATGCGTACAAAATAAGTTTCAGCTAAATGGTATCAACCATCCCTCCCATACCGCCACCCCCACCGCACTCACAACACACCCCTGGTAGCACCATAAAATATCTCTCACTTCCCTAATACTACCCCCTCCACTAAAATACACCCCCCCCACCCATGACCCAAAACCCGCACACTAAACATACTGTACAATAGCACACTGTAACTCGTACAAAATTATATCCCTAAGCCCCCTAAAACCGTAAGCCTCCCAATAACATAATTATTAACGATACAATGGTCATGTTGCCCCATTTTTGACGTACAGAGGAAGGGGTACCCCAATGAAAGTCCATTTGACACCGGAAAAAACGAAAACGATATGGTCCCGTCAATCACGGGACCATAGTCCAATCTGTAGTATAAAACACCTTCTCTGAATGCATGCCACAGTACCATTCGTAAACCTGTCGTACGTGCGCACCAATATTCGCAGTTGTGTAATGCATATAAAGATAATATGATACTTGTCTCAAATCACAACATCCAAGGCTCAATATCCTTACTCTTGCTGAAAAAGGTGTATTTGACTTGTTCTTTTAAAACTTTCTAATAAATGTTAAAAAACCTACTCTAGCTGTAGCAAAAGTAAACTATAGTAGCCGAGTGCGATCCTCAACCCTTGCATGCTCCCATAAACTGGAATAGTCCCATTCTGTGGTGCGCATTAAGGTAACACAGGATTCTATTTACCAATAACCCCTCACACTTTATAAAACTTGCAGGTAGTTATTGAATGGACATAGATAACCAATAATTACTATTAAAGAGAGCACTCCATTGAAGGTAAATTCGGGAATTAGTTAATTGATGTACGTGTGGTCGAGGGGGGGAAAACTAGTTTTAGTCCTTACCTCGTAAGTGTATAGCCTGCACCTAATGTTGGAGAGGAGCCGAATCGTTTTTTTCGTTATATATTAAATGAAAGTTCTATGAGGAGAGTAGCTAAATCCCAGAACGTAATAGCGATACAAACCATATTGCCGCTTAGGGAGAGTTGCTATAAATTATTATAATTCGCACCGGTAATATTAAAGATACCAAGTAGGGCACGAGCAAGGAACTGTGTGTTAGTATATGTGAAAGCATGATAACCTGATCATATAACATCTGGTAACTTGATACACATAAAACTCCAATCTGTCCATCATGAAAAACGAGACTGAATAATCATTTTCAAATAACTATTACCACGTGCCCCACCATACCCCTTCTGCACTTACTATTTCACCTAATACTCATATTAAATGCAAAAAATGTGTTGACCTACCTCCATTAACTCTCCAGACCATAGGGGGGGGGGGGGGGGGGGGGGAAGGGGAGGGGAAGAAAAGATATATATGTTTTACAATTTAACGCGATTGACCAAAGGCCATTGTATTAAATGATCACAGTGTGTAACAAAATCATCTCATATAACTGATAATATTTATATATAATAAAATTAATGTTATCGTAAAACTAAAAAAATCAAAAATTTCACATGTTAATGAAACATACAAATCACATACTCTACGAGACACTCAAGAATTGTTCAGTGCGAAAAATTTCTCACTCACAATCCTTGTTAGACTCAGTTATCTCGACTTGTTATATTATATGTATGTTTACTTTGAATTGCACACATTTATAACTCCCACTGGATTTACAATTTGGCCTATCTCCGTCTATGGTGTATGCTTAGTGTAAATAGAATAAAATTGTCTTAACAAGAGTGATTAACGCTTGAGAGTGTGAGATGAGAGACACTCTCATCATCGCAGCAGACTATCAACTCGCTCTCTCTCTCGCAACGATTCGAGAACTTTAGGACCATGAACGTTGCTTGCTTTATCTCACAATATAATGAAGACGATACAAGAACTAATAAAGAAAAGCAAGTCACTAGTCGCTTAAGCACGAATAGCGGGCAACGAGCACAGATATATAGTATTGTCTAGGCCATGAAGAATGTCTCCTTCAGTGTGTACTTGTGTTCGTGTGGTGGGATGTTATCGTGTTACAGATGTCGTAATTCTGAGTAAGGTGTGTCTCACGTAAACAGTCACTCCTTGGTGTGTGTATGGTTCGTAGGTGCCCCCGTTCCGTGACCTGCGGCCAAAGCAGCTTCTTGTTATGACCATATGATATGGCACGCAACCAGAGGTTGAAGGCGCTATTAAAGGGGGTGTTTCATCGTTAGACCACATAGTCGAAATACATTCAGTACATTTTCTTGTATGTAAGGTACTCTGAAGATGATGTATGGGTGGACAGAAAGTTAGCGTGGGGTGTTTGGTGAGATGACACTAAATTTCATTATGTGAGGATTTTGGTGATAATGTATAAACAAGGTCATCCCACTTGTCTGCTCACACAGCTAGTAGTCGCAGGTAAATTGTAGAGAGTACACTGCTGTGTGAGAAACGCTTTAAAGCCTGAGTTAATGACGTGGACACAGTGAAGAGCAATCAGAACAGGTACCAGATCCATGGACAAATGATAGCGAGAATCAAATGACATATTTATACATGTATTAAGTTGTGGTGTTAATAGACTGGCAAGTAAACATATGCTGGTAGAAGATATGAATGTCTTGAACCATACTGTCTCTAGTTAAGGGACACGATGTTATTAATCGACTGACTCTGGATTCTGTCCATAGTTTGTGTGATAACTGTTCATAGGGGTATAATTTATGTATAACTGTTCGCGATGGCCAATCATCAGTATCTGTAGAAGCTTGTGTGTGGTATGATGCCTCCTCATAAACTTTGTGCTGTTGAATTTAATCCATTATATGATTTGTATCTCCTCATGTCTGTGTCCCAGCGCGCATACACCTACACTTAGTAAATGTAATGACAATCGTACTGAGTAAAATGCCCTAAATACGTCCATTAACATCATAACCTCACCTATAGCTCTCTGCACTTAATATGAAGACAGTCTGGGTTGAGTCTAGAGAAATATATATACAGCAGAGTCCATGGATATCTTTCTATATTAGGGCTAGTTCACCGTTCCAGGTACTTTCTTCACTTCCTGCTCTCAAACTAGCTCTAAGTAGGCGCGTTATGTACGAAGGTTTGACCGAAGGCCTATAAATATGGTGTGGATTAGAACATCACGTGTCTGATAAACTTTTTCCAGAATATGGTGTTAGAAGTTTATATACGTTTCATGCTGAAACCGATGTACTGCCATATTCCTGTAACACTAACTATTGTCGGTAAGACTGATAGTGTACAGTGTATTATATGTGGTGTTATGTAGATAGTGTGTATGTGTGCTTTAATGCAGATCTCTTCAATGTGCAATGTCGATCTTGTGTATGTGGCTACAGAGTTCATCTAGCACTATAGATGGACTCTGATATACCAATCACAAAGAAATCTGTGAGCGCTACTCACTGGTTGCATTGAGCTAAATCGTGCTGTCTCACAACACTGTGTTGGCGTAAGAGTATAAGAATGAGTAAGTGACGATATTTAGATACTGCAGGGCCATGTTACCTTGTGTGAACAGGAATGTCTCGAAAGATCAATATGCACTATAACACCCCGCGGTTCGTACATTCGCAGAACGAACAGAAATGTAACTCGGGGGGGAAATCCACTTAATAGAGTGACAGAAGGGGACTATTCTATCGCAGCCCTCAGATAATGCAGAGAAGATAGTAACACATACGGGATAAAATCTGTTCGTCCGGCACACAGTGAATCATCTCCGTAGTATCGCACTAGACTCTTACAAGACGGGAAAGTACTGTTGTCGTGTATTCCGCGACTTAGATGAAAGCTAGCGCTTATGTGTTAGTATGAAAGCGGAGCAGACTGCGCAGAAGACTAGAGTCGTTTTGAAAACTATCCCGTTTTAAGAAGAACGAAAAACACCGGGGGAATCTTGCATAGATGAACCGTTAATCATGTTCATGTGTCAGGGAGCTTAATAAGTCAAGATAGCAGTCGTCTGTGTGAGACACTCCTCAGATTTATTATGTCAAAAATATATCTAAATCTCTAAAAGACAGGGGATGATATATAAACCCCAACCCGCCATCTAGTACCAGTTAAACAGTAGTATAGATATATTAAATCCATTATTAGAAGTTAAATTATGTGCTTGGACAGAATGTCCCTTTTGTTTAATTGAACTTGTATATATATATATATAAATTGATTTTATTTGATTTTGATAGTCCTGACCAAAATAATATTAGGTTCAGGACTAAATAAATTGTAAAAATATTTGTTAAATACCAAATTTAAAACACGGTGTTAGTTGAGTTGATCATATAATTTAATATCTGTGTGTGTGTGTTTGTGTATTCGGTTACCTTTACACCACATTTACATTACCTAGACATGTAGACGTAGTCATCATTTATTCTAGTAAAAAATATAACTCTGAGTGAGATCTTAGGGTGGTAGCAGAAAGGTCCCTGAGAACACACCCCATCAATTGTTAGACTCAGGGGCCTTCACAGCTTGACCTCACTCAGTTACAAATTAAATACAACACCAACATTCATAACATCTAAACCCACCACACCTGCCCAACGCTACACGTAAAGTTGGCATAGAGGCTTTTTATGACTGACACTATGCAGCTTTGAATTCCATAAGCCCTCAGTATTTTCCATAAACTGTCCCTATGAGTACTGCCAAAATCCTTTTCAAAATCAACAAATTTAATGTACAGCTGTTTTTGCCATTCTGAGCACTGCTCTATAATGTTTCTGAGGGCAAATATATGATCAACACATCTTCTGTTCTTTCTAAATCCTGCTTGTTTTTTCCTCAGTTTGTGGTCTACTGCTTTTTGAAATTCTCTGTATAATTATATTGCCTAGTATTTTGCTGGGAACTGAGAGAAGAGTGATTCCTCTCCAATTATTGCAGTCTGCACGATCTCCCTTCTTGGGCAATTTGACAATTATTCCTCTGTTCCACTCCGTTGGTGTTGTCCCTGTTTTCCACACTTGTGCAAATAGTGGTTCTAAGAAGTTCTGCTGCTAGCTCAGGGTTTGTCTTAAATAGCTCTGCATTTAAGTTATCATGGCCAGGATCTTCTCCATTCTTTAACCCTTTAATTGCTGTGATTTCTTCTTTTCGTGGAATGTCTGTATTGACATCTAGATCGTTTTCAGCATCAGGAACATTTAGTTGTGTCTCTGGTGGTTCCTTGTTCAGAGTTTCTCTGAAATGCTCTGCCCATCTTGTTTACTTTCCCTCTGCTGTCGTGATGAGATTTCCTTTCTTATCTCTTACTAATGTAATATTGTTTGCACCTCGTTTTCCGCTGATGATTTTAGTTTATTTGTATACTGAGCTTTGTTCATTTCTCAGTGCTGCCTCTTCTGCCTGTCTTGCAAGATCGTCTAGGAATTTCCTTTTGTTGGCTCGGGTTTGGCGTTTAACTTCCTTGTCCAGCTGATTGTACTATTCGCTATATAGTTGCTTTAACATTGGGGACTTCGCTTCTGTTTTCTTTCTTTTCATTTCCTTTCTCATCGTTATGGTGTTAAATGTTTTTGGTGTTATCCAGTCTTGCTTCTTCCTTTCCTTGAATCCCAAGCAAGATGTATATTCATGTTAGGTCATATGTTATTAATAAAGTATGAAATGTAAATCACAACTTGCGCCAATCCTGGCTCACAGACGTTTTTCTCAGATGAATAAAAGAGACTCGAATCAGCCACTTACACGCGTCTGGGGTGTTGTTAATTTAATTTCCCCTCTCTGACTTCGTGTGCGTTCTTTCAGTTTCCTCAGTCCCGGTTTCGTTATTTAAAATGCTAGAGATTTCCTGTGCTATATTTTAAGTCCTTATAAATACTCCAATAAAAGGTGTCCGGCATGTTAAGAAGGAATTCTGAATTTTATTCTTCCCTGTAGCAAGGTCTGGTATCTTGGCGAGCGATTTCTCAAGTGAAATAGCTTGAGAAAATGGTCAGATTATATTCGCTGCTTTCCTACGCATTTTTTATGCGCGCCTCAAACGGATCAGCCAATCTGATTTGAATATATTGCATGACTCAGCTAATGCAAAATTTCAAACATTACTTTTCTGAAAATGGGCTGTACACATCCGCTTGCCCTTGTGTACAAATTTACAAACATGTCGTTAAACTCATATAACAACGTGTTTCCAATGTAACAATCATTACTTTTATCAGAAAGTAATCTCTTATCTGTGTCTGTCCATCGGTTGTCTCCCCGTATTCCAAGCTTTGGTGATGAACGCACCCGTGTCCTATCAGTGATTAAGCACTGCGCTGAGGCGATTTACGTGTAAATCTGTATACTGAAATCGCTGCGCCCACAACAGCGAACATGGTTAGGTCGCTGCCACTCCTTGCAACGCATGGAGAAATGGGTAACAACCTTAGAGAAGGGTGTAAGAAGGAAAATACATAATATCTGCTACACATAGCAGAAAAGGAAAGAAAGAAAGAGCGACAAATGAAAGCCCACAATAAAATCAGTATTACAAATGTACCAATACTGCCGCCCCGTTCTGTCACAATGTTCTTTTGATGTGGCCAAACTTCTGGCAGTTTGAGCATTGAATGGCTGGTGGAATATAAGCTTCTGTTTTAATTTTAGTATTGCCACTTATCTGCCTGAATGGCGAGGGACACCTGTCTCTGTACAAGAAAAGGGATACTCACGTAAAATCAATGTCAGGTTAGACATTAATAATAACCCGAGATTTCGCCTTGAGTATTAGCGGGCGTACGAAAAAAAAAAAAAATAGTACTCCCACTGAAGAAATGTGATGGGATTTCTCGTCCTTCTATTATAATTAACTATTATTACAGTGTAAGTTCTTAATTTCTGCGATATCCTTTCCAGTTTAAGAATCATACATTTTGGATTTTCTGTTTGTAGTCTAGTTATTATTTCTTCCTCTGGAACTGTCACAGGAATTCATTTAATTACACATTTCCTGGTTTCTTTGACTAATTCTAGTCTAGCTTTAATGCTGTGTGCCGATTCTACTTGAACAGGACTTACTTCAATTTGTTTTATTAAAGCTTTTGACTTTACAGTCATGTTCATTATGAGTATTATGCCATAATTTGTTCTTTTTATGTGTGTTATTGACCTTTTGTCTATAACTTTCTAGTACATTGATGATCTTACTGTCTGGTAATGCTCTTATACTTACCACTTTGCCACTGATTTGAAAAATCCTCAACCTTGGGAGGTTTTGTTTAATTTTATGAGTAGGCCTATTGATTTGTTGGTCTTTCATAAGGTTCTCACCACCCTTTTTCTTTGAATCAATGTTCAGATTATTGGTTTTATCTATCATTTTACTCTGACATCTTCCTTTTTTCTTAATTGTTTCCTTTGAAGCTTCTATCTTGTGTCCTTCCTTTTCTCCATTTGTATTCCAGATTTCCTCTTGATCATCATTCTGTGAGTCAGCTTGTACTATTTAAGCCCATGATTTTTTGGAGATACTACCTGTTTTCAAAATTGTTACAGCTCGCATGTCTTCTAGAATAATTTTCCTTATTTAACTTTAAATGTGATATCCTACTACCTGTAGTATCTCCACTATAATACCTGGTCTGCTACATTCATTTCTGTTTCTTATAGCTAGTACTGATGAAAGGGAGTCTGTGAGAATGGTTGCTTTATTTTGTGGGTTTTCTGCCACTATTTCTAAAGCTTTTAGGATTGCGACTAATTCTGCTGTAACGATTGATGTATTACCTGTTACTTTATATCTGTTCCATTTTGGTATTGTTATTCCCGCTCCTAATTGTCCGTCTTCATCTTTTGACCTATCGCGTGTATAGTGAGGCTATTATTTATATATTGTTCTTTATCCTCTAGTGCTTTACTTTTTGTTGTGATTATGTCTTTAGATTTGCTTATGACTTTTGCAAGGTGAGAGTCAGTTTCTGGCACTTTTAGTTCCAATGGTGGGATCTTTGCTTTATACTGAGCACTACTGTTTATCATGTTAAATAGGTTTGGGTGATGATCCACTTCTTCTTTTGTTTTCCACCCAGACGGGTATTTATTATGGTCTAGTGGAATGTAGCCTATGTATTGGTTAACCCTATCAAAGGTTTTGTGTGCTGGGTGGGTGAGTTGGATCGTTGGCCAGTTTTGCCCAGTAGCTGAATCTCAGTTCTTTTCTCCTTAGCTCCAGGGGTATAATGCCTAGCGCTGCTTCTAACGCCATTCTGATGTTCCCATTGAAGCACCTACTATTATTGAAAGTGCTTGGTTTTGGACTGTGTCTGGTTTTTTTTTCTTTTTGCTTGGAGTGGCTGATGCATAGACAACACTGGCATTGTCAAGTTTGCCCGTAATAAATGATTTATAGAAGGTAATCAGTGTCTTATTGCAGGTTTCCCAAACACTTTCTTTCATATATGTTAGCATGTTAATAAGTCCCCTACTGTTTTCTACTAATAGGTCTGTGTGTATACGTCTACTAAAGATCATTCCTACTGTTTTTTTTAATGTGTGCATTAAGTCGGATACTTTATCTATTTGTTTTTGTACTGTTTTATAGAGGAATAGGAGATTTCTTCCCGTTCTCCATATCGCAGCATCATCTGCAAACTGAGATATGTTGTTTTTTAAGTCTTTAAACTCGTCCCCTAGGTCGTTGACCGTAATCGTGAATATTGATGGTGATTTTACTGATCCCTGTGGGATTCAATTCTGTTGTTCATAAACATCAGATCTATCATTGTTTATTTGTACTGTAAAATATCTGTTCTGCAGGACATTTTCTAGATAGTTAAATGTTCTACCTACTATACCTAATTTCCTGATCGTATATATTGCACCCTCCCTCCAACATTCATCATATGCTTTTGCTACATCCTGGAATATTGCTACCGTCTTTTCATTCTTTTTGAAGCCCGTTTTGACATCATGTCCCAGATTCAAAGGTTGCTCTATTGTACTATGTTGGCTTATAAAGCCTGCCTGGGTTGGACTGTACAAATTATGCTGTTCTAAGTGAAATTTTCCCTATTCCTTAGTATTTCTTCACATGTCTCAGCCAATACAGTTTTGATTTGCTGCCAATAGTCTTCTGTATTCTCTACATCTTCCTGCTGTTGGAGCACTTATAATTTGTTGGATATAAGAAGATGCTGCAGCCCAAAGGAAACATGAGAGAACTGTATAACAGCACAAAGAAGCTAACAGGGAAATACAAGCAAACAAGTTGGCTTATAACAGACAAGAATGGAAAACTTATCAGCAATATACGAGGGGCGTTCAGAAAGTAATGCACCACATCGTTTTTCTCAGGAGCTGTTTATTCAAAAAGCATGAAATTTATACACAATATACATGGATATGTCATGTAAACATCGGTATTATTCAACATAATCCCCATCAACTTGTACGGCTTTATGCCAGCGCGAAACAAGTGCATGTATTTCTAGCGCGTACCAGATGTTGTCTTGATCATGTAGCCATTTCTTCGCTGCACGAATCACTCCTTCATCATCTTCAAACCTTGTCCCACGGAGTGCATCTTTAAGTGGACCAAATAGATGAATATCAGAGGGTGTCAAATCGGGACTATAGGGTGGATAGGGTAATACAGTACAACCCAATTTGGTGATTGCTTCCCGTGTTGCCAGACTTGTGTGAGGGCGCGCATTGTCGTGAAGGAGAAGCAGGTCTGCTGGATTCTTGTGCGGCCGAACTCTGCGAAAACGTTGATTGAGTTTTTTCAATATCTTAATGTAAGCTTGCGAATTGATTGTCTCTCCTCTTGGCATAACGTCCACAAGAATCACACCTTCAATGTCCCAAAAGACAGTGATCATGACCTTTCCAGTTGAAGGAATTGTCTTGAATTTCTTTCTTCTTGGTGACTGCGGACGATGCCACTCCATTGGCTGTCTTTTTGTCTCAGGTTCAAAATGATGTGCCCAGGTTTCGTCACCTGTAACGATCGTAGCCAAAAAGTTCTCTCCATCAGCATTGAAACGCTCCAACAATTCATAAGAAATTGCTTTCCTTTGCAATCGGCGGTCATTGTGAGACTTCGAGGAACCCATCTTGCGCAAACCTTAGAAAATCCGAGAGTTTTTATAACTGCATTTGCACTACCAATGCTGACTGACAGCTGTAAGGCCAATTGTTGAATAGTAAATCGACTATGTGTAAGAATAATGCCATCAGCGCATTTCAACATTTCTGCGTTGGTGGCTGTGGCAGGACGTCCACAGTGCGGCCGATCAAGCAGCTCCGTATCTCCACTTCCTGATTCTTTGATTCTCTGAACCCAGCGACTGACTGTACTCCTGTCGACTGCAAAACTCCCATACACATCACATAGACGCTTGTGAATATTCACAACAGTTTCCTTCTCTGCAACGAGAAATGCTATCACAATTCGCTGTTTATAACGCAAGTTGCTAACACGCTCCATTTCAACGGTTTAGGGCAGCCGTATTATTTGGCCGGTTGCAGTGCAATTTGGTGCCCACAACTGGCACATGCCATATTTGAAGTGGTGCAAAGTTTCATGCTTCTATCTTCATTATTAGCTGAGAAAAACGATGTGGTGAATTACTTTCTGAACGCCACTCGTACAACAGGAAATGAAGAGGTGGACATAATATTTTGAGGACCTTCTCAATAGACTCATCATCATCATCAGTTGCCATCTCCACAACGGAGGTTGGCTGTAATGGATCTCCAACGTCTTCTGTCTCTTGTCTTGGTGGTACACTCTGATAGACTCTTTCCCGTCCATCTCTTGATGTTATCTTCCCACTTATAGCGCTGTCTTCCCCTTGCACGTTTACCTTCAACTCTCCCTTCTGTTATGGTCTTCTGCAAGGTGTTATGCCTTTTTATGTGGCCAAAGTATTTTAGCTGCCGAACTTTGACCTCTCTCATTAGTTCTCTTTTCATACCTAGATTTTCTAGGGCCTCCTTATTTGTTTTCATCTCTTTCCATGAGATACGCCCCATTCTTCTATATATCCACATTTCAAGAGCCTCAATTCTTTCTTCCAAATGCTTATTCATCGTCCATGTTTCTGCACCATACAGAAATGCAGAATATATATAACACTTTATGATTCTCAGTTTTAATTTATGAGATAACTGTTTGGATGTCAGTATATGTTTCATGTTGTTGAATGTAGCTTTGGCCATTCCTATTCTCTTCTTGAATAGACTAGCTCCACTAAAAACCCCTCGGACATCCAGCCAGCAGAAAAAGAGCTACAAATTAATGGTGAAAGACCAACGAAGGAAGAAATAAAGAAAACCATAAAGCTTCTAAGAGATGGAATTGCGTCTGGATCTGATGGCATTCCAGCAGAGGCCATCAAAGCAGATATCAACACGGCTACAGAGATGTTATATAAATTACTTGGTAAAGTCTGTGAAAAGGAAGAGATACCAGCAGAATGGAAGGAAGGATATCTGGTTAAATTGCCTAAGAAGGGAAATTTACAAGAATGCACACATTATAGAGGAATAATGTTACTATCAGTGCCAGTAAAAGTATTAAACAGGATTATCCTTGAGAGATTAAAATAGAATCCATAGACAAGAAACTGAGAGATGAACAAGCAGGTTTTCGACAAAACAGATCCTGCACAGACCAGATAGCCACTTTGAAAATAATAGTTGAACAAAGTCTGGAATGGAATTCACCACTATATATCGGATATGTGGACTACGAAAAGGCATTTGATCGTGTAGACAGAGAATCACTTTGAAAATTGATGGGGCTTAATGGAGTTCCCTGAAGATCAATAATTTAATAAAGAAAACATACGAAGACATGACATGCAGAGTTCTTCATGAAGGACAGCTTACAGAACCGTTTGGGATAAGAACAGGAGTGTGAAAGGGATGCCTCTTGTCTCCATTTCTTTTCCTACTAGCAATAGACTGGGTTATGAGAACATCGACAACACACAACAGAAATGGAATCCAGTGGACTCTGACTAAGCAGTTGGATGATCTGGATTTTGCTGATGACTTGGCTCTTCTGTGCCATAACCGTAATCAGATGCAGGACAAATTGAAAACACTCGATGTGAGGTCACAGCAATTGGGTCTGAAAATAAACAAGGAAAAGACAAACATAATGAGAATAAATACAGTTGATGATAACAGGGTTGAAGGAGAAGAGAGCTGGAATGAGAGGTGAATGGGAGCCGCGCTAGCGTAGTGGTTACAACACCGCTCTGGCGACCGGGTGATACAGGATCAAACCCGGGCGACGGCATTTGAGGATTTTTCGTCGACCGGGATTTGGACTGGATTAACTCGAGACCTGGCGAGCACATTTGAAGGAGTGTCGTCGACCAGGGACTGGCGGCTCCTGAGCCGACCCAGCTGCAATGGGTACCTCCAAAATCGGCGAGTATTTGCCTCAATGGCGAGGGACACCTGTCTCTGTACAAGAAATAAAGGGATACTCACGTAAAATCAATGTCAGGTTAGACACAAAATAATAACCTGAGATTTCGCCTCGAGTATTAGCGGGCGAACGCAAAAAAAAAAAAAAAAGGTGAAAATGATGAGGAAAACGTGGAAAGAACTTGAGATAATGGCACGTGACAGGAGGACGTGACAGGTGTTTGTTGAATTCCTATGCTCCTTTGGAAGTGGAGGGTTATGAAGTGAAATTTTAGTCTGCAGTTAACTATTATTTCTAGAATTTTTCCTATATGCGATGTTAACGATATTGGCCTGTATGAGCTGACATCACGTGTTTCCTTATCTGGCTTTAGTATGGGGATGACTACTGCTGTCTTCCATGAATATGGTAATTTTCCAGTGTGCCAGATTTTTTTGTAGATGGACGCAATCACCCTTAGAGTTGTATTTGGTACCTTTCTGAGGATTTCCTAGCTCATAATGTCCTGACCAGAGGTGGTATTGGTTTTTTCTGCTAATGCTTTCTATTTCATCTACTGTAATATCTTCATTTAAATAATTAGCGTCTTGTGTGCTGTCCGTATTTTTTTCTTTTAATTCTTTTAACAGTATTCTTTGCCTATTTATCTCTGCCTTATCTAGACTGTTTATTGAACTAACCTGATAGAAGTATTTAGCTAGTAAGTTACCTTTTTCTCTGTCTGTTTCAGCTCTCTCTATGATTTTAATTGTTGGGATTTTAAATTTCTTGTTGTTTCCTCCTTTAATTGTCTTTAGTTTTCTTCAAACTGTAGTTATTTCTGACCTATGATTTAATGTTTGACAAAATGTTCTCCAACTCTTCTCTTTAGCTCTGAATATTATTTTATTTGTTTCATTTCTTATTTTTTTATAGTTTGTGTAATTCTCTTCAGTTTTGGTTTTTCTATACCTTATCAGGGCCCTCTCCCTCAATTTCCCTTGTTCTGAGCATCTATCTGTCCACCATGGTACTGGATATTTATCTTTGTTTCTTTCCCTATCTTTACCTTTTAGTGTTTGATTTAAGTGATCGGGCATATTCCTGTTTGGTATATATTTTATTGCTATTTTTAAACTCTCATTAGTTAGTTTTTCTGCAAAGATATCTACACTGTTAGATTCAATTTGTTCTATGCTTAGTTTACTTAGCTCCAATTGGAAGAACTCCCAGTTAGCTTTTTTGAGGATGAATGTAGGTTTGGAGCTTCTTGGACTAGTTCTTGGACTGTATTTGTCGTTTAAGTTTATTTCTATGGGTAAGTGGTCTGAGCTTGAGTCATTCAGTACTTCCCATTTAGCAGAGGCTAGGTTTGGTGTTATAATACTTATGTATATTTCTGTATCTATTCCATTGTTGCATGGGTTAATCCTTGTCACTGAGCCATCATTTAGTATGATTAGCTCAGCACTTTCAATGTAGTCCAACAGCCTTTTTCCTGCTGGATCATTGCTGTTATTACCCCATGCCTCATGGTGTGCATTTAGGTCACCTACCAGTAATGTTCTTTTGTCTATTTGTGTGTTAATAATGTCCATGTCCTTATCAGTTATTTTGCCGTTGGGACTATACATGTTAATTATTTTTAAGTTCTCTGGTTCACTGTCTACCGTTACACTTATTCCTTCAATATTTTCTGTGTTGAGTTGTTCCCAATTTATTATTGTGTAGTCTTCATGTACCAGACAGGCCACACCCCCTCCGGTCTTTATTTTCTAAGTATCTTATATCCTTGGTAGTTCAGTTTCTGTTTGGAGTTCAGGAGGGTTTCATGTATTGCAAAGATGGGTTTTTCCTCCTTTATTATGTTCTGTCATGAAAGCCGACAACAGTATATCCGCTTTAGCAATTTTGTCTTTTAGACAGGGCTCTTTTGGTTTGATGAAAACCTTGTTAATATTCAGAGTTTCGCTTTTGGCTTCGAAGTTTTTCATGTGCTTCTGTGTGTTTTTATGTGTCAATAAAGCTGTGTTGTTGGCATTAGTTAATGTACAGGAACAGACCGTACAAATCCCAGCATAGTGATTGCCAGAGTCCGGCTTTATCCAATCCTTCAGTTCGCTGTCTATTAGCCATTCCTCAGCAAAACCTTGCTGATACCATGGCTTCACTTTTTTACGCGGTTGCGTGTGTGTCGTCATGCTGCTACAACTACCTAGCGTACCTTCATCATCGCTCATTTTTTAATCTTAAATTTAATTATTTTTGACCCCAAAAAAAAAAAAAAAACCAAAACAAGATGCTGTTTATCTGCTCAAGTCTAAAATTTAAAAAGAATACTTTAAAACACATCGCAAAAATGACTGAGTATTGTAGATGACAGCCATTAACAGAATAACAGGAAATAGATAGCTGATGTAAACGAGTCAAAAAACAACGTCATTGATGTGGTTAAAAACAAGAATTAAATTTAAGTGGAATAAAAAATATATAGCACATAATTTTTTACATTTAATTATAATATAAATATAATTTATAATGCTCAGCGCACAGAATATACATTCATTGTAAATGCCAATTCTCAAATATACCCAGATTAATGCAGATTTGATAAACAATACCCAGACGGAAGCCAAACAACCCAGATCTAGTAAAACATACCCAGCTGTGGCAACATTGGTCCCGGAAGAGACATCCGGTTCTTCCTGGCACCCCTACAGTTCCACTGAACTACGACAGCTTTAAGATGTTAAGTTATGTTGAATGCTGCGGTATATAATGCCTGCGTCACCAGCACACTCCTATATGGCAGCGAGACTTGGACGACCTACGCTAAGCAAGAAAGAAGGCTCAATACCTTCCATTTGCGGTGTCTACGCCGCATCCTCGGCATCTCGTGGAAAGATAAAGTGACAAATGTCGAGGTGTTGTCACGTGCTGGCCTTCAAAGTATGTATACGCTTCTTAGACAACGCAGACTTCGCTGGCTTGGCCATGTTCGCCGCATGGAAGATGGTCGCATCCCAAAAGATATCTTCTACGGACAATTAGCAGATGGCAAGAGAACAGTTGGGCGACCACAGCTGAGGTTCAAAGATGTGTGCAAGAGAGATATGAGGGCACTGGACATGGATCCAGCAACATGGGAGGATGAAGCTGCCGATCGCACTAAGTGGCGATGCTATTTACGGCGCCACCTCAGATTGGGCGAAGAGAGGCTCACACAAGAAGCAGAGGTGAGGAGAAAACGTCGAAAGGAGCACCAGGAAAATAAGCAGCTGAGGGCTGTCACCTCAGGGGCGCATTCCCATAGTCAGTTATGACTGAAGGGGCTATTATTATTATGTTGAATTACCGTTTTTTTAAAATGTAAAACTGTTGCCTTATTTTGGCGAGGCGCATCCCGTTCAACCTAGTCTTTTATATTAGGGCGCATGTCCTTTTTTTTCCTCGCATGAGGTCGCATATTTTTTTCCTCGCATGAGGTTGCATTGGCACACGCCCGACCCCGGCCTTGGTCAAGACACATGTCCGAAAACATAAAGACCCAATGACACATGTGTCACTGTAGTGATCTTCTGTGTTCTCACACAAAGGACCTAATGACACATTCATGTCACTGTGCTGATCCCTTGTGTTAAGACACATTGATCCTAGCCATTTTTTTTTTCCTCGCTTGAGATCGCATATTTTTTCCTCGCATGAGGTCGCATTGTCCCCGCCCCATACCCGGCTCTGGTCAAGACCACATGTCCCAACACAAGAAGACCCAATGACAAAATGTGTCACCTAGTGATCCTCTGTGTTCTCACACAAGAGACCTAATGACACATGAATGTCACTGTACCGGTCCCTGCGTGTAGACACATGATCCTTTTCTTTTTTTTTTTTTTTTTCCTCGCTTGAGGTCGCATATTTTTTCCTCGCATGAGGTCGCATTAGTACCCGCCCAAACCCGGCCCTGGTCAAGACCACATGTCCCAACACAAGAAGACCCAGTGACAAAATGTGTCACCTAGTGATCCTCTGTGTTCTCACACAAGGGACCTAATGACACATGAATGTCACTGTACCGGTCCCCGTGTCTAGACACATGATCCTAGCCAAAGGCCGAATATTAGAGCGCATGTCCAAATATAATAGAACCTTAGGTCCCACTTGTTTTTGTGCATTAACGTTAAGCGCTGCTTCTTTTTTACATATGCACAGGTTAATGATAATAAAATGCCTTAGAAAATGAGTATTATAGGGAGAATGGCGAAACAGATGTATTAAGATTTTTAAATAAGCAAATAATTTTCTTAACTATTTGTTGAAAACTATACAGTTTACAAATCTAGTAAAAAATTACATTAGTTTATGTTAAATAAAACTTTTTGAAGCATTTTTTAATCTTTTTTAGTTAGTTTGCTTAGTTATTTCCCTTTTATAAAAAAACCTTTACTAGTTTGAGTATTTGTACGGATTATTTCCCTTCCTTATTTAGAGATGTATTTCTTCTTATCCGTCGTTCGCTCTCAAATAACCACAACTGTCTGTCTTATAAAGCTGGTAGTCCGTCTCAGGTCTCTCTCATCACCAGACAGTTTCTCCCTCAACTGGGTTGGAGAAGGTCACACTGTCACCCTGCTCCTCTCATGGAGCCGACAGTTATGGTGAACCAACGATCTATCTCATGGCCATATTTTATGTAATGAGACAGAAAATACCAACAACAAAAATAAATAAATTGTGCATCAGAAGAAATAGATTAACAGCAAACAAGAATACAAAGAAGACTTAACAAACAACTAGAAGGTCCAGATGCTGAAGACGACACAAATCTTTTACTGTACCATGTTATTGTTACTGTTGAACAGAGTAGACGTCATTGCACTCTGGGCAAACCCATAGGTGCTCAGTCTCCCTAAGTATATGTTGAAGATTGTGAAAGCTAACTGCCTCTGTAGCTCGCTGGTTGTAAACACGATGGATGCATCCTCGCATACGCTTATCTCTGCTAGCCTGATGTTTGATGCCAAATTCGAACAGTCTTAACCTTGATGATTCATCTATTGCAGTGTCATTCTCTAACAGGTGATCATTAATTGTTCTCAGTATCTGTCCCTTATCCATATCCAGTGTCCCCACTGTGCGTGCACTTGATGCTAGTCTGTCAGCTCTCTCATTATCGCACACCCCTGCATGACCAGGACAATAGATCTACACCAGCTCCTGCAGACTCGAAGCTTCTATAAATGTTTATCATTCATGCCGTAGCCAACCATTTTGAACCTTTCGAAGAATGGGTTGGGAGTCTGATATAATGACTGCCTTTGTTACTGAAGTTTCAGTTAGCCATCTTAAGGCTGCAGTAACTACCTCTACCTCCATTTTCATGCTGGAAGTTGTTATCTTGTAAGCTCCGTTATGTTCGGCGACGATTCTGCTTTGTACCCTAGCAGAGAAGCCTCAACCTGACTTCTCACCACTGATCATAAACCAGTCTGTATACACAACGGCATCATCATCCCCGGAATGATCATGTATCAGTTGATTAATTTTCAGTTCTGCTTTCCCATTGCCCCAAGTTCTACATTATCTGCCAAGGCTGATGATGACTTGCAAGTAGTTAATCCAGTTCTCATCTGACATACTCCATTCTTCCCCTTTGAATATTTTATCAACTGTGGTCACCTGCTTGATCGTTGTCTCTGCCTGTGCCATCCATGACATCCCTTTCTGTGACAGAATGACCTCGAACGTTGCATTTACCTGTGCCATCCTATAATTTATTCTGTGACCTTCACTTTAGTTTTTCCCACCTCTGACAGTATTTGGTATTTTTGATGCATTGTTTACATTCTCGTCCCTCAGTTCTTCTGTGCCAGGAGATGGTAGATCCCAAGTTGGGTTCGTTGTACGAGATGAGACTAGTTGGCAGAAATAGTTTCTACACCACTAGTCTGTAATTCAAGAGCTGGAATTCGACACTAACCACCTATATTGGACGAGTTGTGTAGAGAAGTTCCGTCATCACAAAAGACTTGAGGAAACTCATGCGGCAGTACTCAATGATTTGAAAAGCTAAGTGCTAATTAAAAGGCAAACGCAACGGACTTTTATAATTCCCATATCAAGTCTCTATGAAGACACTTTTTATCTAAATTTCACCAATCATTCATATTTATTTTAAACTGTTAAAGAATGATTGATTATTAAATTAGTTACATGTTATTTTACAAATTCATAGTTGAATCAATTATTATAGTTATGAGAGCGTATGTATATATCAGACTCTTTAATATAAATTTACGTCTGCAGAGCCAATAAATAATAATAAGAGATTTCGCTGAATTAACTCAGCTGGGGGCTTGAACGAGCTAATTATTGCATAACCCATCTTCACGAAAGGCGGCGGGTCAGATACTAAAGTTAACATTGCTCCGTCTCATGCAGTATTGTTCTTGACATCTGAAATATCTTGTGAATACTCCCTTGAGATAGAAGCATAATTAGCATGTTACCTACAACTCTGCCAAGAGTAATCTTGTGCGAAGGTAGACACCTTTGAAAACCCAAATTAGATACTCTAGGTTTTGGCCACTATTGGACCACTACTGCAGAGAAAAGGGGAGGCAACCAGTGACACATACCATTTCAATCCTTCTATTGTTCGCAAGCACCCGTTTATGAAAGTTTGTAGCCTTTTGGTTGTTGTTTTTGTTGTTCACCATGTTTCAGAGCCATACAATAGGACTGACTTGACATTTGAGTTGAAGATGCTTATTTTCGTGTTGGACTTGATTTCTCTTGATCTCCATACGTTTTCCAATGCAATGAAAGCTCCCTATGTGTACGATTCTACATCAAGCTGTTTAGTCAGATTCCATTGAATTCCATTTCTGTTGAGCGATGTTGATGTTTTCATGACCCAGTCTATTGCTTGTAAGAAAAAAAAAGACAAGAGGCATTCCTGTTGCACTCCCGTTCTAATCCCAAAAGGTTCTGTAAGTTGACCTTCATGAAGAACTCTGCGAGCCATAACTTCATATGTCTTCTTTATTAAGTTAATGACCGTCATGGGAACTCCACAACGTCACATCAATTTCCAAAGTGATTCTCTGTCTACACTGTAAAATGCCTTTTCATAGTCCACAAATCCGAATCAATAGTGGTGAATTCCATTCCAGGCTTTGTTCAACTATTATTCTCAGTGTGTCTATCTGGTCTGTACAGGATCTGTTTTGTCGAAAACCTGCTTGTTCATCTCTCAGTTGCTTGACTATGGACTCTTTTAATCTCTCCATGATGATTCTATTTAATACTTTTCCCGCACTGATAGTAACGTTATTCCTCTATAATTTGTGCACTCTTGTAAACTTCCCTGTTTATGCAACTTGGCCAGATAACATTCCTTCCATTCTGTTAGTATTTCTTCTCTCTCCCAGACTTTGCCAAGTAGTTTGTATAATATATGTGTAGAGGAATCAATATCTGCTTTTATGGCCTCTGGTGGAATGCCATCTGGACCAACTGCTTTTCCATCTTTCAGAAGCTTTACGGCTTTCTTTATTTCTTCTCTACTTGGTCGTTCACTGCTGATTTGTAGCTCTTATTCTGCTGGCTGTATGTCTGGGGGACTAGTTGCAGCTGGTCTATTGAGAAGTTGCTCAGATGCTCTTTATTTGTTCCTGTCTATTGCTAAGCTATTGTCAATGTTTGCTGGTCCAGATAAATGATGTAATCGTTTCCGGACAAGATTTGGTGGCAGAATAGTTATCCATCTTGTTGTTGTTGTTGTTGTCAATATCCCATAGCTGCTGAGCATATCTACTCTTGGCAGCCCAATGCCATTCTTAAAAAAGTGCAGGTTTTCTGCAGTTGTTTTAAAGTTCCATATAGTGAGTTGGTGACTGTCAGAGGTGTCTGTAAAATTTTTTTCCTAGCGTTTGTGAGTGATTGACACTCCATGAGGAGGTGTCTGATTGTTTCATAGGGATGACAGCAGTGTCTACACATGGGTAGGTGCTGAGGGTTGATACGGTTTAGATGGCTATTGACTCTGGCGTGTCCTGTTCGGAACTGAAAGATAAGACTTTGATTTCTCCTGCTGAGTCTTTTTATGTTGTCGTTGTCTTTTGGGCAGGTCATTTCATTAAAGACATTTCGGCCAGTCGGCCCGTTCGCCCATCTGTTCAGCCAGATTTCCCTTTTGTTGTTTCTGAGAATCTGTTTGACTGTTCTCATGCTGCAGGGTCTGTCCTTTTGTTGTTTAGAGGCTCCTGCTTTTGCAAGTCTATCAGCTGTCTCATTTCCAGTTAGATCACTGTGTCCAGGGATCCACTGTAGGGTTACACTGATGGAGTAGGCTGTGATCAAATTGGGAACCGCTCTTCCTATAAGAAAAATGTCTTTGTTTTCATATGGAGTCTGTTTAAGTGCTTCCAGAACAGACATGGAATCACTGAAGATCACTATATCTGATGGCTTTCGTTCCATAAGGTCAAACTGTTGGTGTAGTAATTCAATGGCTGTCTTGATGGCCTCAGCCTCCGCTTCATAATTTGAACAATTCTCACCACAGGAGTCACAGAACTCATAAGAGGATCCATCCAGGTACCATATGCAGACGCCGTATCCTGCAAAAGAGGTGGTCTTGAAAGCAGAACCATCTGTGTAGGCCTGGATTGCTGACGTTGGGTAGCTGTTTATGGTCTCCAAGGCACACGTCTTCAAGATTGTCGGTAGTGTTTCCTTGTTGGCCGTTTTATCTATCAGTTGTGTTTTGACAGTTGGTTAAGGACGTTTTCTCAAGGGGGTGGTCCAAAGTATTTGTTTTTCAATTCTCTCTCTTGCGGGAGATGGTGTTTATCATTTTCCTCTTTGGCTATGTCCAGGAGAGATAGTTGTTTCAGTCTTCGTATTTGTTTCCAAGTATCAATAAGTACTTTGTTTGGGTTGTCTTTCTCTTGTCTCCTGTATCTCTCTACAGCTTCAGTCAGTTTTCCTTTACGCCTGATATCCAGCGGCTCTATATTGGCATCTATCTCACATACGGCTGTGGGTGTTGATCTCATCTCTCCGCAAATTAACCTGAGAGCTTGGTTCTGCACACGGTCCAGAGCTGAGATGGTATTAGTACTCACAATGCTCTGGAGGGGGAGGTTATAGTCTATCGCTGATCTCACATAGCCAAGATATAGTTGACGAAGGGTTTGTTTATCCGCTCCCCAATTTGTACTAGCTAGCCGTTTGATGAGGTTTAGGCGCTTACATGCTTTTTCCTTGAGGTTGTGGATGTGTCCATCTAGTTTCAGTTGTCTGTCCAGTTTTACTCCTAGATAGACTGGGTGCTCTTCTTTTGTTAGTGTTTCCCCACTCAGTTTGATGTTGATGTGTCTTTTTGCTATTTTGTGGCTGCGGGAGAAAGTGGTGTATACAGTTTTCTGCGTATTGATTTTAAGTTTCCACAGCTCACAATATACTGACATTGTAAGGAGAGCTCTGTTGATCTGAGCTTTTGCCAGGATGGGATATGTGTCAGTAGTCCAGATGGCAAGGTCATCAGCACACAGCGCCTTCGACACATTTAGATGTTTGGCAAGGTCATTAATGAAGATGATAAAAAGGGTGCAACTTAAAGGAGAGCCTTGAGGCAGTCCTTCTTCCAGCGTTCTTTTCCGTGAAATTGCATCGGCATAGTTGGTAGCTATGGTTCTATTTGTTAGGAAGGCCTGTATCCATCTAATCATTTTCCCTCCTATTCCCATTCTTCTCATCTTTAGCAAAAGTCCCTTTCTCCAAACTCTGTCGTAGGCTTGCTCAAGGTCGATGAACACAGCTATTGTGCTTTTTTCCTCTTGAAAGCCATCCATCACATTCTGTGTAAACCTAAAGAGGGGGTCATCTGTGCGACACTTAAGTCTGAAGCCTGCCTGGTTGTTGTCCAGAAGGTTCCAGCTTTCCAACCACCAGTATAGTCTGTTGTTTACCCTTCTCTCGACCAGCTTTTCCAAGCATGAAGTGAGGGATATGGGCCTATAGCTTCTTGGTGTTCCTGGTGGTTTCCCTTTCTTCAATATAGGCAAGATGGTTGCTGTCAGCCATGCTGATGGTAGCTGTCCCTCGTTCCACGTTCTATTGATGAACCATTGAAGCGTCTCTTTTGCCTTTGGCCCTAGTTGACAAATCATCTCAATTTTAATTTTATCTGGTCCTGGAGCTTTATTTTTGGCCAGTTTCCGTAGTGCCATTCTCAGTTCTTGCGGATGGAACGGATCATCGAACGCAGCAATATTGGTCTGATCTATGTTACGCGTGGATGTGTTCTTTAGGAGCATTTTGTCTAGTTTCTTTCTCTGTTGTGTTTTATTTACACTGGCATAAAAATTGTTGAAGACATCGGCTTTCTTGCTGCTTGATGTTACTTCATCACCACTTCCATCCACCATGGATGTTGGGTTTGTCTTTTTCTTGCTTCCCTCGAGATTACTGAGGAGTCTCCAAACTTTGTTCCCTTCTCTTTTTAAATCTAATTTGTTGCAATTTTCTTTCCAAGTCTCCAGTTTATTCTTCTTGGTGACATACCTTACTTTTGCTGTCCACCGGTTGTATTCTGTTTTATTTAGGGTGGTAGGGTATTTTTCAGCCTTCTTTCTAGCTTCTCTCCTTTCTTTGACTGCTTCAGCTAGTTCAGATGTCCAGTAAGGTTTATACTTCTTATGCTTCCCCTTGGGATGCACTTTTTGGCAGCTGTTAGGATTGTGGTACACATGTTGTTGTATGTAGTATTAATGTTATCAGTTCTAATGATTTGACTGAACCCAGCGTCAGTTTCTCGGCCGTAGCGGTCCCAGACTGCTTTCCTGAAGTTCCAGGATGGTTTACACAGGGACTTCTGTGTCTTCTGTGGTGTTAAAATAGTTGTTAAAACAGGGCGGTGGTCACTTCCCACGTCTTCTAAGACTTTGATGATACTATTTTCTGCTGTGTCAGCTGAAACAAATGTCAGATCTGGCCGGCTGGTCGAGCCGTGTGCCCTGTGTAGGAGTGTTGGTGGAGTTTCCAAGTTCTGCAGCAGCATTAAGTTGGTACTGCTGCACAGCTCTTCAACCTCTAGACCCCTACTGTTAAACCGCCTGTATCCTAGAGCAGGAGTGTGAGCATTAAAATCACCAGCTACGACAGTTTTCTTTAGTATGGGCTCGAACTCAAGCAGACCTTTTGATGAGGTCGGGGGACAGTAAATGTTGTGTAGTGTGTACTTGATGCTATCTTTGCCCCATAGCTTTATTACTTGGGGGTCGATATCCCCCGCAGGGTTGTTGGTTACTGTGGCTTGGGTATCATTTCTGATTAAAGTCATGATGCCTTGGCACTTCAGGCATTCATATTTGTACAGTGTATAACCCATGATGTTAATTTGTCTCCGTGGGAGTATTGTTTCCTGCAGAAGGGCTACTTGTACTTGATGTTCGTGTAGTATTTTTGTAAGCTCAATTGTCTTGTTCTGTAGTCCAGCTATATTTAGCTGTAAGATGTTGAGGTTCCCCTTCGCTGACTTTTCACAAGGAGCAGGGGATTTATCTCTCTTGCGCGGGCCTTGGTAACCGAAGCGACGCCCGAGCTCGTATGGAATATGTTGTTTGACTGGCATTGGAGGTATTGGGTGTTTGCTGCAGACATCTCCCTCCCAAAGAATGCAATGGATGGGTCTTCCTCCATGAGTATTGGGTTGATTTGTTTGGCCACTCACCTTTTTGGCTCTAAAGATCACTTCGCTCTGGGGGTTCAGGTGGGGTTCACAGAGATGCATTCCCCGCTAGTCACAAGCGCTCACGATGCAGGCCTCATTTTTCGTTCTGTGGCTGAGCTTTTGCTGTGGCTGTGTCACGTCCTGCATCCTATGCCTTCACGATTTTCCCCGAGCACAGCGGTTCTAAATTTCCATTGAATTTTAGTGACTTTGCTTCCCGTGTCTCAGGAGTTGGACAAAATATGACGATGGGTGCAATGTCAGGTCGCATGGCAATCTTGCTGCAGCTGGGACATAGGGCAGGGCCTGGATCCGTTCTAGGTAAAGACCTATCTTTTACCATCACCACTTCAGGATCCTTGGTGAGGTGTATCGTGGATTGGACAAAGAAAGATTGGTAGGTGTCACATAATATCTTTTGTTGCGCACATGGGCTTTTGTGGAATAAACATGTATTTTGGTGCGCACATCAGCTATAAAAGGAAATGGTGCAAAAGAGTGCAGTTCAGGAAGTGAACAGGAAGCCTGACAGAGAAAGATGTCAGTTTGCCGGCTTTAGAAGCCGTATTGCATTTTATCGTGCTCTCTTTAAGGTTGCTGGGTTTTGTACAGCATTGTTGTATAGTCCAGGGGTAGTAGGACTTGTTGATCCAGTCATATGGTTATTGCTGACAATGTATTGCTATTATTATTGAATTCCTACGTGTTTCATTGTTATTATTAAAAAGGGAGATTGTCAGCACGCCTTCGTGTACGCTTTGTGAATGGCGTTTACAAGTATGTTGATTGTGTGACCTCTCGCAGTTTGATACGAGCTTAGAGGACAATGTCATGAAAGTGTAGATATTATACTGTGACAGTAGGCAAGTAGAGAAGAGAGAAGGTAGCATTTAACCCATGAGTGGAGTTTGGGTTGGTGTTGACCAGAGCATGGTCTAATCGCCGATGTATTGGTCCTACACCTTAGGAGGAGTCCCAAACAACTCCCGACCCAGTTATACCGCCAGGCACTCGGTCGCCCCCATAGCAAACTCTGTGAAAACGGGGTCACCACGTGAAGGTGCTGCTATGGACACATTTGTACAGGAGAGGCCATATGCTAGGAGCTTACTACAAGACAATAGCTTCCGCGGCGCTCACTGCACCTGGATATGAGAGGCTGTGTGTTCGCATCAACATCCATTGATGTAGGTGGGACGTCAGAGCCCGAACCCTACATAGACCCCGTTATCCACCTTGAAAGAGATTACCTGTGATAAAATACGAAGTCTTGAGCGTAAACATGATCGATAATATTCGAAAGCTAGCATACCATATATGGTGGCTGTAAACAACACATTCATGTGTGTGTTTGTTACGCAGGACTTTGAGAGAAAGGGAAATATACGCGTCTTGCATGCTGTTGGCTTGGCAATTGAGATGTGAAAATACAACATTTGTGATTGGAGCCTTGTCATATAGTAGCAATCTGGATGTGGGCCGAATGTTACATTATAATTTAGCACCTTCTGAGTTTAACGCACTGTGAAATTCAACTCGACAAGAAGACAGCCAGACAAGCCAGACTAAGGAATAGGATCAGGATTTCACTTTAAAGGACCGGACAGCGTGTTTGAGCATGTTGTGGACTTACTCTGAAGAAAACCCTTCTTTCGTTACTATGGGAAGCTCGGAATCCTAGGAACCTGACCACTAAGTCATAGTGGGAGTCCATTGCAAAGTAACACCCCAGACTACGTGTAAGAGACCTCTTTATCAAGTTGTCTTAACTATTTCTCTGAGCCAGAAGTTAGTCTGTATTCCCAAAGAAATTTGGGATAAGGTGAACATGTTATAATTCAATATTTTGCATTATTAACATAGGCAAATTGCTAGTGGATGTCCAAGTCATATGAGGCTGGCAACGTCAGCATATAGAATGATGGTTTTATGAACCAGCAGTGCAAGAGCTGGTGGCTACTTTATGCAGATTTCTCATAGAGAACCAAAAGCAGAGGTAGTCCCAAGTTCGATATGGAACAAGGAGTGGATGGTGATAGAACTGATGTACATAATTTTTATAGTAACCCTTTTTCAACCAGTGCAAATGTAAATGTAAACATGTTCAATGTAAATGCAGTGGATGTTTTCCGCACACTGGGATTAATATTAATGTTCAGAGATGGTAAAGTTCTGAGGCAGGTGGGATGGTGGAATGAACAGGGGGGACACCTGATTTTGTGTCAGGATACCTAATATTCAGGGGGGGTATGTGTTTCTCTCTTATTT
This sequence comes from Oreohelix idahoensis, assembly GCA_024509875.1. Taxonomy (NCBI): domain Eukaryota; kingdom Metazoa; phylum Mollusca; class Gastropoda; order Stylommatophora; family Oreohelicidae; genus Oreohelix; species Oreohelix idahoensis. Next base: position 86,664 of record JAMPIV010021114.1, on the reverse strand, counting down.
GATGATACTCATCGGTGGTACCGATTGGTGGTGCTATCTCTGGAACAAGTGTGTGATATAAGTCACCTGCAGTCAGAGTTAGACATATACAGCAGACAGGTCTTAACAGACGCTGGACCATCTTCGCAATTATCCGACACTACTACGAGGAACGTGTTGCGGCCACCAGACTTGACGAGGCACGAGAGTGAACCAGTCCATAACCTGCAAAAAAAAAAAAAACTAGCATCGGCTGGAGCAGAAACCAACCGATATTTTTCTGGCAGATAGGTACCCATTCAAAGCTGCTAAGCGAACTCTCTATTTTCTAATCAGACCATCACCTATGAGAATATTTGAAAGACTCTATCTAAACTCAAACCACCCTTATTTATTTTACAATTGTTAACAAAAATTGACTTTTAAATTTTATTATCTGTAACTGTACAAATTTATAGTTGATTCAGTCAATTTTGAGTAAACTGCACCCGTATGTCTCAGTCATTTTAAATACTTATAACAGAGCTATTTAAGTAATATTTTACTGAGTTAAATCAGTTGGGGGCTCATCAGAACGAGCAAAATCCTAACTCATTAAAGGTCAGGAAAGATAAAAAGTTTACACGGCATGGATCTTATCAGCCGTAGTACGTGATTTTAAAAAATTCCTATGAGTCTCTCTAGAACTGAAGCACCATTCTTCAATTCACATCTCAGCCAAGAGAAATCGTGAGAGAAAGGTAGACAACCCTTGAAGACCCTCAGTAGATAACTCCGAGATTTGGCCACTGTTGGACCATCACTGCAGAGCAAGGGGAATAAATCCAGTGACACTCTCGTTATTCTTGCTCCCGTTATTTTAGCTGTGTTTCCATACAGGGAGTGTCGTTTGTCTGTTGTTACTCGCATACAGGCTTTTGTCTGGGCATATCGCATATTTGGATCTAATCGACAGCACAACAAGGATGTACCTCATTGTCACAACGTGGGTATCCCACGTACAGCCCAAGATTATACATGTCCCTTCATTATGAATGTGTTCTAGTCGTTCACATTGTGTTACTGACAGCGTGAGAATTCCCAGCCCATACTCAATGACCGATATGAAGAGCTGATGATAAAGACGAAATGATAATCTCTGCTCCAGACGCGCCGCGGCCATTGTTTTCAGGGCTGCCAGACCTCTCCTGCATTTCTGTATGATGTACTCTCATGGTACTAATACGATATCCCGCCATCGAATGTAACTCCGAGGTATTTCAGCTTTTCGTGCCGTTCAATTTTCTGTTCACTCATTACCTGGACGGTCTGTTTTCCCTATACATATATGTATAGAAACCCGTAGAGTTTTCCTGATTATATTTAGTAATATAATTTCTTTAATTTCAAATTTATTTTAATAATAGAATGAACAATGTGAGAACAGCCTTTGCTAGTTTAACCAACATCTGGAAGTTGTCTCTGTACAGCACAAACACAAAATTAAGATTAGTTTAGAGTTGTATACTTCAGTTGTGCAGAATACAGGAGAGTAACAGAGAAGGAAATGAAGAAAGTGTCCTCTTTCCACACGATCTGCCTAAGGAAAATTCTCCGAAACTTTAGGCCGAATACCATCACCAACCAAGAACTGCTCACTCGGAGCAACCACGAAGATACCAACACCATCATAGCTGGCAGACGCAGGTTGGGTTTGGCCACGTCCTCAGAAGAAACCCTAACGCCATCACAAGAACAGCTATTCTATGGAGCCAGAAGGAAAGGAAAAGAGAGGCCAAGCAAAAACTGCTAAGGGGAGAACTTTGGAGGCCAAGATGCAAAGAATGAATCAAAGCTGTGGCACTGCACGAAGGATGGCAGCCGACTAAGTGTTGCTGTCATTTTTGACGGAGTCATCTGTCAAGTTATTTGCTTATGTTTTTATCATAAGAATAATTGTGTCTTTACCTGCGATGTCAGGTTGATTAGGGGTTGTCTTCCCTTGTTTATTCATTCATTGTGTTTGACCTTTAGGGTCAAAGGTAGACAGTTCGGGCGTATGCCCATGGGCAGGTTTTTTTTAAGCGGGAGTTGAGTTAGACTTCCGGCAAGCCGGGAAGTGTCCTGGTTTCTGAAGGGACGAGAGTCCATTGTGTTTTTCGGGGAGAATCTTCGAAGTGACTGCACTGGCAGTTTTCCCCAGTGAATCTCTGTGCGTTGGAATGACAGCAGAGTTCCTTGTTAAGTTCTGTGGACTCGGTTACAGGTAATACCGACTTTTTCCATTACTATGCTTTCGGTAGCAGAACATGTTAGAAGATTGCCTAGTCTGTGAACTGCAGCTCACCGGTCCTCCATTTCAGAACTTATATGTTGTGCTCAAGGTAGCCATCCAAGACTATTAGTCTTCATACCATCCAGAAATCCAGTGACGAAGATATATTGTGGGAGCCGCAGATTGGCGGCATATTTATGTCTACAATAAGCATTACTGCAGGGTTGATGGTAACCTGCTTATCAGAAGTACACAGCCGACGTCAGAACGAGGCCTGTGTTTTTTCGGCTATTATACTACAGCCTGATAATGTGCAATTGGCGGGGAATGCCAAGTTGCACCTATGTGTCAAAGTGATTAAGGTATCTGACGCGTTTAGTCAGTAATCCCAGGGCGACGCCACGAACTGTCCTTATTGAAGAACATTGTATTGACCATGCACGAATATTCAAATGTTTACCAGCTTGCTGAATGCCTAATGTATACCTATCGATTTCCGGTCAGCATGACCTTGTTTACAATGACTGTTCCTGTTGATACCATGTGTGTTCTCGTCAATAAATGTTTTGAAACGTGTCTGCAGTGTCCAAGCATCCTTGACTACTGCATGTGAGTGTATGGGTTGCAGGGTCTACATACATAAGAGCCTAAACACATTCGCGCCTTCATTCGCACCCACACTCAGTTCATCATCCGCTCGCACTACACACCTAACAACATGTATACTGTCTTGGGCCAGTGATCACCTCAACAAGAGAAAAGTACAGTCACATTTTTGGTGGACCAGTTACGTGGGCTGTTCTGATACATTTCTTGTGGACAGAGCGAGCAATTAACATTATTGATGACATTAATGTGGTCCAGAAATTTACATTTCATGGGGCTATTTGCGTGAGAAGGACAAGTACACATTACATTTCTGATCTGTGGGTCTAAGCTACACACTGGACAGCTGTAACACACATCGCTAATTCTACACTTGCAAGTTTTGGCTACAACAGGACAGAAATAGGTCATCAACTGTTGACCCAGATAAACAGTGCTAGCATTTAAGTTATAATGCTGCATAAACCACAACAGGACAAGTACTGAAGTTAACATCTAGGCATTTGCTACGTGGACCACAACTGCAAGTCGAGTCCCTTTTTGTAAACGGTACCGCTGGTCGTTTACACGTTTCAGTCGACAACAGACTTTTCTACGCCCGAGCATTCAAGCTATATTGTTCGAGGTCAAGTGTTTGTAAACAGTACGTGGAAATTGTAAACATTCAATGTGCAAGTCCTAAGTCGAGAAGGTCATAGTAACTTTTGTTCGTGAATACCACTTTATGCTACAGTGGATTTGACATTCAGTGCGCGCTTGACATTTTGTTTCTGTGTTCGCAAGGAGCAAGAAATTTACTTTAGTTTCAGCTGTGACTGAACTTGTTTTGCAACACATTGAATTGATTGCTATTTATGTTAATTGTATTATTTTTGTGTATTTTTCTTGTGTTCTTTTGCGGGTTTTCGGTTGGTGGGTCTTACAGTAAATATGCCACTTAATCGAGGGTTACTGTAAGCGTTCTGTAGGGATTGCAATTTTCTTAATTGAAATTTGCTAGCGACTTTTGTTGCTATTTTTTTTTTTTAGCTGTGACGACATCAGTTAGTGTTGTTTTCGTTATTTTTCCGTTCTTTGATTTTCGACTAATTTTGTTTGTATCTGTTCTCCTCTCATTCCTTCCATTTATTTCTTTACACCTTTTCGTTTATAACAGTGTTGCCATTGGTCTTGTTTATTTTTCGCGGTTATCATTACACATTTGTGTAACTTTTTTTTTTTTTTTTTTGCTGTATTGTTTATTTGACTTCCGCGAACGTTTTCGGTCATTGTTCTGTATCTTTGTCTTTGCATTTTTGATTGTTCTACATTATTGTCATACACAGTCTACATACATACACTTGGTCATGTATTATTATTATTGATAAGGTACACTCTTCATATAGAGATTGTTAATAAAATATTATTATCTAAGATATTTATACAAGTTCTTTGATAAAAGACTTGTTATCTTCAAAGATTGAGACAAGGTGAAATACATATTCAAGTTCTTTAAAAAAAAAAAGACTTGTGCCCATAGTGAGTGGGATATAAAGGAATTATTTTCCACAGGTACGCAAGTGATTTTTTGTTACATTATAAACAAGAGGACCATATAAGGTCTTTGTCTAAGACTAAGAGAGTGAAATAAAGTGAAGTGAGTATACAAGTCTAGCATTTCAGACTTGTCTCCCATTGAAGTGGGATAAGGTAATTGTTGAATTTTTCAGGTTACTGATCTCATTAGACAGAATGTCTACATTGGATTTCTTCATCCAGCAAGGGTTGACTCTTGGTAAGTCTGGTAAAGAATTGGAAGAATATTCATCTGCTCTATTCGCCACTGCATTAAAGTCAGAAGAAAAGAAACAAAAAGAGGAAATTAAATTGAAAGCAGAAGCTGAACAAAGGAGAGCAGATGCTGAACTAAAGAAGCTAGATGCTGAGAATAGAAGATTAGAACTTGAAGAGAAAAGGTATCAAAGAGAAGCTGCTGCTGAGGAGAGAAAAGCTCAAGCTGCTGCTGAGGAGAGAAAAGCTCAGGCTGATGAAAGAAAATTCCAGATGGAAATGGAAGACAAAAAACTTCAAGCTCAAGCTGCTGCAGAGGAGAGGAAAGCTCAAGCTGCTGCTGAGGAGAGGAAAGCTCAAGCTGCTGCTGAGGCTGAAATTAGAAAAATGGAACATGAGGAAAGAAAACAGAAAATGGAACTTGATGAAAGACTCGCAACTTTGGAGTTAGAGAAATTGAAATTGACGAGTCCAGGTGCTCATCAAACAACTTCGAGTACGACAAAGGAGTTTGTAAGTAGGATCAAACTACCTCATTTCAATCCTTTAAAGGATGACGTAGCAGATTATCTAGATAGATTCCAATTTTTATGCGATACGCATAACATAAAAAAGGAAAAATATGTTGAACAACTGATGGAATTTTTTACAGGTGACACAGTGACTACTCTTATGACAATAGACGAACATGACAGGAATAATTATGATGTTGTCAGAGCAGCATTGCTAAAAAAATACCAACTAAAAGAAGAAGACTATCGTCTTCGTTTTAGGACAATGTTGCCAGAAAATGGAGTAGATTTCTCTGATTTTGTTACAAAAATACGTCGTACATTTACACGATGGGTTGAGTTGTCTCAGACTGAGAAAACATATGAAGGTCTAATGGACTTATTATTGCGAGATAAGGTTTTGTCATCTGTTAATGATTCTTTTCTTGCATTCCTTCATGAGCGTAAGCCTAAAAACTTAAAAGATATGGAGGAATACTGTTGTCAGTATGCCACCGCGCATCCCCATGCTACAGTTAGCAATTCTAAAGTGAAAGAAGGGTTGCCAGTTGCTTCGGCAACACCATATGGCCCTAATTTCAAAAAAAAATTTCAGGGTGCTCAACAAAACTGGAATAGGGGAAGTAATCAGAATTACACTCAGAAGCGGAGTAATCCAACACACGATGGTTCTTCGTCTATGAATTGGAGACAAGATGGTAGTTCTCGTAATTTTAATGGTAATAATCTTAGACACTTTCGCAAGGGTTATCGTAATAATAACCATTCGAGCTTTCGAGATAACCATTCTCGACGTCAAGATTATGACGATGGTGAATTTAGAAACCGGGATTCAAACCGGAATGATGATTACAATAGGCAATATGATAATAATTACAGGGGAAATGATAATCGAGGCAGACCTAGATTTAACAAAAAAAAGACCTTTCCAACAGGCAAACTCTGCACAACAAGAGTTTGATGGAGCCTGTAATACAGTAAATGATAGTGGTAACTCTAGGGCTATCACTGGTTGTGCTTTCGATTTTGGGAGAGCAACTGAATGCCCCCAATGCTTAACATTGTTCGACTCATCGACTGTATCTACTCTAAGTTGTGGTCACCCTCTTCCTGCTCTACCTGCTACAGTTGCGCATGATGGGAGAGGATCTCTCATCTTACATAAAGGTCTAATAAATGATAGGCTAGTATCAGTACTCTTCGATTCGGGATGTACTACCGTCGGGGTTAGGGAGTCTCTGATAGATCCTTGCTGTGCCACTGGAAAAACAATCAAATGTGTTACATTTGGTGGTACTATGGAAAGTTATCCTACTGCTATTATTAGGATTGACACTCCCTTCTTCACAGGAGATGTCCATGCATGTCTTCTTCCTAATCCTATTGCGGATCTTATAATCGGTCGTATTCATGGGGTTAAGGAATGCACCCCGCAACTAATTTCTAGTTGGGAGAAAAAAAACATTCAAACGGTCAATGCAGTGGTGACAAGAGCTCAAGCTCTTAATCCCCCAACTTCATCGGATAATAGTAATGAAGTTGATAGCCAAGACGAGCACTTGGTGATTTCCCATGACTCGTTTGTTAAACGTCAAGAAGAGGATCCTTCTTTGAAGAAATTCTTCCTTCTTGCAAAGAAAGGGGATCCCAATCAAAATACTAATCACAAATCGTATATTACTATGAAGAATGGTATATTGGTACGGATGGTACAACACTCGGACAAGTCTATGCACTCGCAAATTCTTGTGCCTAAGTGTATGAGAGCCTTAATTCTTCAGCATGCACACGATTCTCAGTGTGCTGGACATATGGGTTTTTCCAGAACTAAAACTAGAGTCCTTGCGTCTTTCTTTTGGCCATTTGTTAATAAAGACATACGAATTTATTGCCGATCTTGCAAAATTTGTCAAGAGGTCAAGTCTAGAGGTCCGAGACATGCTGCTCCTATTCAGGCTGCAGATATTCCGATTCGGCCGTTTCAGAAAATGGCTATAGACATCATTGGTCCGTTCAAAATTAAGTCAGCCAGAGGACACCAATTTATCCTCACTTGCGTGGACATGTGCACGCGTTGGCCAGAGGCTATTCCTCTGAAGAGCATATCAACTGTCGATATCGCTGATGCTCTTTGGCTCATATTTTCTCGTCTGGGATTCCCCGGAGAAATACTGTCGGACCACGGCACTCAGTTAATTTCGGACGTTATGTCTCAGGTAATGGCTACGCTAGACATTAAAAGGTCTCTCAGTAGTATTTATCATCCAATGTCCAATGGATTGGTAGAACGTCTTAACAGGACACTAAAAAACTTACTTGGCAAGATAACGGAGGATCATCCTGAGGATTGGGACAGGGTTTTACCTGCAGTCCTCTTTGCCTATAGAGAAGTTCCCAACGAGCATACAGGGTTTTCTCCTTTCGAACTTGTCTTTGGTGCGCAACCGCGCGGTCCGATGTCCTTGTTACACGATTTGATAACTTCTGATAATATTGACGATGATACACAATCGTCATATGAATATGTCATTGCTCTTAGAGAAAAGATTATCGAATCGTGCAGGTTAGCAACTTCATCTTCCGAATTTGCGAAAGAAAAAGCTAGGCGATTTGCTAACAAGAAAAGACGCCTACGTCAACTTTGTCCTGGAGACAAAGCATATGTTTTACTTCCCTCAAGAGAGAATAGACTTCTCATTTCATGGAAAGGTCCATACACTATAGTCTCCAAAATTTCCGATGTCGACTATATTGTCGATGTGGATGGAAGGCATAAAACCTTCCATATAAATATGCTAACAGAGTTTATTGAACGTCCAGACTATTTGCAGCCTATTTTCCAGGCGATGGACGACTCTCCAGTCCAACATGGTCACATCTCATCCCTGTCCGTCATACAGGATGAGGAAACTATTTTTTCTGACGTTAACTTACCTCTTCCTACTATTCCACTGAATTCAACGGAATCGTGGAGGGACGTTACAATCTCTTCGAACTTGTCTTTTGAGGAGCAACGTCAAGTATCCTCTACGCTACAATCATATCAGGATGTCCTTACCGACATTCCTGGACACACAGATGTCATAGAACATGACATCATACTTACTGATCGTAATCCGATCAGAGTAAGACCATACCCAATACCTATTCATTTTCAATCACAAGTCGAGAAAGAATTGGATGAAATGATTCAACTGCAAATAATTGAACCATCCACTTCAGCTTATTCTTCGTCGATAGTTATTGTTCGAAAGAAAGACAATAACATACGTCTTTGCGTTGACTATCGCAAATTAAATCAAGTTACGAAGTTCGATGCTGAACCTATGCCATTATTAGATGATCTACTTATTAGACTTTCTAAAGCTAAATTCTTTACTAAACTAGACTTGTCGAAAGGTTATTGGCAAGTCCCACTGACGGAACACGCCAAACCTCTCACTGCTTTTTCGACACCTAGGGGTCTGTTTCAATGGAATTTTATGCCTTTCGGGCTTATGAACGCCCCAGCGACTTTCGTGCGCATGATGCGACGAATTCTATCAGATCGTGCAGATGTCATCGCATATTTAGACGACATCTGTCTTTTCAGCGATACTTGGGAAGAACACTATTTGGGTCTAAAGGAATTGCTATCTACTCTACGTGAGCATAGTTTGACTGCAAAACCCTCTAAAGCTTTTGTTGGGTTTAGTGAAATTTCCTTCCTAGGTCATCGAGTTGGTCATGGTCTGTTGAAGACAGAGGACCAAAACATTTCGAAGATATTAAATATCTCGGTTCCGAAGACAAAAAAGCAAGTGCGTAGTCTCTTGGGATTGATACAATTCTATGGAAGATTCATTGAGAATCTGTCCTCCATTATGGCACCACTTTCATCGTTATTGAAAAAAGGTTCTCCTAATATGGTGCGTTGGTCCCAGGAATGCCAATCTTCATTGGATCAGGTTAAGAATTTGTTCTCATCTCATCCTATCTTAAGACTACCAACGATTGATAAGACTTTTGTTCTTCGTAGTGATGCCTCTTCCACTGGGATTGGAGCGGCACTAATGCAGGAATATTCAGGAACTCTGCATCCTGTAATGTATATTTCTAGGAAGCTAAATGCGGCAGAAAGGAATTACTCGGTTTTAGACCGTGAATTGTTGGCTATGGTTTGGTCCATTCTTAAGCTACAAAGGTTCCTTCTGGGCGCGCATTTCTTTATGGAAACCGACCAAAAAGCTCTTACGGCTATGCAAAGTAAGGATTTGAAGAGCTCGAGATCTACTCGTTATGCTATTGCTCTTCAGCCTTTCCATTTCACGGTGCGAGCTATCCGTGGTTCGGATAATGTGATGGCGGACATATTGTCCAGATGCCCACATGATTCCAGTTAAATCTTGTGTCCTAGTTTTTCCTGATACACTTTCAGACTTTTGTCTGTCCTTAATATCCTAATATGTTGTAATACAAATGTATTTGGATGATGTTTAGATAATTTAACAAATTTCATTTTGTCCATCCATCAATGATATGTTGCTAATATAGCATTGTAATTCATGACATTTGTATATTGCTATAATTATAGTATTTAGTAATGATTGATATATGATTGGTATTGCCAGCAACTTAGGTTTCTTTAATGGTACCCCCTTAGTTTGTTTGGCTTAAAGGAGATATTTTCTCCTATGTTGGGAGATGATTTGTATCCTCTTCAGACGCTTTGTTTATGCGTCTATTGTACCTGATATTAGGTTCATTTTTTCATGAGCACATAAGTGATACTTGTGCAATCTTGCTCATGGACATATTTAAAAAAAAAAATTTCATTTTTTTTTACAGGGGGGTGGTAGTAATATGTTGCTGTCATTTTTGACGGAGTCATCTGTCAAGTTATTTGCTTATGTTTTTATCATAAGAATAATTGTGTCTTTACCTGCGATGTCAGGTTGATTAGGGGTTGTCTTCCCTTGTTTATTCATTCATTGTGTTTGACCTTTAGGGTCAAAGGTAGACAGTTCGGGCGTATGCCCATGGGCAGGTTTTTTTAAGCGGGAGTTGAGTTAGACTTCCGGCAAGCCGGGAAGTGTCCTGGTTTCTGAAGGGACGAGAGTCCATTGTGTTTTTCGGGGAGAATCTTCGAAGTGACTGCACTGGCAGTTTTCCCCAGTGAATCTCTGTGCGTTGGAATGACAGCAGAGTTCCTTGTTAAGTTCTGTGAACTCGGTTACAGGTAATACCGACTTTTTCCATTACTATGCTTTCGGTAGCAGAACATGTTAGAAGATTGCCTAGTCTGTGAACTGCAGCTCACCGGTCCTCCATTTCAGAACTTATATGTTGTGCTCAAGGTAGCCATCCAAGACTATTAGTCTTCATACCATCCAGAAATCCAGTGACGAAGATATATTGTGGGAGCCGCAGATTGGCGGCATATTTATGTCTACAATAAGCATTACTGCAGGGTTGATGGTAACCTGCTTATCAGAAGTACACAGCCGACGTCAGAACGAGGCCTGTGTTTTTTCGGCTATTATACTACAGCCTGATAATGTGCAATTGGCGGGGAATGCCAAGTTGCACCTATGTGTCAAAGTGATTAAGGTATCTGACGCGTTTAGTCAGTAATCCCAGGGCGACGCCACGAACTGTCCTTATTGAAGAACATTGTATTGACCATGCACGAATATTCAAATGTTTACCAGCTTGCTGAATGCCTAATGTATACCTATCGATTTCCGGTCAGCATGACCTTGTTTACAATGACTGTTTCTGTTGATACCATGTGTGTTCTCGTCAATAAATGTTTTGAAACGTGTCTGCAGTGTCCAAGCATCCTTGACTACTGCATGTGAGTGTATGGGTTGCAGGGTCTACATACATAAGAGCCTAAACACATTCGCGCCTTCATTCGCACCCACACTCAGTTCATCATCCGCTCGCACTACACACCTAACAACATGTATACTGTCTTGGGCCAGTGATCACCTCAACAAGAGAAAAGTACAGTCACACTAAGCAAGGTGGAATCATTGTTGCTTCTCCACAAGACGCCACAGGCGTGACGACCACTGTTTTAACAGTCAGCGGCAATGGATCAAAAAAGAATGTTTTAATAATAATCCTATATATAAAATCCCAGCTTTTTCTGTCAGTGCGTAACGCTAAGGGATGCAACTTTGGTTGAAAGTTACACATTAATTGTATTGTTTCTCTTATCTGAACTATCCCGAAAATAGTAACATTTACCAAAGAAAAATGCGCACATGACGGTGTGCACAAAACTATATTTATAGAATGTGTGATCCCGTATACAGACTTTGGGATTCTCGCTGCTGCTACGTAGTTCGTGTACTGTGGTGATGCACAGTGGTTTTTATTAATACTTTTGAATAAGTAAAATTTCCGTTAGGTATTGGTGCTTTTGAATTTCTTCTTCTTCTTCGTTCGTCGTAAAAAGGACGTTGGTTGCGTTGTGTCTGTTTACAGCAAAGCTGCAATATTTGCGCCTTTCTGCCGACACATCCGACTTCAGCACTGCATTTTTGGGACCGGGTTAACCATCCCTCTTCGATCCCTACTCACTCAGCCAGACTGCAGTGATGCAGTCTGTTTCCAGGACCACCACTTGGAGGTGGAGTAGGGTCTTGGTCAGCTCTGGTTCGCTGACCCTGACGCAAGCAGTCTAGCTATGGGTCGCAAACTGCATTCCTCACTTTTGACACGTCTTAGGTCCCCTTTTGAAATTAATTTATGTCTTATGACGGGCTTTTACACTAGTATCTACATCTACACTAACATAATTACCGATGTATGTTACGTCTGTCGGTCTCAATCAAAATAGTAACTCGCGCCAGAAAAAAAAGTGCGCAACGCACAGTGTGCAACTTTCGCGGCGTGGGTGTTATATAAAGCAAAAACTTTGGTTTTATTTTATTTTTATTTTTTTTTTAATTCTTTCACGAAATTAGTAGCACTCGACAAAGAAAAAGTGCGTAAAAACTGGTGTACATGAGCCAATAACAAACCAAAGTGAATTGTATTTGAACGGTTTGACAAATAATGATCAAGATGATAAGATGGCTGCCCAATTTGTTAAAACCACTTATTATCAGGGAAATCTCTTTGAAAACAATCCACGCACTTTCACACGAAATGTTGTCATCAAAGAACTTTTAAATTGAATCTAAAATAACATAATTCTCGCCATGTGTACGTCGGACATAGCGCAGTAATGCTACCGTGTTGAAAAATTGTATTCTTTCTATTATATATACTCTCCAGAAAATAGTTACAAACCAACAAAGAAAATCGTTCAAATGACGGTGTTCATGAACAGTTTGATTACACTGTACAGTATAATGGAAAAAAAAACATTCTAAGAATATACTTCTATCTGCTCATCCGGGAACGGAAAAAGCACACTATAATTAAAAACACGGCACGTTTGACGGGTTATTGCTAGTTTTAATAATAATAGAAAATAGTAACGAATTATGTAAACTATAAAGATGACCCGACAAAAACAAGATGACACCTTTCATTAAATTTGTATATATTGTTAATGAACAGGGCCGGATTTAGGCATAAGCTAAACAAGCTACATCTTAGGGTCTCACAGTCTGAGGGGGCCTCTCTAACAGTGGTGTAGCAAATTGGGGGGGGGGGGTCTTAGTGACGTAACAAGTTATAGAAATAGTTATAGTAGGAGTCAGTCTTTAATGTTAATTTCCACTTATAATGACAGTACCGCCGTACATCATACATGATATGTCTAAATGAATTTTTAAACGTAAGTAAGATTTCTTTTAAAGAAATTGCTTAATTACTTCCTTTTATATTTTTCAGTGAAAATTTCTGTTACCAATTGCCAGGTAGTGCCTCCACAGCTTCCTGTAGCTTAGGGCCTCACTATGTCTAAATCCGACTCTGTGAATGAACCATGTTTTTATGTAGCTGTATTATTTTATACCTTCTGAATGTCTGATGATCATATTATAAAGTAGTTGTGTTGTATGTTATGGATAAAGCACTGCTAGGTGTTGATTTCTTTGTTTTTGAAGGTATTTCTTGTCAGTAAAAAAAAATTCGGTGTGTTGCGAGCAAATTTTCATTCCGAAAGTGCGGCCCATAGAAAATAGTTTGGGAACTACTGCTATAACGAAATGACTATGAACAGTGGTGTATCGTTGTATTAAGGTGTTTTTGCCCCTTTTTGTTAAGGTTTGTCGGTTCATAGACCTTGTGGTCTGTCATATAATTGTGTTCGCTCTCTTTTCATCTCCTGCAGTGCTGATTTACCTTTGTTGTGCGGACTAATTATGTGCACCCTTCGATTGTTCGCACGTTCTATTTTCCTACCTTCCGACAGTATTTGGTATTTTCGAGTCAATGTTTACACTCCTACCATTCATTTGTGTCGTGTTTGTTTACCTGCAACTTGGATACAAATCAGACCAGATTGGCTGGCAAGGTCATTTTCGTGTAGTTACCTAGTGTTATGTTTCACGGGGAGCGCCAGTCCATTATTAAAACTGGGGACCGATTACAAGAATGATGTAAGAAACTTCTGGACAGATTTGTTTGTCAAAAATGTTGCAGGGGGATTGCGATTGTAAACATTGCAGAGAATAGACAGATATAAAACTCTTTAAACAGTACGGAAAATTGACCATTTGAATTTTACAAACGCATGAGTCATGCAGAAATTTCTATAAGGAATGTTATCATAACATGTACTTTTAAATGTATTAGCTGACATTGGAGGCGCGAATAGACATTCACGTTGATTGGAAGATTTGTGGGAAAACACCAGGCATAAGCTAATGGAGCACAGTTTAGACATACAACACTGTATTCCAGAATCGTCAAAGTAGACAGCTCGGACTGAAGCCAGGAAAGAGTAGAAGTTAGGACTCTGAACTTATAGGGACGGAAAACAAGTATTGGAGCACCTTTTGACTAATACAATAAGGAAACCCCACCATTTAATACGGAAACCGGACTCCTACAGGACCTACTCATAAAGTCACAGAGGGATTCTATAATAGAAATAATACCCCAGACGCGTGTTTGAGGCATCTGCATCAAGTTGCCGAGACTATTCAAGTGAGCAAGAAGTCTAGTTCCCAATCAGTTATTGGGGTGAGTTGTAACTTATTTTATATACTTTCATTTTGATATATTAGAACTTCCTAATAGTTATACAGGTCCTTATGAGGCTGGTAACATCAGCATGTGAACATGATATATTCAAGAACCACCACAGTAACGCGCTGGCGATTGCTTCGTGCTAGTTCTCTCAAGCGGAGAAGGGAGTGGATGATGATGACATTATATATATATATATATATATATATATATATATATATATATATATATATATATATATATATATATATATATATATATGTGTGTGTGTGTGTGTGTGTATATATACTATGATAGTGTAATAAGTTGTATGTATATTTAAACATGTCCAACCAGGCACAAGACACTTGCGCCGCTGTCGAGTCGAAATGATCCTAGTAAATTAACTACAAGAATTGTGATTTTCATCATTTCCACTGAGTTATATGATATACGCTCAGGGAGAGTAAAAATTCAGAGAAAAGATTCGGTTGAAGGACAGCGGGAAAGGCGCTTGATTAATATCAGGAAAACAAAGACTTAGCAGCGGAATTCGTCCTTTTATTCCCTCTAAAGTTTGTTGTACGAGTTTACGAGATTATTTGAGGTACGATTCTTTGATACCCGCTGTACTGCTGTTCTGTGGTTCAAAGCTTGCGATCGAGACTAGAAACCTACATTCAACGGGTTGTGAATATACCTGCCTTGACAACGAGAAATGATCTCGCCACAGAGATGAAATGACGGAAACAGCAGCATCAACAATTCAGCAGTTTGGAAGCTAAGTGACATTATTAGTAGGCCAACACAACAGAACGTATTGATATATATTCCACAACAAAGCGTCCTAAAGCCGATTTCGATGACGAAATCTATTTTTTAGTAATCGCCAGTTCATATTTGTTTACATGTGTACCAAAGTAATTGATCATTACATTTGTTAAATGTTGTTTTTACAAATTCATAGTTCATTTAGTTATTACAGAGAGGTGCACAAGGATGAATCAGCATCTTTACTATATCTATATTTACATCTACAGAGATAAATAATAAGAATATTTTCACTGTTAATTCAGTTGGGGGTTTGTACGAGCTGCATTAAATTATATAATACTTCTTCACAAAAGTTGTCAAGCAGAAAAAAAAATTAACATTGCTAAGACATATTCAGCATTTTTCTTGATTTCTGAAACATCTTGTGAAACTCCCTCAAGGTAGAAGCATCATCATCCTTCTATATGTATCTCTGCCACGAGTAATCTTGTGCGAAGCTAAATACCTTTGAAGACCCACATTAGATACTCTAGGTTTTGGCCATTGTTGGACCATCACTGCACGAGCAAAGGTGAGGCAACACGTGACATGGTCTACCTAGGAGTCAATGAGAGAAAGTTTCTTTATTTTTTTTTCTCGAGATGTTTGCTACTTTCCTTTGTGTAGCACGCTACCCTTTAAACCATTTACCATGTACATGGAACCGTTGGTTATATCAGGACTTTTTATTTTATTTAGTGTGCTATTTTCTTGATTGCGTTTATTATTCATTATGTACTGTATTATTCCTCAAATTGGGGTTGATACTTTTGGTTAATAGTTCAGTTTGTTGTGTTATTCTGAAGTCTTGCATGTGTCTATACTGGAACGAATTTAATATTGGTTTGATGTTTATTTATGTACATTTTCTACTGTGTTGTGTTAATCCTTTCTGATGACGTAGATTTTTTACTACTTTGGCATTGTAACATAATTATGAGTTTACTTTCAGAATATATATACAGGTATACCTCGGAGATATTGCGGATTCGGTTCCAGACCACCGGAATAAAGCAAATATCGCAATACAGCGGGTCAAACCCATTTTTTGTGTTGCTTCCCAGTCCATATAAAAGCCTAAAATCATGTTTACACTATGTCTATTAAGTGCGCAATAGCGCCAGGTCTGTGTTATTATAGAAAAACAGTGTATTGTAAAATTTAAAATACTTTATTGCTAAAAAAAAATGCTAATCATCATCTGTGCCTTCAGCGAATCGTAATTTGTTGCTGGTGGAGAGCCAAAATCTATCGGAAGAAGAAGGCACGTTCTAATAAATAAAGATAAATAATTTTTTTGAAAAAAAGCGCAATAACTGCGAAGCGCAATAAAGAGAGATATGCCTGTATATATATATATATATATATATATATATATATATATATATATATATATATATATATATATATATATATATATATATATATATATATATATATATGGTCATTCCTTCTGTCGTCTTTTTAGATTGTTGCTTTTGTTTTTATGATATATTGTTTTACTAATTTGTGTACTGTTTGTGGGGACTTGGTACCTATTTAATTTTCTTCATTTTGTTCTATTTTGCAGTTATTACAGTAATCGTTTATATTTTGTCTGTGTTGGTCGTATTTCTAGTTCCAGCAAGAAGTGTTTAATGGTATTAGGTTCATAACATTCTTCACAGATGGGTTCCTCTATTCTAAAGTAGCCGGTTCTTAATCTGAGCCGGAGTAGTTTTTTATTTACTGGTATTTTTAGTTCGTCTTGTATTTGACATGTTTGATTTGTTCTTTTTATTTTACAGCTGGTATACATGTCTTCCTATTGTGCTTTGATCCAATGCTATTCTCCATTCTTTGGTTATTGTCCTTGCTATTAGACTCTTCGTTCCGAATCTCCCTAGCCCTGTTTCTATTTTGTTATTGCTATTTCTTCCTCTCTTGGCTTCCCTGTCAGCGAGTTCGTTTCCTGTTATGCCAACATGAGATGGAATCCATGCTAACATGACTTTGCTCCCAGCAGTATTTAGGTGCGTATTTATCTGTAATATTTCTTCTACAATATCGGGCCTGCTACTCTAATTTCTGTTATTGATTGCTTGTATTGATGAGAGTGAGTCTGTGAGAATTGTTACTGTCTGTGGTGGGTTCTCTGTAAATACTTCTAAAGCCGTGAGTACTGCTACTAATTCTGCCGTGAAGATGGATGCGTTTCTTGTTACTTTGTATTTCTTCCTAATTCTCTATTTTTTTATGACTACTCCTGCCCCTAGTTGATCGTCGTCATCATTAGACCCATGTGTATATATAGTCAAGCTGTTTTCTATGTACTGTTTTATGTGCTCTAATGCTTTCTCTTTAATAAGCTTGGGTCGTTACAATTGTTAATTATCTCTCTGAGGTGGGAGTCTGTTTTTGGTACTTTTAATTCCAATAGTGGGATTTTTCCTTTATATTGACTACTACTGTTTATTATATTGTATATGTATGGGTAATGATCTAATTCTTCTATCGTTTTCCACCCAGCAGGATTATTTATTGTTGTCAAATGGTATGTGTCCTTTGTTTTGAGTATTTTTGTCAAAGGTTTTGTGCGCTGGGTGTGTGGTGTCTTTTATCACTTTTGCCCAGTAGTTTAGTCTCAGCTCCTGTCTTCACAGTTCCAGTGGCATGATACCCAACACTACATCTAGTGCTTCCACAGATGTTCCTTTTGACGCTCTGCTATGATTGGCAGTGCTTGATTTTGGATTAAATCTAATTTCTTTTTATAGCTGGGGGCCGATGATTCATAGACTATGCTGTCGTAGTCCAGCATACCTCTTATGAATGCCTTGTAAAAGCTGATCATTGTCTTGTTGCTGGCTCCCCAGCCGTTACCTTTTATGTATTTTAGAATATTTATTAGTCCTCTGCTGCTTTCTACTAGTTGTTCTATGTGCGTATTCCAGTTAAGTTGTTGGTCTAATATCATTCCCAGAAACCTACTCGTTTTGACAATGTATACTGTTTATTCATTTTTTTTATATAAATGATACTATTTTTAACTATCCGTCATCTACTAACGATCGTTCCTATGTTTTGTTTTTTTGGGGGGTTTTTTTTGGGGGGGGGGGGCATTTAAATGGAATCCCCAAGTGTTCATCCACTCTGACACCAGGTCTATTTGTTTTTGCATTATTTTATACAGAAATGGTAGATTTGTACCACTTCTTCAAATTGCAGCATCATCTGCAAACGGGGAGAGACTAATTTTTAGATATTTAAGTTCTTCAGTGAGGTCATTCACTATAATTGTCAAGATGGTTGTCAAGGTCACAGAGCCCTAGCGGATACCATTTTGTTGTTCAAATAAGTCTGATCCTTTATTATTTATTTGCACTGTAAAAAATCTCTCTTGTAAGAAGTTTTATAATAATTATATGTCCTGCCTATTATGCCTGTTTTCTTTATCTTGTGGATGGCACCTTTTCTCCAACATTCACCATAAGCGTTTGCCACATCTAAGAAAATTGCTACTGTTTTTCATTCTTTTAAATCCTATTTTGACTTCATGTTTTAGTTAAAGTAGTTGATCGACTGTGCTATGCCGACTTCTAAATCCTGCCTGCGTTGGGCTATAGAAGTTTTACTTTTCTAAATGAAATTTTATTCTGTTGTTAATTATGGTTTCCAAAACTTTACCTAGGTGTGAAGTTAGTGATATTGGTCTGTATGAGCTGACATCATGCGCTTCCTTATCTGGTTTTAGTATAGGGATTACCACAGCTACCTTCCGTGCATGTGGAATCCTTTCTGTGTGCCAGACTTTATTGAAAAGGGATGCCATGATTTTATGCGTTGTGACATATTATGGAAATAGCTTCATATATCTTTTTTCATTATCTACACTTTTCTTTTACCTTTTCTTCCACCTATGCACGTTTTAACTTAAACCCCTATATGCTCAGATATCCGTCTCTCTTTCTCATTAGCACGCATATTTTATTGCTGTTCGCTATTTTTCTTTGATGATGTTCAACCAGCAAACCATTTAGCTACGTTGATCTGTAATTTATTCTTAACGCCAGCGATTGAGAATCGTGGTAAAGATAAGACAGCGATCAAGGATGAATTACATTTAGTACTAGTGCAGATAATTTTGGAACAAAAGGGAGATAATTTCTATTAACTTTTCCTGAGTCCATTCGCCTGTAAGATAATTAAACCACGGTGAGAACATCGAGATCAAAGACACTGCTTGCTAGAAATGGCCAGACAAGCAGAGACGTGTAAATTTTGCACTGATTAGCAAAATTACGTTATGCCTGATTCTGGTTTTCGGCTTTAGCGTGAAGAGCGGCTTTTATTTACACATAAGCCGAAATTTGAACGAAGATCTGAACGTAGGTGCTACCATCTGGCAGAGAGTCTGGTTTCGGTCAATAGTGTAAAAGTATCTTTTAATTCAGATATATATATATATATATATATATATATATATATATATATATATATATATATCTGGATATATATATATATATATATATATATATATATATATATATATATATATATATATATATATATATTAGAGCATTCTAACTCTAGTTATCCAGTACTCGACAGATTCAGAAGACATCTAGCTGCAATTCTAGAATCACTCGTATTGAGTAGAGTTTCTTAGTTTTTGTTGGAGAATAGTCTTAGAAGTTTATGCGAAGGTAAATACTATACCAGTAGTTTTGAGTGATTTAAGTGGTAAATCGCCGATTATATTTTGCTAGATTTTGTGCAGAACGATTTACTTGATAGATCCGTCATATTATTTCTCTAAGATTTTACTGTGTTACAGTCGCTAGCAGGACAAATAATAATTTCTAGCTAAACTATGCCAGCTGTAAAATAAAATTCAATTAACTGCTAATAACCAGTCAGAGAATATTTTAACCAACTAGTAAAGGCACCGTTCATCATGAGTATTGACGAAATATGTATTTATTTCAAACTCATGATAATCGTTTTTTTTTAAGGCCAAGAATTTATTTCACGGGAATTTTAAACGATAAGACTAGCTTTAAGCTTGTAATTTGTAATTTAAAGTTAAATAACCGAAGTTAATATATTGTATTTTACGCGAGGTAGGACAGGAGTGAGAATACTATAGTATGGTTGAGCATTGTATTTTTCTCTTCCTTTATACAGTATTTGGGTCAAACCCAAAATCTACCAGCGGCTTCCATGTAAACCTGAGAGTAATCAAACTAAAGAACATTTCTTATATTAGTAACTGGGTTTTTTTTTTCAAGGTAAACCTGTCTGAGGTTGTGTTTACACCCAGAAAGAGACAGAATACCAACCCAAAGAACATTAAGAGTGACTTGGTAACTGGCATTTGATTCAGATTTATTGTTCCAATCTCATTTACATTCAGTCCCATCGTGGCGACCTAACAAACCTTAACAATTCCGACGTTAGATCATTTGTAGTGTGACCAAGAGATTTATACTGAGAGAAGTTACCGACCTGACATTTCCTAAGTACTGGAAACCTAACGATTCTGACACTGTGAGCACGGTGACATATATTACCTGAACTGATTTGAGGTGACATAAACAGTAATCCAGAAAAAATATAATAGTAAAGCGAACGCTCCCCGGAGAAATTGGATTTAACCTGTCTCTGTAGAGACGGGGTTCTCTTTTGCCAAAATAACACTGGAGTTGCTGTGGATGTGTGTGACCTAAAGTTTGAGCCAGAAGGTGAAAATCAAGTTTGTAGGTAAGAACGAATGTCAGTGGCCACTGTTGTATGGATAGAAAGAAAGCAGGAATGAGTGGTTCTTTGATAGTGTAATTCATGTACCCACTTTGTATTTTTTTGGCTAAGTTCTTTTTTGCTAATATTGTTTCGCTTTCAGAATAGATTAACGTATAAACTCTGTTCTTTACTGTTGAGGGAATTTCTAGACAATAGCGTATACATCCTTGACTCTTTGGAGGTTAATAACTTTCTCCTCAACGAGATTTTTGTCTCAACAGAGGATAGGAGTATTACACCTATGAGTATAAATCTTTATTTAATTCATTAACCTATGTTTATTTGTATTTGATTTGATATTCAACATATTGCTGTTGTAAAGTTTCTTTATGATAAATAAAATTTACATAAACTTTATTTATGTGTGTCGGTCAGCTTGTCCCAAAAGATCCCTAATTCATTGACTTAGTTTTCACGTCTGTGCGTCTAACTGACGTCACTTATGTGTGTGTGTAGGTGAGTGGTGATATATATATATATATATATATATATATATATATATATATATATATATATATATATATATATATATATATATATATATATATATATATATATATGAATATATATATATATTGGGGTTGACTGTCTGACTAACAATTTCAGTTGTAGAGATAAACTAAATAAGAGAAGCTTCTCGAGTTCATGGACAGATTCTACTCAATTTTAAACCATCTCACTCGTGAAAATCTATTTCTTTACATTACCTTACCCTAAGCTATCACCGGGTCTAGTCTATTCAGAAGGGACCAATCTATGTCTTAATTCCCCTATCCAAATTCTACGACAGCCATCCTTCGTTTAGTGCCCCAACTCTGGTTCATTCTTTGCATCTCAGCCTCCACAGTCCTTCGCCAAGTTGTTTTTGGTCGGCATCTCTTTCGTTTTCCTTCTGGGGTCCATAGCATAGCTGTTCTTGTGACAGCATCGGGGTCCCTTCTGAGGACATGGCCAACCCAGCTCCAGCGTCTGCCAGCTATGATAGTGTGCATGTCTTCTTGCTTGCTCCGAGTAAGCAGATCTTGGTTGGTGATGGTATTCGGCCAAAAGATTCGGTGAATTTTTCTTAGGCATGTTGTGTGAAAAGAGGACAATTTCTACATTTCCTTCTCTGTAACTCTTAAACATTCCGCACCATAGAGACGCAATGAAAGCACAAAAGTCTGATATAATCTTAATTTTGTGCTTGTGCTATACTGAGAGGACTTCCGGATGTTGTTTAGACTAAAAATGGCTGTTCTTGCTGTGTTCATTTTGTTGTTGATGTCTTTGCTTGTCCGCTTTCCGGTGTTACTATGCATCCTAGGTATGTGAAGGTGTCTGTCTGTTCCAGTTGCTGATTCCTTACTGATATGCGCTCAGGGTTGCTGAAATTCAGCGTCATGATCTCTGACTTCTTTAGATTGATGTTCAAGCCCACCTGCTGGCTATATTTATTAAGTCTATCCGTTTTTTCCTGGATGTGTTGATTCGAATGTGCTAGCAGTGCAATGTCATCTGCATATTCCAGATCTTCCAATGAAGAAAATGTAGTCCATCTTATTCCTCTTGGACTGCTCTCTGTTGTCTGGCGCATCACCCAGTCTATGACTGTTAAAAATAGAGTGGTTGATAAGGGGCATCCCTGTGCTACTCCTGTCTTCACCTCAAAGGTTAGGTTGCGCTGCCCAACGCTACACGTAAAGTTTGCATAGAGGCTTTTTATGATTGACACTATGCAGCTTTGAATTCCATAAGCCCTCAGTAGTTTCCATAAACTGTCCCTATGTGTACTGTCAGAAGCCTTTTCAAAATCAACGAAATTAATGTACAGCTGTCTTTGCCATTCTGTGCATTGCTCTATAATGTTCCTGAGGGCAAATATATGATCAACACATCTTCTGTTCTTTCTAAATCCTGCTTGTTCTTTCCTCAGTTTGTGGTCTACTGCTTTTGAAATTCTCTGTATAATTATCCTGCCTAGTATTTTGCTGGGAACTGAGAGAAGAGTGATTTCTGTCCAATTATTGCAGTCTGCAAGATCTCCCTTTTTGAGAAATTTGACAATTATTCCTTTGTTCCACTTCGTTGGTGTTGTCCCTGTTTTCCACACATGTGCAAATAGTTGTTCTAATAGTTCTGCTGCTAGCTCAGGGTTTGTCTTAAATAGCTCTGCATTTAAGTTATCATGGCCAGGATCTTTTCTATTCTTTAACCCTTTGATAGCTGTGACGATTTCTTCTTTTCGTGGAATGTCTGTATTAACATTGTGGTAAATGAGGTTAATGGGGTTATAAATTAGGGGTAAACAGATTGAGGTCAAGCTGTGTAAGTTCCCTGAGTCTAATTGTTGATGGCGATGAATCTCAGAGTCCCTATCCGCCACCTCTCAGATCTCAATCTGTGTAAAATAGGCTCTGTGATGTTGTGTGGCTGAGTGTGTCTAGGGTAATGTATTTAATATATATGGACTAAATAAAATGTAAACAGAACTGTAACTCAATAATATCAAAGTGAGTAAGACTTTTGTTAAAGTTTAGGTAATTATCTTACAATTTATTCTCCCTGTACCTCACTTTCTTTTGGACAGGGAGTGTCAAACTCAATAAATTTATATATGTGCACTATTTAAAAAGAATAACTGGAACTCTGTCCAAGTATCATATTTCTAGGAATAAAGATCACTATAAGAATTTCACCCACTGATCTGTCTATCTGCTTGTACGTATCACTGTTCATATGTTGGACAGATTGTTTTCTTCATCATATCACGGTGAGTTAAATATTTATTATTTTTATGATTGTGGTGGAATATTTGATGTAATACTTTCAGTGCCGGTATAACGGACTTATCTGATAAAATGAAGACAACTGTTGGCCCTTTGGTTCTCAAATACAGTCAACGGCCTTTAGAGCTGAAGAACTGGGGTAGCTGCGGCAAAAAGGCTGAGCGTTCCTCCCAAAGTTTCTCCCCTCAACCGGTTTCCTGCCACCAATAAGTATGCTGGTATAGGACCTGTAATAAGAGGAAAATGCCATCTCCTTATAGATCTCATCTAATATTACATTCCACACACAAACACGGTGACAACTCACCCTGATTAGCTATGTGTGCTGATCATTGCACTAATCTGTATATTCCATTGTTTAACACCACTGCTGCGTAAACATTCTTCTACAGTGACAGTATCAAGCTCTTGTTTCCTTCTCTAAGAAGCCTCTTCCATACAATAGATAGGGGTGTACAATACATGGCTTGTGATCCCTTAATATCTCTTACAACATCTTACACAGGGCTTTTCGTTCATACAATAGATACGGTGTGCTTACTCTAGCACTGAAACCTGTGGATAAATTCTTTCTAACATTCTCTACATGATTTTACATAATATTTAAACATTTATAGCACTGCAAAAGCCAATATCCTTTCTGGGTTACTGCATTGGCATGCGCAAAATGTGTAAGCTCCTAGCACATATTTTATGCCTTTCTTTCACTCCGAAAGACTGCATTCCTATCTTGGCTATCGTAACACACATAGTGGCCTGCATGTTAATTAAAGCAATACAAATATTTATTGTGCCTTACCCTCAAACAAGAATATCACATATCATGAGCTTGACTTTGGCAGTTAATGGGTTCTACCACTGCCTTAAGTGTCCAGACGGTGAAAGGTTTGGTCATAAAGACTCTCCCGCTGATGTCAGCTGTAGATAGTTTTATTTTCAAATGGCGGTTCTTGCCAGCAAAATGTTAATTTTATTTCCCCAAGCTACTCTACGCCTTGACCAATCAAAACGCGTGTTAAGAAATTTCAACCTTTCTCACGCAACCAAATTGAGCAGTTGACAAGTTTGTTTGTTCGTCTGTCTCAATTTTTATTTCTACCATATCTTTGTTATTAATGGGTCAATTTTAAATATAAAAATGGATTATTAAAGGGACCACTGTCCTCTATCTTCATATATAGTTTTAATTTACCCATTTATCCTCCTTTTCATCTTGGTAATTTCTTTCTTATTTATAGTGCTCTGTTCTCTAGACTAACATATTAATAAAATACTTGTCTAAGGCAAGAGAATTTGTTATAAGGGAAATTTTATGAGATATATTAACCAATATTAGCGCTACCCTTCAATACATCCCTTGTTATTTATAAATTATCTAAGTTTCTTTTCAAAAGTCCAAGTTAGGTTTGATTTCCATTGTAACCCACCATCTCTCTCTCTCTCTCCACTCTAAACGAAGCAAAAAATTGGTTCGCTGCCAAGCTTGACGGCTTTCGTCATAAATATTCGGAAGGGTCGAGCTTGTGCGTGTGAGTTTTGGGGAAAGGTGGGGGGGGGGTGGTATTTTTTTACGCTTGGCGTTAGAAAATTCAAACTCTGTAGTTTAAATATTAGCGGTTAGATGTGTCCAAGGCCAAACATGGAATTTATTTATAGATTTTTAACTGTAATAGTGCAAAATTCAAATGATGTTGTCCAAGTTTTAGCGGTACGTTTGACCTTGTCCTTGGCAATTTTTCAAGTATAGTAGGAGTGGTGTATAGTTTGTAAATTTACGTTACCAGATTTTTGAATCGAGGAAATTTGAGCGGGGTGTGACACAGAGTACTTTACTACAAACATCTAGGTCGTTTTCAGCATCAGGAACATTTAATTGTGTCTCTGGTGGTTCCTTGTTCAGAGTTTCTCTGAAATGCTCTGCCCATCTTGTTTCCTGTCCCTCTGCTGTCGTGATGAGATTTCCTTTCTTATCTCTTACTAATGTAATATTGTTTGCACCTCGTTTTCCGGTGATGATTTTGGTTATTTTGTATACTGCGCTTTGTTCATTTCTCAGTGCTGCCTCTTCTGCCTGTCTTGCAAGATCGTCTAGGAAATTCCTTTTGTTGGCTCGGATTTGGCGTTTAACTTCCTTGTCCAGCTGACTGTACTGTTTGCTATATAGTTGCTTTAACCTGGGGGACTTCGCTTCTGTTTTCTTTCTTTTCATTTCCTTTCTCATCGTTATGGTGTTAAACGTTTCTGGTGTTATCCAGTCTTGCTTCTTCCTTCTCTTGAATCCCAAGCAAGATATATATGTTAGGTCACATGTTAGTAATAAAGTATGAAATGTAAATCACAACTTGCGCCAATCCTGGCTCACAGACGTTTTGCTCAGATGAACAAAAGAGACTCGAATCGGCCTTTTACACACGTCTGGGGTGTTGTTAATTTAATTTCCCCTCTCTGACTTCGTGTGCGTTCTTTCAGTTTCCTCAGTCCCGTTTCCTTATTTAAAATGCTAGCGATTTCCTGTGCTATATTGTAAGTCCTCATAAATACGCCAATAAAAGGTGTCCGGTATGTTGAGAAGGAATTCTGAATCTTATTCTTCCCTGTAGCAAGGTCTGTTATCTTGGTGAGCTATTTCTCAAGTGAAATAGCTTGAGAAAATGATCAGATTATATTCGCTGCCTTCCCACGTATTTGTAATGCGCGCCTCAAAAGGATCAGACGTCAGACTTGCCTCTCTCTTGTTTTACTACTAGCATTATAACTAGACAACAAGGTATTTTATATTTGGGCATGCCTGCAAAATAAAAGCAATATAGATATGAGTGTAGAGTCATATAAAAACCAAAAGCCAACAACAACAACAGTTATTAACAATATCTTACAAAAGCACAGGAAGTGCTATAAGACCACGTGAAGACAGCCTGACAACAGTAAAGAGACGAAACTGACATGTAAAACGGCCACATATCAAAATCACATACGATACCAAATATGTTTCTTCGCATCGTAGTACTAAGTACTAGAAATAGAAAGAGAAAAAAAAATTGAAAAAAAACCCATTAATTCACATGTGTATTTGTGACGGAATTAAACAGACTAACACTGAAAATATAAAAGTAGTGACTACTTGGCACGCGCTCACCGTCTGTGATGCTCAAGAGTTATGGGACATGTCAAGTCAGGTCACGTGTAATATTAGTTACATCAGTCATGTGGTCCATTATTGTGAAAGATATAAGACCATTTCTCAACAAAGTTTAATAATTAATTTTTCGAATTTATAATTTCCATCTTTCAACTTCTTGATTTCCATGTTTACACAATGGGCTGATCACCTGTTTGTCAAACATTTTGATTGCATGTTTTGCCCTGGAGCCTTGAGCTTTTTGGGTCACCTCTACACTCTGTTTATGGGGTACAAGAGGTTCTGATTAAGAAAGACAGAGAAAGATGTCCATGTTTATTATTTCTGTTATGTCTTTTACGTATATTTTGTCTTGTCTAACACAAATAAAATTGTGTCACTGTGGTATCAACACTAATGCTGACATACAAGTTCTGTATAAGTATTAAGACACGTACACACTTATGCACACATCAGTTTGAAAAAAAAATTATGGTTGAAAGCCTAAACAAAACGGTGCTGCAAACAGCCACTGAGTCTATTAGCAGAGAGACAAGACAGAATTACAAACCATGTTGAGCTGAAGAACTACAAAAGTTTGGTGATGAACTACACAAGATAGAGACAGAACAGAATTACAAACCATGTTGAACTACAAAAGCTTGATGATGAACTACACAAAATAGAGAGAAGAAACAACCGAAGACATTCATAAACACTTGTCACGTGAGAAATCAGATTTCTTTACGCCATACCACAAATTTGTAAGGGGAAGTAGCATTTAATTATTTGCAAGGGCAACAACACAATTAATAAAACTAATACTAAATTAAATGAAGCTTTTACTTTTGTAAAATAAACATATCCAGTTAATTTAACAAATAATGTAACACAAAGTGCGTTATGAAAATTATACGGTAATTAAATTTTATAATATTTAAATGTTTTTTTTTATTGTATTTTATCAATAATTTTTAAATTTTTTTTTATCGGATACAGGTTTTAAAGAACTGACTACTTATATGGTCTGTCACTCTCAATGCTAATTTTAATTGAATGGAACCTGTTGATTTCGTTGTTATGAGCACCAAAATGTGTCGTCAGCGCTAAAGAGCGTTCTTCATCAAATCATGAACACTTACTTACTTACTTAGTCGTTCCCCTTCTACTGTGAGGTGTAGAGGTTTGGAAGAGAGGGTGCCAGACTATCCTATCGGCTGTCTTCCTCCTGGCCTTGTTCCATTCTAGCCCTCTGTCCTTTAAAGACTGTCTAATGTTGTCCTCCCAGCGGACTCTGGGTCGTCCTGGGGGTCTGGATCCCTGGCTCGTTGTTTCCCATGCTTGTCGTGGTAGCCGATCTTCTCCCATTCTGCAGACATGGCCAAACCATCTTAGTTGGGACTGTTCTACTTGGGTCTGCAGGGGTTGGGATTTTAGGACTTGACGTATCGTCTGGTTGCGGACCATGTCTTTTCTTGTTACTTCACCCACCTTCCTCAGATAATTCATATCTGAGGTTTGGATCTGGCTTTTATGGGTTGTAAAATCATGAACACACTGTATATAAAAATAAAAACAACAAAAGACATCCCATACAAATATGTTTACGACATGCGCTCTTATTTATACGCACGGACATAAATATTACAAAGATGGAGGAACAGTCGTTTTAGATAAACATGACTAAGGTCATTGTCTAAGTTTATTTTTGGATGTTTTTGTTGTTGTTGCACAGTATTGACACCACTGCACTCCGGGAAAACCCATAGGTACTCTGTCTCCCTCAGGCAACGTGATGGTTCCATGAACAACTAAGTCAATGATGATCAATACTCACACACAAGGTCAAGTATTTACAAATATCTCCAAACGCTTACAATGATTGTCAATATTTACACACAAGGTCAAGTATTTACAAACATCTCCAAACTTTTATAATGATGATCAATACTCACACACAAGGTCAAATATTTACAAACATCTCCAAACGTTTACAATGATTGTCAATATTCACACACAAGGTCAAGTATTTACAAACATCTTCAAACGTTTACAATGATGATCAATATTCACAAACAAGGTCAAGTATTTACAAACATCTCCAAACGTTTACAATGATGGTCAATACTCACAGACAAGGTCAAGTCTTTACAAACATCTCCAAAATTTACAATGATAATCAATACTCACAGAAAGGTCAAATATTTACAAACATCTCCAAACGTTTACCGCTGCTGTTTTTATTTAAATATAATACTTGGATTAACACTGTGCTTTATAAAAGAATTAAACAGAGTCTTCCCATGATGCATACCTTAGATCTGTCAAATCTATCTCCTCTGCGATCTCTCTGTGCTAATGTTTAAACATTTTGAATCAATACATCATCATCACACAAAGTTAGTGTCGCTAGCGCTGACAAGTGTTGTAACTCAATTTATGAAACAGAACGTTTCACATAATATCCCAGACAAACGTGTCAACGACCAGTGCACCTATAGATATAAGACATTTAAGTCGTTACTGTTACAACAACAACTTATGCCGGCTTATGTTTGGCTGTAAAATATTTTTTATTTCTTAGTTCTTCATGATTTTATAGAAAGGTTCTTATATTACCACGAAATTTATAACCCGCAGCAACCACATTCAATGTTTCAAATATGTTGTGGTGTACTGGCAATGGTAAACTGATTCTCAGCCATACGCGTTCTAGAATAAGCTAAACAGTATAGTACTGGGGACACCTTTCATTATGGTGACTAGGCCTTATACAAGCAGATTATCTTATTCGTTTAGGTGCAGCCATATATATATATATATATATATATATATATATATATATATATATATATATATATATATATATATATATATATATATATATATATATATATATATATATATATATATACATACATACATACATACATACATACATACATACATACATACATACATACATACATACATACATACATACATACATACATACATTCATACATACATACATACATACATACAGCACATTTAATTCGATAAGGCGGCTAGACTTTAAGAGCAATATCGAAACAATGTAAGATGGACTTTTAGGGTTTAATAGTTCTACTAAAAAGTCCGTGATGGCATATACCCCAGATAAATAGATAACTCACAATAAGCATTTTTTTTTTTCATTTTCGGCGAAATTTATAACGTTCGGTTTGCTGTTGAATGTCGTCGTAAACCCTAAGGATGTACTTACTTACTTACTTAGTCGTTCCCCTTCTACCGTGAGGTGTAGAGGTCCCTAAGGATGTACGAAAATAAATTACATCTTTGGCAAGAGCTTTTACTAACGAAAGAAGTCCTTTACACTATTTACCTATGATTTATAAATCAGGCGTAATCACGGAGTGAACATAAATTAATTAATTGATCGAGGCTGTGACGGACGACGACGCAAAGCTCGCGAGCGTGTCCGACATCCTACATTTCATACAGCATGTAAAGCAATGGGTTTAATTAATAGAAGACGTTGTTCACTGGAACAATACACTATAGGAGGCTGCTTTGTCCAGTTCACCTTCGTTGCATTGGTACTTCTTTTTCTTCTTTGATCCTTAGCCGCCAACCGCCAAAGCAGTCAGTGGCCATTATGCCTTGTGGCGTCTTGTAGGACAACAACAAAGTGATTTCACTTTGCTCGGTCGGTGGCCATCCTTCGTTTAGTGCCACAATTCTGGTTCATTCTTTGCATCTCAGCCTCCACAATCCTCTGCCAAGTAGTTTTTGGTCGGCCTCTCTTTCGTTTTCTTTCAGGGGTCTATAGCATAGCTGTTCTTGTGATGGCATCGGGGTCCCTTCTGAGGACATGGCCAACCCAGCTCCAGCGTCTGCCAGCTATGATGGTGTGCATGTCCTCTTGCTTGCTCCGAGTAAGCAGAACTTGGTTGGTGATGGTATTCGGCCAAAAGATTCGGTGAATTTTTCTTAGGCATGTTGTGTGAAAAGAGGACAATTTCGACATTTCCTTCTCTGTAACTCTCCAGAATTCCGCACCATAGAGAAGAACAGAAAGCACACAGCTCTGATATAATCTTAATTTTGTGCTTGTGCTGTACTGAGAGGACTTCCAGATGTTGTTTAGACTAAAAAAGGCTGTTCTTGCTTTGTTCATTCTGTTGTTGATGTCTTTGCTTGCTCCGCCGTCCGGTGTTACTATGCATCCTAGGTATGTGAAGGTGTCTGTCTGTTCCAGTTGCTGATTCCTTACTGATATGGGCTCAGGGTTGGTGACATTGAGCGTCATGATCTCTGACTTCTTTAGATTGATGTTCAAGCCCACCTGCTGGCTATATTTATTAAGTCTATCCGTTTTTTCCTGGATGTGTTGATTCGAATGTGCTAGCAGTGCAATGTCATCTGCATATTCCAGATCTTCCAATGTAGAAAATGTAGTCCATCTTATTCCTCTTGGACCGCCCTCTGTTGTCTGGCGCATCACCCAGTCTATGACTGTTAAAAATAGAGTGGTTGATAAGAGGCATCCCTGTGCTACTCCTGTCTTCACCTCAAAGGTTAGGTTGCTCTGCCCAACGCTACACGTAAAGTTGGCATAGAGTCTTTTTATGATTGACCCTATGCAGCTTTGAATTCCATTAGCCCTCAGTATTTTCCATAAACTGTCCCTATGTGTACTGTCAAAAGCCTTTTCAAAATCAACGAAATTAATGTACAGCTGTCTTTGCCATTCTGGGCACTTCTCTATAATGTTCCTGAGCTCAAATATATGATCAACACATCTTCTGTTCTTTCTAAATCCTGCTTGTTCTTTCCTCAGTTTGTGGTCTACTGCTTTTGAAATTCTCTGTATATTTATCCTGAATAGTATTTTGCTTGGAACTGAGAGAAGAGTGATTCCTGTCCAATTATTGCAGTCTGCAAAGTCTCCCTTCTTGGGCAATTTGACAATTATTCCTTTGTTCCACTCCGTTGGTGTTGTCCCTGTTTTCCACACTTTTTCAAATAGTTTTTCTAATAGTTCTGCTGCTAGCTCAGGGTTTGTCTTAAATAGCTCTGCGTTTAAGTTATCATGGTGTAGTGGTGTTGATGGTATTGTATGATGTTGATATTACTAAATGTAATTGTATGAGGCCAGCTGTGAAGGCTCCTGAGATAAAATGTAGTTGAGAATTGTCAGAAGGCCTTTCTTGCTACCACTACGACCTCACACTTAATTTTTTTTAATGAATGTGGCTACGTAAAGTGTCTAGGGTTATGATATGTAGTGTGGTGTAATAGGTTATAGATATACCCACAGATATTTAACAAGACTAATAATATTAATAAATGTTAAAATACACTGAACTAACTCACGTGTGTAAAATTTTTGATAAAATTATATTACATTTATTTTGTTCTGGATCAATTTTTTAGGTTGACCAGAACTTAAAAGGATTTAGAGATTATGAAAGAAATGCATGGAATATTATATCATAAATGCAATAGTGTACATATATATGTACTATACTAGTAGTTTTATTAAAATGTTCTAGTAGTCATCTACTTGGGAGGATAGTTAATGTTTGTGCTGTTGGGGTGGCCTCATCACACCTGTCTATATTGACTACACAGTGTCCAGAAAATGGTGGGAATTTTTATGAGGGTATTAGTAACTAAACGGGGTTGGTGAATGTCCAGCAGACCAGAGGCTCACTCATCTTTTAGTTGTAGCTCTGGTGCTGAAATCTGGTGGTCCCACCTCTCTGTGCTGGCGGGCAATAATGGTGGTCTCTGTCACAAGTACTGCACAGATACACTCGAGTAAAGTCACCAACTGAATAGACACTGCTTGGTTGACAACAGAAACTCGCAGCTCTGCAATCAAAGTATGGGCCATGTGTCAAAATCTATTCTCTACCCACGTCTGGACACAACACTGACACAACAACCACATCATACAGACAGGTCAGATCTCTCTGACCAAACAGCACATTTACCATGGTGGTTTTACATCAGATAGATCCTCCCAGACTATAGATTCTGAAAAATATTTATTAGTTTTCTGCCCTAAAAGAGGATAGGTAATATGTTTCAATTATTCTCAACACTTGATCTGTCTTGCATAATCCTTGCTGGAGTTTATGTACATTGTTGGTCCCTAGACCCTGACTAGGGCGGGGGGTCTAGAGCAAATCCCTACTTGTTTGTAAGGCTAGATTTCGATATGGCAGTATCAAATCACTCAAACATGAAACAATATTCAAAATATATAAGGAAATAATTTCAATCTTACCAGATTATGAATAAATAACACAGAACTGCTAGCAAAACTCAGCTGAGCTGCTGGCTATAGTATGGCGTCCCTAAATTTCTTACACTTTCTTTCATATGGAAATCACCACACTTTAAAATCTGTGTCTATCACTGAACAACTATTGAAGAATGGCCCCACTTTCGCGTCTGAGCGCTAATGATATGATTGTCTGTGGCCAATCACTGCCTAGGTTTATTTTAAATTCAAATTTCCTACCATAAAGTCATTTCAGTCATGCTTCAGTCAAGTATGGATGGTTATCTGTTAGTCTGTCCGTCTCTACTTGTGTTTCTACAAAATGTACTCGATTTTTTGAACCAACCTTTCTCTCCCCTCCAAAATTTTGTCGTTAAAAGTTATTTTTAGACACAGCCACCACAAATATCCCTTCTCTTCCATACTACGTAGATTTGAACACCTGCGTTTCGAGGTCGTGTTTTTTTGTGCAATTAGCGACACTTTTAGATTCAATACAGTCTGTCGATGATGTGAACAACACTGTCTTTTGTCATTATCTTCAATATTATCTATCCGTCTGTAAAAGTAAGAACATATTAGTTCACTGCTCAGAATAGGCCATCCGGCCAGCTAATTTTTATATTCCTAACATTAATATTAAGAAAAAAGTACTTTTTAATTTTTTGTAATATTCCAAACATCTGCGTTTTAGCCGCTGAATTCAAATCAAGGGCTTGGTATTGCAAAAGCGTCCAATAAATGACTGTGGCGTATTATATCTAGGGTCCCTTCTGTCGAGTTGCTTACTTTTTATGTCAACTTGGGAAACGTGACTTTTCTCCGTTTCCCCCCCCCCAATTGCGTCTCCTTAGCCTTTCTAGTCTCACGCAATCTTTCCAGTCATATTTTTTTCCTTTTTGATCCGCCGTTCCCCTCCTGTTTAGCAAGTCAATTATTATGGAGGATGATGACCCGCGGTCTAGGCGATCATGTACTATTCGCAGCCTACGCATTATGTTTTTATCCTTAAATGTTATCTTTGGAGGGATTTTACCGTTGTATCTCTGTCAATTTCACTACACATCTCCCCACTTGAAAACATGCCTATGGCAAGTTCCAAAACCAGCGATACACATAGGTAAAATTACTCCTCACGTCTGCCACTACTCTAATTTTGATCACAGGGGTGCCGACTGAGGAAATCTGCACCGACATTCAATTTGCCTGGGATATATTGGATACTGAACTGATAAGGTTGAAGCAATAAAGACCACCTCAGCAATCTTGCGTTTCCATGCTTAGCCTGAGACAAGAACACGAGAGGCTGATGGTCCGTCTCCACCACAAATGTCCTACCATACAGATAGATTTGAAACTTCTTTATTGCCCAGATTAATGCTAAACATTCCTTTTCGCTTGTGGAGTATCCTTGTTCCGCCTTATTCAATTTGCGGCTTGCATAAGCGACTGGTTTCAGTTCCCCATCAGGTGAAGCTGATCTTTGCAACAAAGCCCCTCCTAGTCCTACATTACTTGCATCGGTTCTTAAGACAAAGTCCTGTGTCAAATCAGGCAGTCTGAGAATAGGCTTGCTAGTGAGTTTTTCCTTTAACTCTTGGAACGCTAGTTCACATTGTGCAGTCCAAATAATTTTATCTGGAAGTCCCTTGCGAGTCAAATCAGTCAGAGGAGCACAAATAGCGTTAAAATTCTTGATGTATTTCTGATAAAATCCGCATAACGACACAAATGATCGCACGTCCTTTTTTGTTTGCGGCCTAGGTGCTCTCTGCAGTTTTTCCAAGTTCTTAGGATCAGGGGTCATATTACCCTGATATACAGTGTGTCCCAAGAATTCCAACTCTTTGCATTCAATACAACATTTTGTTGGCCTAGCAGTTAAGTTCGCCTCCCGAAGTCTATCAAACAACATCTCCAGAGCTTCAATGTGTTCTTCAAATGTCTCTGTGGCGACGAGAATATCATCCATGAAATTCGTGATACATGGGTTATTCAGGGGATCCAACAATTTTCGCATCATCCTTGAAAACACACTCGGAGCATTTTTCAGTCCGAATGGTAGCATATTGAATTCATAATGTCCATCCGAAGTGCTAAAAGCCAAATAAGGTCTCACTTCAGGCTTCACTGGGATCTGGTAATAGCCTTTACTAAGATCCACCTTTGAAAAGTATTTTGCCTTGTTCAGTCTGGCAAATAACTGTTTTGTGTCTGGTAATGGATCCACTTGTCCTTCTGTGACAGCATTCAGTTTCCTGTAATCTATGCACAGTCTGTGTTCCCCAGACGGTTTCCTCAACAAAAACGACACTAGAACTAAAAGATGATTCACTGTGCGAAATAATCCCCTCCTTCAACAAATACTCTATTTCTTCCTTCAATGCCTTCTCCTTCGCGAACGGAATAGAATAGGCTCTCATACAGATTGGGTTTGAGTCTACCAGTTTCATGTCATACTGTAGCAAATTTGTATGGCCTGGTTTATCTGTTAATACATCTGTATGTTCCTCCAGAACCTGTTGAACTCTCTCCCTCTGGTTTTTAGTCAGGTGCTTACTGACTTTTACCTGTGCTGCTGTTTCACAAGGATGTAATGGGTATTCATGTGAGGTGAGTGGTTCTTTTTGCATCTGGGTTGCAATAGCCAAGGTCAATAAGGGGGTGCTTTCCTGGAGTGGTCTGTCCAGATACTTCTTTAACAGGTTTACATGATAAACTTTTTCCTTCCCCTTTTTGTCAATTTTATAGTTTGTTCTAGACACCTTCTCTAGAACCGTATATGGACCTTGCCAACCAATTTGTAATTTATTCTGGCTTCCGGGTAGTAGAAGCAGCACCTTCTCTCCGACTGCCAGTTCCCTGTCCTTTGCCTTCCTATTAAAATATGCTGCATGTTTCTTCCTGGCTTGTTTCAAATTATCATTTGCCAGTTTCCATCCAGCTTTCAAACGATTGGTCAGTTCGTTCACATATTGATAAGATGAGGTAACAGTCTCTTCCGCCTTCTCATCTGTCCAGGTCCTTAATAGGGCTTCTAATGGACCTTTTATTGGCCTCCCAAATAGCAGAGTTGCGGGAGCCATCCCGGTTGAACTATGTGGTACCTCCCGATAAGCAAACAATGCGGCGGGCAGGAATTGATCCCACAGATCCGGTTTTTCGTGTGCCAGCTTTCTCAGGATAGAAATGAGAGTCCCGTTGAACCTCTCTACCTGGCCGTTCCCTTGTGGATGGTACGGACTACAATGAAAGTGTCTGGCTTGAAATAGTTTAAAAACTTCTTCCGTTAGTTTCCCCTTGAACTGTGAACCATTATCCGTCAAGATTTGATGCGGGAATCCTAATCGGGTAAATATTGTAAGTAGTGCCTCTGCTACATGTTTTGAATCAATTGATGGCAGGGCTACCGCCTCTCCCCACATAGAACAAGTGTCCACCAGAGTAAGGATGTAACTGTTCCTCCTCTTGGTCCGAGTGAGAGGTCCTACAATATCCACTGCAACCCTCTCAAAAGGTGTTCCCACTATGGGCATTTCCCCTAGAGTTGCAGGAGCAGTCCAGTGCTTTGGAGCTATCCTTTGACATTCTGGGCAGGATTTGACATATCTTTTTATATCCTCCGTTATCCCTGGCCAGAAGTAATGACAAGCTATACGCTGTCCTGTGGCGCTGATCCCCATGTGACCACTGAAGGGAATCGCATGCCCGAGTTCCATCACTTTATCTCTATATGAAATGGGAAGAACCAGCTGGTTGTGACCATTTGTTCCAGTTCCGGCCTTCCTGTATAAGAGTTTGTTCTTCATGAAATATTCCCCCTTGCTCGGAGGTGTGTGGCATTTGGGCAATTTTTTAAAACAGGGCTTGAGTGTCCTATCCTCAGCCTGCGCCTTCCTCATCTCCTCTGGATGAGCGTTTATAGGTTCACCTTCTTCCTCCTTCTTCTGTGACCTGGTCTGCACTGTCGCCATGATCACAGGTTTCTCGGGATTCCCCAAGAAGACGTATCTACACCCCAATATCAGAGGGTAGATTGGTTCATCTATCACTGCTGCTCTGATTTCTCCTTCCACATAGCGAGTTTTCACCGTTATCCTTGCGATGGGAAGTGTCATGAGTGGTATGTCCTTAGTCGCCCCTTGTATTTCCACTGTTTCTGTGGTATACTGACTTGGGTCCACTAGGCTAGACTTCACAACTGAATCATAATCCAAACCTGTATCATAAAGGCACCTTATGGTGACCCCATTACAAATAACATCCTCACAAACTGGGGGGTGATAAGGTTCCTGTTGCTCCTTAGGATTAACCTTTAATCTTTGCGTCCCCGACTTCATGGCAGCAATGTTTGAAGGTTTCCTTCTACAAAATTCGGTGTTATGGTTATCCTTCTTGCACCATTTACACCATCTTTTTCCTTGGTTCAACGGTTTTCTTTCATTGAACTTTTGGTCATTGAACTGTGAGTTTCTGTCGCGATAGTCATTTCTTGGCCGCTCAAAGTTTGTCCTACCTTTATTTCCCTGCTCTCTATTATCAAATTTATTAAATTGCTGGGGAGCTTTAAAATTGTCTATGTGCTTCTTTTTAGCACCACTTACCTCTGCCTGGGCTGCCTGATACCTCTCAGCAACCTTTAAAATTTCCCCCAACTTCTCTGCACCTTGTTCCATGAGAAATTTTCTCATGCCTGGAGCCATGGACTCTCTCAATTGCTCAATCATGATCATTTCTTTAAGATCTTGGGTCTTCCCCAGAGCCGTCCATTTCTCCAAATAGGTTTCTAGTCTGGCAGAGAATTGGTGGTATGTCTCCCAAGACAACAGTTTGGCATTTCTAAATTTCTTACGATAAAATTCACCATTCTTCTCGTACCTTAATAACAAAGCCTGCTTTAACATGTCATAATTGTCTTGGTCTTCCCTGTTCATTTTGGCAAATACTTCATAAGAAGTACCCCTTAATCCCTGTGATAGCTTTAAACTCCACCTCTCTCTCTCTAACCCATATGTAGTAGCTAATAACTCAAAACGTCCTAGGTACCCTTCTATGTCATCGTCTTTCTCAACAAAATGGTCTAAATGAAACCCCATAGCTGAGTTTGAGGCTCCCAGACTGGGCGTAGCATCTGAGGCAAAAGGGCTGGCACCATTTTCAGGAGCCTGGCCTTGTAATTCCAGCTCCCTTAGTCGTAATTCGTGCTCCCTCTGCAACCTTCTATCTTCTGCCTCCCTTTCGGCCTTTTTATCTTCTGCCTCCTTTTGCTGTCGTTTTTCTTCTGCCTCCTTTTGCTGTCGTTTTTCTTCTGCCTCAATCTGCAGCCTCTTAATTTCTCTATCAGCCTCAATTTGTAACCTCTTCTCTTCAGCTACCTTTCTATCTTCCCTTTCAATATATTTATCACATTCAGCCGTTACGTATTGAATTAAAATTTGACCATCCATTCCCATCTCCTTCGCGGTGAGCACAGCAGCTGATCTAAATTTTGCCAGCTCCGCCATACTTTTGAGACAATATAATAATATACAAGCTAAATCTCTAACCAGTAAATACACTAAGTACTTCTTATGACTATAGTCTAACTAATTCTAACTAACCAGTTAACTAATTAATTATTACTGGCTGTGAAGATTCACCAACTTTTATCTACAGGGAAACTTTTAATTTTAAATGGAATTTTACAATTTATTTCCCTACTTTTATTTCTCCCACCAGGAGATCCTAATATTACTGTGGGGCTAATTATCCCGGACGAGCCCCCAATATATGTAGTGGTGTTGATGGTATTGTATGATGTTGATATTACTAAATGTAATTGTATGAGGCCAGCTGTGAAGGCTCCTGAGATAAAATGTAGTTGAGAATTGTCAGAAGGCCTTTCTTGCTACCACTACGACCTCACACTTAAATTTTTTTAATGAATGTGGCTACGTAAAGTGTCTAGGGTTATGATATGTAGTGTGGTGTAATAGGTTATAGATATACCCACAGATATTTAACAAGACTAATAATATTAATAAATGTTAAAATACACTGAACTAACTCACGTGTGTAAAATTTTTGATAAAATTATATTACATTTATTTTGTTCTGGATCAATTTTTTAGGTTGACCAGAACTTAAAAGGATTTAGAGATTATGAAAGAAATGCATGGAATATTATATCATAAATGCAATAGTGTACATATATATGTACTATACTAGTAGTTTTATTAAAATGTTCTAGTAGTCATCTACTTGGGAGGATAGTTAATGTTTGTGCTGTTGGGGTGGCCTCATCACACCTGTCTATATTGACTACACAGTGTCCAGAAAATGGTGGGAATTTTTATGAGGGTATTAGTAACTAAACGGGGTTGGTGAATGTCCAGCAGACCAGAGGCTCACTCATCTTTTAGTTGTAGCTCTGGTGCTGAAATCTGGTGGTCCCACCTCTCTGTGCTGGCGGGCAATAATGGTGGTCTCTGTCACAAGTACTGCACAGATACACTCGAGTAAAGTCACCAACTGAATAGACACTGCTTGGTTGACAACAGAAACTCGCAGCTCTGCAATCAAAGTATGGGCCATGTGTCAAAATCTATTCTCTACCCACGTCTGGACACAACACTGACACAACAACCACATCATACAGACAGGTCAGATCTCTCTGACCAAACAGCACATTTACCATGGTGGTTTTACATCAGATAGATCCTCCCAGACTATAGATTCTGAAAAATATTTATTAGTTTTCTGCCCTAAAAGAGGATAGGTAATATGTTTCAATTATTCTCAACACTTGATCTGTCTTGCATAATCCTTGCTGGAGTTTATGTACATTGTTGGTCCCTAGACCCTGACTAGGGCGGGGGGTCTAGAGCAAATCCCTACTTGTTTGTAAGGCTAGATTTCGATATGGCAGTATCAAATCACTCAAACATGAAACAATATTCAAAATATATAAGGAAATAATTTCAATCTTACCAGATTATGAATAAATAACACAGAACTGCTAGCAAAACTCAGCTGAGCTGCTGGCTATAGTATGGCGTCCCTAAATTTCTTACACTTTCTTTCATATGGAAATCACCACACTTTAAAATCTGTGTCTATCACTGAACAACTATTGAAGAATGGCCCCACTTTCGCGTCTGAGCGCTAATGATATGATTGTCTGTGGCCAATCACTGCCTAGGTTTATTTTAAATTCAAATTTCCTACCATAAAGTCATTTCAGTCATGCTTCAGTCAAGTATGGATGGTTATCTGTTAGTCTGTCCGTCTCTACTTGTGTTTCTACAAAATGTACTCGATTTTTTAACCAACCTTTCTCTCCCCTCCAAAATTTTGTCGTTAAAAGTTATTTTTAGACACAGCCACCACAAATATCCCTTCTCTTCCATACTACGTAGATTTGAACACCTGCGTTTGGAGGTCGTGTTTTTTTGTGCAATTAGCGACACTTTTAGATTCAATACAGTCTGTCGATGATGTGAACAACACTGTCTTTTGTCATTATCTTCAATATTATCTATCCGTCTGTAAAAGTAAGAACATATTAGTTCACTGCTCAGAATAGGCCATCCGGCCAGCTAATTTTTATATTCCTAACATTAATATTAAGAAAAAAGTACTTTTTAAATTTTGTAATATTCCAAACATCTGCGTTTTAGCCGCTGAATTCAAATCAAGGGCTTGGTATTGCAAAAGCGTCCAATAAATGACTGTGGCGTATTATATCTAGGGTCCCTTCTGTCGAGTTGCTTACTTTTTATGTCAACTTGGGAAACGTGACTTTTCTCCGTTTCCCCCCCAATTGCGTCTCCTTAGCCTTTCTAGTCTCACGCAATCTTTCCAGTCATATTTTTTTCCTTTTTGATCCGCCGTTCCCCTCCTGTTTAGCAAGTCAATTATTATGGAGGATGATGACCCGCGGTCTAGGCGATCATGTACTATTCGCAGCCTACGCATTATGTTTTTATCCTTAAATGTTATCTTTGGAGGGATTTTACCGTTGTATCTCTGTCAATTTCACTACACATGGCCAGGATCTTTTCCATTCTTTAACCCTTTGATTGCTGTGATGATATCTTCTTTTCGTGGAATGTCTGTATTAACATCTAGATCATTTTCAGCATCAGGAACATTTAATTGTGTCTCTGGTGGTTCCTTGTTCAGAGTTTCTCTGAAATGCTCTGCCCATCTTGTTTCCTGTCCCTCTGCTGTCGTGATGAGATTTCCTTTCTTATCTCTTACTAATGTAATATTGTTTGCACCTCGTTTTCCGCTGATGAGTTTAGTTATTTTGTATACTGTGCTTTGTTCATATCTCAGTGCTGCCTCTTCTGCCTGTCTTGCAAGATCGTCTAGGAAATTCCTTTTGTTGGCTCGGGTTTGGCGTTTAACTTCCTTGTCCAGCTGACTGTACTGTTTGCTATATAGTTGCTTTAACCTGGGGGACTTCGCTTCTGTTTTCTTTCTTTTCATTTCCTTTCTCATCGTTACGGTGTTAAACGTTTCTGGTGTTATCCAGTCTTGCTTCTTCCTTCTCTTGAATCCCAAGCAAGATATATATGTTAGGTCACATGTTAGTAATAAAGTATGAAATGTAAATCACAACTTGCGCCAATCCTGGCTCACAGACGTTTTGCTCAGATGAACAAAAGAGACTCGAATCGGCCTTTTACACACGTCTGGGGTGTTGTTAATTTAATTTCCCCTCTCTGACTTCGTGTGCGTTCTTTCAGTTTCCTCAGTCCCATTTCCTTATTTAAAATGCTAGAGATTTTCTGTGCTATATTGTAAGTCCTCATAAATACGCATATAAAAGGTGTCCGGTATGTTAAGAAGGAATTCTGAATCTTATTCTTCCCTGTAGCAAGGTCTGTTATCTTGGCGAGCTATTTCTCAAGTGAAATAGCTTGAGAAAATGATGAGATTATATTCGCTGCCTTCCCACGCATTTGTAATGCGCGCCTCAAAAGGATCAGACGTCAGACTTGCCTCTCTCTTGTTTTACTACTAGCATTATAACTAGACAACAAGGTATTTTATATTTGGGCATGCCTGCTAAATAAAAGCAATATAGATATGAGTGTAGAATCATATAAAAACCAAAAGCCAACAACAATAACAGTTATTAACAATATCTTATAAAAGCACAGAAAAATGCTATAAGACCACGTGAAGACTGCCTGACAACAGTAAAGAGACGAAACTGACATGTAAAACGGCCACATATCAAAATCACATAGGATACCAAATATGTTTCTTTGCAGCGTAGTACTAAGTAATAGAAGATAGGTCAAATAGAAAGAGAAAAAAAATTGAAAAAAAACCATTA
Organism: Oreohelix idahoensis; assembly: GCA_024509875.1. Lineage (NCBI taxonomy): Eukaryota > Metazoa > Mollusca > Gastropoda > Stylommatophora > Oreohelicidae > Oreohelix > Oreohelix idahoensis. Next base: position 44,347 of record JAMPIV010021114.1, on the reverse strand, counting down.
ATTCACATGTGTACTTGTGACGGAATTAAACAGACTAACACTGAAAATATAAAAGTAGTGACTACTTGGCACGCGCTCATCGTCTGAGATGCTCAAGAGTTATGGGACATGTCAAGTCAGGTCTCATGTAATATTAGTTACACCAGTCACGTGGTCCATTAATATGAAAGATATAAGACCATTTCTCAACAAAGCTAAATAATTAATTTTTCGAATTTATAATTTCCATCTTTCAACTTCTTGATTTCCATGTTTACACAATGGGCTGATCACCTGTTTGTCAAACATTTTGATTGCATGTTTTGCCCTGGAGCCTTGAGCTTTTTGGGTCACCTCTACACTCTGTTTACGGGGTACAAGAGGTTCCGATTAAGAAAGAAAGAGAAAGATGTCCATGTTTATTATTTCTGTTATGTCTTTTACGTATATTTTGTCTTGTCTAACACAAATAAAATTGTGTCACTGTGGTATTAACACTAATGCTAACATACAAGTTCTGTTTAAGTATTAAGACACGTACACACTTATGCACACATCAGTTTGAAAAAAAAAATTATGGTTGAAAGCCTAAACAAAACGGTACTACAAATAGCCACTGAGTCTATTAGCAGAGAGACAAGACAGAATTACAAACCATGTTGAACTGAAGAACTACAAAAGTTTGGTGATGAACTACACAAGATAGAGACAGAACAGAATTACAAACCATGTTGAACTACAAAAGCTTGATGATGAACTACACAAAATAGAGAGAAGAAACAACCGAAGACATTCATAAACACTTCTCACGGGAGAAATCAGATTTCTTTACGCCTAACCACAAATTTGTAAGGGGAAGTAGCATTTATTTATTTGCAAGGGGAACAAAACAATTAATAAAATTAATACTAAATTAAATAAAGCTTTTACTTTTGTAATATAAATATATCCAGTTAATTTAACAAATAATGTAACACAAAGTGCATTATGAAAATTATACGGTAATTAAATTTTCTATTATTTAAACGTTTTTTTATTGTATTTTATCAATAATTTTTAAAATTTTTTTTATCGGATACAAGTTTTAAAGAACTGACTACTTATATGGTCTGTCACTCTCAATGCCAATATATCATATCCGGAATCTGTTGATTTCGTTGTTTTGAGCACCAAAATGTGTCGTCAGCGCTAAAGAGCGCTCTTCATCAAATCATGAACACTTACTTACTTAGTCGTTCCCCTTCTACTGTGAGGTGTAGAGGTTTGGAAGAGAGGGCGCCAGACTATCCTATCGGCTGTCTTCCTCCTGGCCTGGATCCATTCTAGCCCTCTGTCCTTTAAAGACTATCTAATGTTGTCCTCCCAGCGGACTCTGGGTCGTCCTGGGGGTCTGGATCCCAGGCTCGTTGTTTCCCATGCTTGTCGTGGTAGCCGATCTTCTCCCATTCTGCAGACATGGCCAAACCATCTTAGTTGGGACTGTTCTACTTGGGTCTGCAGGGGTTGGGATTTTAGGACTTGACGTATCGTCTGGTTGCGGACCATGTCTCTTCTTGTTACTTCACCCACCTTCCTCAGATACCTCATATCTGAGGTTTGGATCTGGCTTTTATGGGTTGTAAAATCATGAACACACTGTATATAAAAATAAAAACAACAAAAGACATCCCATACAAATATGTTTACGACATGCGCTCTTATTTATACGCACGGACATAAATATTACAATGGTGGAGGAACAGTCGTTTTAGATAAACATGACTAAGGTCATTGTCTAAGTTTATTTTTGGATGTTTTTGTTGTTGTTGCACAGTAAAGACACCACTGCATTCCGGGAAAACCCATAGGTACTCTGTCTCCTTCAGGCAACGTGATGGTTCCATGAACCACTAAGTCAATGATGATCAATACTCACACACAAGGTCAAGTATTTACAAATATCTCCAAACGTTTACAATGATTGTCAATATTCACACACAAGGTCAAGTATTTACAAACATCTTCAAACGTTTACAATAATGATCAATATTCACAAACAAGGTCAAGTATTTACAAACATCTCCAAAAGTTTACAATGATGATCAATACTCACTCATAAGATCAAGTATTTACAAAGATCTCCAAACGTTTACAATGATGGTCAATACTCACACACAAGGTCAAGTATTTACAAACATCTCCAAAATGTACAATGATGATCAATACTCACGGAAAGGTCAAGTATTTACAAACATCTCCAAACGTTTACCGCTACTGTTTTTATTTAAATATAATACCTGGATTAACACTGTGCTTTATAAAAGAATTAAACAGAGTCTTCCCATGATGCATACCTTAGATCTGTCAAATCTTATCTCCTCTGCGATCTCTCTATCATCATCATCATTCTCCCTTGGCCATTGACTGACATGACAAAGCAGTCTCCGGCCATCACACCTTGCGGCGTCATAGGGCAACAAGAAATTATCCATTGTTCCGTTACACCTAACGGCGTTTATTGGTACAACAGATTATTAATTGTTGTTTCTTTGATCATTGACAAGCAAGCGGATGATCTGTCCGCTGTGCCCCGAACTTGCCCTCGTGTGTACTCTATGTTTGTCGCCATAAAACCATTTCACTATGCCAGTAAGACGTCCGTCCAGCCAAAATTTGATTCGGGACCGAAGGTCCGCGAAAAAAGGACAGCCCTTAATCCATTCATGCGCGTCACTTAAACATTTTGAATCAATACATCATCGTCACACAAATTTAGTGTCGCTAGCGCTGACAAGTGTTGTAACTCAATTTATGAAACAGAACGTTTCACATAATATCGCAGACAAACGTGTCAACGACCAGTGCACCTATAGATATAAGACATTTAAGTCGTTACTGTTACAACACCAACTTATGCCGGCTTATGTTTGGCTGTAAAATATTTTTTATTTCTTTGTTCTTCGTGATTTTATAGAAAGGTCCTAATATTACCACGAAATTTGTAACCCGCAGCAACCACATTCAATGTTTCAAATATGTTGTGGTGTACTGGCAATGGTAAACTGATTCTCAGCCATACGCGTTCTAGAATAAGCTAAACAGTATAGTACTGGAGACACCTTTCATTATGGTGTCTAGGCCTTATACAAGCAGATTATCTTATTCGTTTAGGTGCAGCCATATGTATATATATATATATATATATATATATATATATATATATATATATATATATATATATATATATATATATATATATATATATATATATATATATATATATATATATATATATATATACGAAGCACATTAAAAACGCACCATATTTAAATAGGAACAGAGTGTGAAATCGTAATTATATGTGTACAAGTTTACATATTTGGAATCTTTATTCATTTTCCTATGAATCCATGCTGGTCACTAATTTGTACATTTGATTGTTATGAAATTCATTGCATTCTGTGCAGGCAAGGGAGAAAACCAAAAATACAAAAAAATGCACGTGCGTTATCCTGCTGGAGAAGCTGCAAGTCTGGATAAATTGTGAACGAAGGAGCAACCAGTGCATCCAGAACCTCATCTCGATATGTCACAGCATTAACATTTCCACGGAAGACGTGAAGAGGCAAGCGATGGTGGAAATGACTGAATCAAATGTGAATACTGCCACCTCGAAATCGGTTGACAAGCAATCTGCAAAAGCGCTCTTCAAAAATCCGCATACGTCCATCTGCAAAGGATATGTTGAATTGTTCTCGTCTGTGAATAGGACAGCATTCCACTGGTCTAGTCCATCTGATATGTTGCTTTTGCAAACGATGTCTGTGAGTCAAGTTTGGCCCAACATAAGGTCGTCTTGCAGTAAGGCCTGTATCTCTGAGTCGTCGTATGACTGTCATTCGAGAGACTTGCCCATTACTACCCACTATTGCTCTTGCTGTTTGACTTGCCGGGAGAGTCAATTCCTTAGGTGACTCAGCACAATATGACGATCTTGCGCAGGGGTAGTAACTCGTGGTTGGCCACTCCGAAGTCTATCCCGGGCACTGCCAGTGGTTCCGTAACGTTCATTGAGACGTACAATAGTGCTGTGGTGGCAATTCATCCTTCTGGCAATGGCCCGCGAGCTCATTCCGGTCTCCAACATACCAATGGCTCGTTGGCGGTCGTTTTCAGATAGTCGTAACATTTCAAGCACATGTACTGGGTGTTTTGTCTCAACGGCCTTTTTATACCGAGTATACTGCCACAACGCGTACACATTTTCAGGGTCATAGCTGTTGAGAATCGTGTTGCACGTGTAACTTTCATCGTTTTCATGTAGTCTGTACACACACCCATGGGTTGAATCTTGCACTTTCCATTCCAGCAGCCATTCGCTCTCTACCTCATGGCAAACACGGGGAAAATCCATTCCCACACTTTTTTTTGCCAGCTTCTCGGCATCAGTATATATAATAGTGGTGCGTTTTTAATGTGCTTCAGTATATATAGCAAATTCTGTCTGTCTGTTACCTTAAAACTCGAGAACGGCTGAACCGATTTTGACGCGGTTTTCTCAAGCGTACTCGGCATGTCTCCGTATAAAGATTTAAAGATATATATATTTAATTCGATAAGGCGGCTAGACTTTAAGAGCAATATCGAAACAATGTAAGATGGACTTTTAGGGTTTAATAGTTCTACTAAAAAGTCCGTGATGGCATATACCCCAGAAAAATAGATAACTCACAATAAGGATTTTTTTTTTTTTCATTTTGTTGGCTGGAGTTTGGCGTTTAACTTCCTTGTCCAGTGTCGTAGATTTTAGATAGGAGAATTAAGACTTGGGTTGGTCCCTTCTGAATAGGTTGGAATGAGTGATAGTCACAGTGTGAGATAGAATTACAAAAAATAGATTTCCACGAGTGAGGTGGTAGAATAGTGATAGAGGCTGTCTCTGAGAGCGGAAAATCTTCTCTCTCTCTCTCACCTATCATCTACGACAGATCTAAAGTAGTCAGACAGTCAAACACATATATATTAACTATATATATATCCACTCACGTGCATGCACATTCAAGTGACGACAGGTAGACACACAGACGTGGGAAACTATAATAAATGATTATATAGATATTCTAGAACGAGCTTACTAACGCACTGATTAGTTCCAAGAGAAAAACTTTAATTATCATTTAAAATTTCTTCACAACACATAGACATTACATCAAAACATATATAAATAGTCATAATATATCAAGAGAATGCTACAAGGATGATAGCCCCGTTATGATATTAACTCTAGGTTTAGCCCACAGCCCCGTTATGAGACAGATGATGGCCCAAAGAGTCACAAATACATATGGTTAGGGTCTAATATTTCTTCCCCTTTAAGGTATGAACAGACTGGATACTCTGATCTAGTATAAGGGAATATATAGATATATAGTTAGCAATACCTTGCATAAAGAAATGTTACAATTGTGAGTGAATCAACAAAGAACATCCCTCAGTCTACTTTCACTCAGTTCTTTCATCAGGGCCCTGTCGTGCGTTTCTCACTTTCTTACCCTATAACTTGCCGTTGTTCACCGTCTGGCGCACGCTATGACACAATCTGTTTTATCGTTTGGTGAAGCGAATACCCAGCTCTGCAGATCTTGGTTTATCCAATTTGTCCGGGGAGCGTTCTCTTCAGGCGATAAGTTTATTCAGATTTTAAGTTAGTGTCACTTGAATCAGTTTTGGATAAGCAAGTTTAAACGGGCACACAGAGTCAAAAAAACACGAGGGTTCCCTTAATTTGGAAAGACAGTCTTGGTTCACTATACACTCTCTCAATACTTGTCGGGAATATTAATGTTACTTCTTGTAATGATTCTCGCCGCTAGGCAGCATGTATATTTGAGTTTGTGGAGCAATATGAACTGGCTCAAAAGCCCAGTATATATTTCTAGTCTTTAGAAACCGTTAGTAGGATGGGTATTACTGTCTATCTCTGATGGCACAGGCACTGTCAGACCAGTGTTACTTGAAAAAACAACCCCACGCTGTTCAAGATAGGAAATGTCTATGCTACTCACAAGTATGTCTCTTTACTACTAAACGCCGGCAAGTTCTGGGTCACCCCAGTATTCACTACATAAAATCGAAAAAGCACATATAAAATAATTATACATACTATGTATAAGGATATAACTTATATTTTAAACTGCACGCGTAGAGCTTATCATTTAACACTTCCCGTGAGATAAGTTATATTATAAAATAAATTATCATGAATTTGAAATACATATAAATATATTTCGTCAATACTCATGAGACATCTAGCAGTTATAAGTTAGTTTAGAAAATATATCTCGACTGAGTAGTTAGCAGTTAAATTAAATTCATTATGGCTACATGTTTGTTAAGCTAGAAATATAATTTATCCTGCTTTCCACTGTAACTCGTCGACTAAAGAATATAACAAACTATTAAAATAATCACTCTGCACACAGAACTAGTTTAAAATGAAATAAGCGACTTAACACTTTAAACACTTCACAAAATACTAGAATATAGTATATAATATTTTACCTCACACAGAACTACAGGTAGTCGCACCACTTAAGAATTATATGCTTATATATATGGAAGTCTAGAAGTTCGACAAATTGTCGAAACAAACTGAGAACTTCGCTATACAGCTTATACTGTTCCGAGCGACCTGTCTACTGCGAATTTAAGAGTGAGAATGAAAAAAAAGTTTCAAACTCGGGCCAATATCTTAAAATTAGACAAAGGGCCCCAACTTATTTCGCCAAGCAAAATTATCTCCCCTACTCCCAACACTTACGTCAGCTTAACGCGTGTCGTAACTGCCACCTACTGACCGAGATGTACGCGTGTCAGTTGCAACTCTCAGACAACCGTCTGCAGCGCGGAGCGCAATTTCACACTTCGCCGGACTATCCCGACGAAAACTCACGCAGTTGCTGCAAAAGGTAGACAATTCGTCTGCCTGTCATGTCCAACGGAGCGAATTTCTCACACTCCAGGCCCATAAATCTGGTCGTTCAGCGCTCTGACCGGGGAAACTGCAGACGTATGTCTGGCGTGAACCGTATATTCACAGCTATGGTTCGACCGGCAGAGACTGACATCTATGTAATCGAGTTTCAGTCAGCATGAGAAAGAAAGACGGTAAAATTTCGAATAGGAAAAGAAAATATTATTCGCAAACTAACGAATGCGAAAAAATTATATATAAGAAAAAGGGTAAAGAGTGACAGAAAAAATTAGAGGACCCGAGTGGAAGAAAGAGGAAAATGTAGACAATTTATAGAACATAACTCCCTATGTGACAGGACGTCCCCCCTTAAGATATGGAAGCACTCCATGTCTACGTTATGGAAATAAATTTCCTATATCCGTAGCTTCAGGGTGTCTGTCCTCTTCCCTCTCATCTCCCCCCACCATCTCTGTCCAATTCCTACTCAAGTCTACTCCCAAAGTTTCCTTTCTCTGGAATGTCTCCCATGCGCGCTTGAAAGAGCGTCGCCGCTTCTGACATTTTTCAAAGATTTCCTGTGATTGCAGTGGAGTTTCCCTGCATCTATCGTCATCTTCGTCAGTTTTGGCGATCGTCAGGAGATGGTCGGAGGTCGGCCCAGGTCTTTCCAAGTATCTCTTTAAGAGATTTAAATGGAAAACCTTCTCCTTTCCTTGAATAGAGATCTGGTAGTTAGCCTTAGAAATCTTTTTCAGGACGGTAAACTACCCTAGCCATCCGATCTTCAGTTGGTTGTTTCCGGTAGAAAGTAACACCAAAACTTTCTCTCCTGCTTCCAGTTCTCTTTCTTTCGCGACTTTCCTGTATCAGTTAGCGTGCTTTGTGCGTGCTCGCTTAAAGTTTGTCGTTGCTAGGTCCCACCCTAGTTTCAACCTTTCCTTTAAAACCGACACATATTTACTTGCTGAGACAACTGTCCCATCCGCCTTCTCGTCTGTCAGAGACTGAAGTAAGGCTTCAAGCGGGCCCTTAATGGGTCTGCCGAATAAGAGTGAAGCTGGCGGAAATCCTGTGGAAGTATGAGGAGATTCTCTGTAGCCAAATAAAGCTCCAGGAATACAAAGATCCCAATCTTCAGGTTTCACTTGTGCCAGTTTACTTAGCATCATGTTGAGGTTTCCATTAGCACGTTCCACGAGCCCATTTCCGGCCGGAGTATATGGCTTAGCGTAGATGGTTTGTATGTGTGGCTGTGAATGTATGATAGGAGATATACCGAGACAACACTGATGTGTGAAAAGAGATACACCGAGAAGAGATTGATAGGAAATACCCGTTCTACCTGTTTTGTACACTTAGGTAGGGAATTCAGTATGATATCTCTATACATGTCAATATTGCGTGAAATGTCAAACACTATTTCATATTTCAAAATTTCTATTGTACTACAGTGGAAAAACAATTGATCTTCTGTCTCCTGTGTGTTGGTGTTACATAATTTGCATTTTGGGATGTTTCTCCATTGTGCAACAAGTTTTTGCCTAATGGGTGTCATGCTATATAATAATCTAAAGGTGACTTCCTTTGCGGATGGAGCAACTGGTAACTCGTGCAGTCTTCTAAAAATAGGTTGATTATCAGTTATGAAATAATTGTACCCACGTTTTATCTTTGTCACTAATGATGGTTCATGACTTCAGACTTGCCTCTCTATTATTTTACTACGAACATTATAACTAGACCACAAGGTATTTTATATTTGGGCATGCATGCAAAATAAAAGTAATATAGATATGAATGTAGAGTCATATAAAAACCAAAAGCCAACGACAACAACAGTTATTAACAATATCTTACAAAAACACGCAGAAGTGCTATAAGACCACGTGACGACTGCCTGACAACAGTAAAGAGACGAAACTGACATGTAAAATTTCCACATATCAAAATCATATAGGCTACCAAATATGTTTCTTCGCAGCGTAGTACTAAGTAATACAAGATAAGTCAAATAGAAAGAGAAATAAATTGAAAAAAAAACCATTAATGGACATGTGTACTTGTGACGGAATTAACAGACTAACACTGAAAATATGAAAGCAGCGTCTACATGGCACGCGCTCATCGTCTGTGGTGCTCAAGAGTTATGGGACATGTCAAGTCAGGTCACGTGTCATATTAGTGTACGTCAGTCACGTGGTCCATTATTACGAAAGATATAAGGCCATTTCTCAACAAAGTTTAATAATTATTTTTTCGAATTTATAATTTCCATCTTTCAACTTCTTGATTTCCATGTTTACACAATGGGCTGATCACCTGTTTGTCAAACATTTTGATTGCATGTTTTGCGCGGGAGCCTTGTGCTCTTTGGGTGACCTCTACACTCTGTTTACGGGGTACAAGAGGTTCCGATTAAGAAAGAAAGAAAAAGATGTCCATGTTTATTATTTCTTTTATGTCTTTTACGTATATTTTGTCTTGTCTAACACAAATAAAATTGTGTCACTGTGGTATCAACACTAATGCTGACATACAGGTTCTGTATAAGTATTAAGACACGTACACACTTATGCACACATTAGCTGTGAAAAAAAAATTATGGTTGAAAGCCTAACCAAAACGGTACTACAAACAGCCACTGAGTCTATTAGGAGAGAGACAAGATAGAATTACAAACCATGTTGAACTGAAGAACTACAAAAGTTTGATGATGAACTACACAAGATAAAGACAGAACAGAATTACAAATCATTTTGAACTACAAAAGCCCTTATGATGAACTACACGAAATAGAGAGAAGAAACAACCGAAGACATTCATAAACACTGGTCACGTGAGAAATCAGATTTCTTTACGCCTAACCACAAATTTGTAAGGGGAAGTAGCATTTATTTTTTTTGCAAGGGCAGCAACGCAATTAAGAAAACAAATAAAAAATTAAATAAAGCTTTTAATTTTACACATTAAATATATCCAGTTAATTTAACAAATAATGTAATACGTACAAAGTGCATTATGAAAATTATACAGTAATTAAGTTTTATAATATTTAAATGTTTTTTATTGTATTTTATCAATAATTATTAAAAACTTTCTATCGGATACAAGTTTTAAAGAACTGACTACTAATATGGTCTGTCACTCTCAATGCTAATTATTATATAAAACGGACTACATGATTTCGTTGTTTTGAACACAAAAATGTGTCGTCAGCGCCAAAAAGCGCTCTTCATCAAATCATGAACACTTACTTACTTACTTAGTCGTTCCCCTTCTACCGTGAGGTGTAGAGGTTTGGAAGAGAGAGCGCCAGAATATCCTATAGGCTGTCTTCCTCCTGGCCTGGTTCCATTCTAGCCTTCTGTCCTTTAAAGACTGTCTAATGTTGTCCTCCCAGCGGACTCTGGGTCGTCCTGGGATTCTGGATGCCTGGCTCTTTGTTTCCCATGCTTGTCGTGGTAGCCGATCTTCCCCTTCTCTGCAGACATGGCTAAACCATCTTAGTTGGGACTGTTCTACTTGGGTCTGCAGGGGTGGGATTTTAGGCCTTGATGTATCGTCTGGTTGCGGACCATGTCTCTTCTTGTTACTTCAACCACCTCCCTCACATACCTCATTTCCGAGGTTTAGATCTGGCTTTTATGGGTTGTAAAATCATGAACACACTGTATATAAAAATAAAAACAACAAAAGACATCCCAGACAAATGTATTTACGACACGCGCTTTTATTTATACTTCTTCTTTCTTTGATCATTAGCCGCCGACCGTCAAAGCAGTCAGTGGCCATTACGCCTGGTGGCGTCTTGTAGGGCAACAACAAATTGATTCCACTTTGCTCGGTCGGCGGCCATCCTTCGTACAGTTCCCCAACTCTGGTTCATTCTTTGCATCTCAGCCACCAAAGTCCACTGCCAAGTTGTTTTTGATCGGCCTCTCTTTCGTTCTCCTTCAGGGGTCCATAGCAAAGCTGTTCTTGTGATGGCATCGGGGTCCCTTCTGAGGACATTGCCAACCCAGCACCAGCGTCTGCCAGCTATGATGGTGTGCAAGTCCTCTTGCTTGCTCCGAGTAAGCAGATCTTTGTTCTTGATGGTATTCGGCCAAAAGATTCGGTGAATTTTTCTTAGGCATGTTGTGTGAAAAGAGAACAATTTCGACATTTCCTTCTCTGTAACTCTCCAGTATTCCGCACCATAGAGACGCACAGAAAGCACACAGCTCTGATATAATCTTATTATTGTGCTTGTGCTATACTGAGAGGACTTCCAGATGTTGGTTAGACTAAAAAAGGCTGTTCTTGCTTTGTTGATTCTGTTGTTGATGTCTTTACTTGCTCCGCCGGCCGGTGTTACTATGCATCCTAGGTAAGTGAAGGTGTCTGTCTGTTTCAGTTGCTGATTCCTTACTGATATGGGCTCAGGGCTGCTCACATTGCGCGTCATGATCTCTGACTTCTTTAGATTGATGTTCAAGCCCACCTGCTGGCTATGTTAATTAAGTCTATCCGTTTTTTCCTGGATGTGTTGATTCGAATGTGCTAGCAGTTCAATGTTATCTGCATATTCCAGATCTTCCAATGTAGAAAATGTACTCCATCTTATTCCTCTTGGACTGCCCTCTGCTGTCTGGCGCATCACCCAGTCTATGACTGTTAAAAATAGAGTGGTTGATAAGGGGCATCCCTGTGCTACTCCTGTCTTCACCTCGAAGGATAAGTTGGTCTGCCCACCACTACACCTAAAGTTGGCATAGAGGCTTTTTATGATTGACACTATGCAGCTTTGAATTCCATAAGCCCTCAGTATTTTCCATATCCTGTCCCTATGTGTACTGTCGAAAGCATTTTTAAAATCAACGAAATTAATGTACAGCTGTCTTTGCCATTCTGAGCTCTGCTCTATAATGTTCCTGAGGGCAAATATATCATCAACACATCTTCTGTTTTTTCTAAATCCTGCTTGTTCTTTCCTCAGTTTGTTGTCTACTGCTTTTGAAATTCTCTGTATAATTATCCTGCCTAGTATTTTGCTGGAAACTGAGAGAAGTGTGATTCCTCTCCAATTATTGCAGCCTGCAAGATCTCCCTTATTGGGCAATTTGTCAATTATTCCTGTATTCCACTCCGTTTGTGTTGTCCCTGTTTTCCACACTTGTGCAAATAGTGGTTCTAATAGTTCTGCTGCTAGCTCAGGGTTTGTCTTAAATAGCTCTGCTTTTAAGTTATCATGGCCAGGATTTTTTTCCATTCTTTAACACTTTGATTGCTGTGATGATTTCTTCTTTTCGTGGAATGTCTGTATTAATATCTAGATCGTTTTCAGCCTAAGTAACATTTAATTGTGTCTCTGGTGGTTCCTTGTTCAGAGTTTCTCTGAAATGCTCTGCCCATCTTGTTTCCTGTACCTCTGCTGTCGTGATGAGATTTCCTTTCTTATCTCTTACTAATGTAATATTGTTTGCACCTCGTTTTCCACTGATGATCTTAGTTATTTTGTATACTGTGCTTTGTTCATTTCTCAGTGCTGCCTCTTCTGCCTGTCTTGCAAGATCGTCTAGGAAATTCCTTTTGTTGGCTCAGGTTTGGCGTTTAACTTCCTTTTCCAGCTGACTGTACTGTTCGCTATATAGTTGCTTTAACCTGGGGGACTTCGCTTCTGTTTTCTTTCTTTTCATTTCCTTTTTCATCGTTATGGTGTTAAATGTTTCTGGTGTTATCCAGTCTTGCTTCTTCCTTTCCTTGAATCCCAAGCAATATATATATATATATATATATATATATATATATATATATATATATATATATATATATATATATATATATATATATATATATATATATATATATATATATATATTAGGTCACATGTTAGTAATAAAGTGTGAAATGTAAGTCACAACTTGCGCCAATCCTAGCTCACAGACGTTTTGCTCAGATGAATAAAAGAGACTCGAATCGGCCTCTTACACGCGTCTGGGACCTTGTTAATTTAATTTCCCCTCTCTGACTTCATGAGCGTTCTTTCAATTTCCTCAGTCCCGGTTTCCTTATTTAAAATGCTAGAGATTTCCTGTGCTATATTGTAAGTCCTCATAAATACTCCAATAAAAGGTGTCCGGTATGTTAAGAAGGAATTCTGACTCTTATTCTTCCCTGTAGCAAGGTCTGGTATCTTGGCGATCGATTTCTCAAGTGAAATAGCTTGAGAAAATGGTCAGATTATACTCGCTGCCTTCCCACGCATTTGTTATGCGCGCCTCAAAAGGATCAGCCAATCTGATTTGAATATGTTGCATGACTCAGTTAATGCAAAATTTCAAACATTACTTTTCTGAAAATAGGCTGTACACATCCGCTTGCTCTTGGGTACAAACTTACCAACATGTCTGTAAACTCATATAACAACGTGTTCCCAATGTAACCATCATTACTTTTATCAGAAAGTAATCTCTTATCTGTGTCTGTCCATCAGTTGTCTCTCCGTATTCCAAGCTTTGGTGATTAGCGCACCCGTGTCTTATCAGTGATTAAGCACTGCGCTGAGGCGATTTACGTGTTAATCTGTATACTGAAATCGCTGCGCCCACAACAGCCAACATGGTTAGGTCGCTGCCACTCCTTGCAACAGATGGAGAAATAAGTAACAACGTTAGAGAAGGGTGTAAGAAGGAAAATACATAATATCTGCTACACATAGCAGAAAAGGAAAGAAAGAAAGTGCGACAAATGAAAGCCCACAATAAAATCAGTATTACAAATGTACCGATACTGCCGGAGTGAAACAAAGATCGATAGGGCCTCCCCGTTCTGTCACAATGTTCTTTTAGTGTGGCCAAACTTCTGGCAGTTTAAGCATTGAATTGCTGGTGGAATGTAAGCTTCTGTTTTAATTTTAGTACTGCCACTGAAGAAATGTGATGGGATTTCTCGTCCCTCTAATATAACTATTATTACAGTGTAAGTTCCTAATTTCTATGATATCATTTCTAGTTTAAGAATCCTACATTTTGGATTTTCTGTTTGTAGTCTAGTTATTATTTCTTCCTCTGGAACTGTCACAGGAATTCCTTTAATTACACATTTCCTGGTTTCTTTGACTAATTCTAGCCTAGCTTTAATGCTGTGTGCCAATTCTACTTGAACAGGACTTACTTCAATTTGTTTTATTAAAGGTTTTGACTTTACAGTCATGTTCATTGTGAGTATTATGTCATAATTTGTTCTTTTTATGTGTGTTATTGACCTTTTGTCTATAACAGTTTCTAGTACATTGATGATCTTACTGTCTGGTAATGCTCTAATACTTACCACTTTGCCACTGATTTGAAAAATCCTTAACCTTGGGAGGTTTTGTTCAACTTTATGAGTAGGCCTATTGATTTGTTGGTCATTCATATGGTTCTCAACACCCTTATTCTTTGAATCAATGTTCAGATTATTGGTTTTATCTATCATTTTACTCTGACATCTTCCTTTTTTTCTTAATTGTTTCCTTTGAAGCTTCTATCTTGTGTCCTTCCTTTTCTCCATTTGTATTCCAGATTTCCCCTTGATCATCATTCTGTGAGTCAGCTTGTACTATTTAAGCCCATGATTTTCTGGAGATAATACCTGTCTTCAATATTGTTACAGCTGCCATGTCTTCTAGAATAATTTTCCTTATTTAACTTTAAATGTGATATCCTACGCCCGAGGCATGGTACTTGAAGAAAAAGAAGAGGATTCCCCACGAGTGGTTTCCCTTTTAACGACCTGGTTTATCATTCTTCGAAGAGACGCATTATCATTATCATCACCTTTCAGATCCCATGAGAGCAAAAGCCTTCAACAACCTTGACCTTCCTGTCTTGTGCCATCATCTGCAGGTCTATCCATGTCTTCTTCATTCTCTTCATGTCTGTTTTCAGTTTTCTTCTGCGTGTGTTCCATGTGGTCTTCTTCTATCTCTCTTACCCTGAAGACAGATTCCAGAACAAGGACTACTTGTTAATCAACAGGTTTCCTCAGTTTGTGTCCTATCTATCTCCAACGTCTTCTTCTCATCTCTTGTTCCACTGGCACTTGTCTGGTTCTTGTCATCAGTTCCACATTAGTGATCTTGTCATACCACTTCAATCCTTCTATTCTATGCTAGCCTCCATTTATGAAAGTCTGTAGCTTTTTGATTGTTATTTTTGTTGTTCTCCATGTTTCACAGCCATACAATAGGACTGACTTCTCATTTTAATTGAAAATCTAATTTTTTCTGTGTTGGACTAGGTTTAATTTCTCTTCTTCTTTGATCCTTAGCCCCTGACTGACAAAGCAATTAGTGACCATCACCCTTAGTGCCGTCTTGTAGGTCAACAACAAACTGTTCCCATTGTGTTCTGTTGGTGGGCATCCTTCGTGCCGTGCCCCAACTCTCGTTTATGCTTTACATCTCGGCTTTCCAATGTTCTTCTCCAGGTTGTCTTTGATCTGCCTCTCTTTCGCCGTTATTTTGGAGTCCATAGCATAGCAGTTCTAGTGATAGTGTCAGGGTCCTTTCTGAGGACATGGCCAACCCAGTTCCAGCGTCTGCCTGCAATGATGGTGGGAAAGCCTTTTTGACTGTACGGTGTAAGTAGTTCCTGGTTGGAGATGGTATTCGACCAAAAAATTAGAAGATATTTTCCTTAGGCGGGTTGTGTAGACAGAGGACAATCTGGACATTTCCTTTTCTGTTACTCTCCAGCACTCCACGCCACACACAAGTACAGAAAGTGCTCCACTCGAATAATCTTAATTTGGTGTTTGTGCTTGTTACCGGACGAAATGTTTACAGAGGTTTTGTTCTTAGCAGTACACACTGGCCGCACGGGCTAGTGATAGAAGTAGGTCGCGGGTTCTGCAATATAATCTGAGAAGACTCAAGCCACGCCCACACAGGGCTATTTATGGATATGGGTTACTACCGTCACACCTGCTGTTATCTTACCGAGTTTAGAATGTCTTAGTGAGTGTGTGTAGGTACATTCACACACAACACATGTACGCACATCAGAGGCATGGAGCGTTGAAACTACAGGTGACAGTTAATGACGGTTTATTACACCACAACACGTTAACATCGAACACACATAGTCAAATTACAGTTCACAATAATACAGTACTCCACTTCTCAGAATCATCAAGATACTACAATATCAATGGCCTCCTTAAAGATACTCCTCACATCAATGCTATAATATAATAATGGATCCTTTAGCAAACGGTCATCATTACCGTGCGAACAACGTAAATGTCCGCCTTAAAGATACTCCTCACATCAGCGCTATAATATAATAATGGATCCTTTAGCAAACGGTCATCATTACCGTGCTAACAACATAAATGTCCTCCTTAAAGATACTCCTCACATCAGCGCTATAATATAATAATGGATCCTTTAACAAACGGTCATCATCACAGTGCTACAATGTAAATATGGCCTCTTCAAAGATACTCTTCACATCAGCGCTATAATAATATAATAATGGATCCTTTAGCAAACGGTTATCATCACCGTGCTACAATGTAAATATGGCCTCCTCAAAGATACTCTTCACATCAGCGCTATAATAATCTAATGAGTCCTACTAGCAATTTCTCACAAGACTGCACACCCGGCAGTTTGCAATAATCTCGCCTTCACTCATCTCCGCGCGATTATATAACAATATAAGTTAATGGATCCCTACATCTCAAAATACACACAATACTGCACACCCGGCAGTTTGCAATAATCTCACCTATTATCATGTCTTCACATATCAAAATTATCCTCTCTCAGGAAATAATGGCCTACACAAATCATGGCCTCTTATCTTCAGCACTGTACAGGCATACCATCGAAAACACACAAGGGATGACCACTTCGGTCCATACCCAAAAATTGACTGCCCCCCGGGATCACACATCTCCCGCCTAAACCATCACGAGACTCGGCTGTTTACAAAACACAGCTCAGTCCACACACCTGCACGGGCTAGCCACAAAAAGCTAAACACCCGTACCTCAAAACAGTTCAGAGTGAATACATCTACACAATTGAACTGACCAGCGTTCACACGCTTTCTAACTTTCTAAACTTCTCGACCATACGAGAGAATTCCCCTATCACAATTTAACCTAACATCAAAGACACTCAAGCAACATAACTCAAAATCTAATCTGTTTACCAAGCACTTTTCAGGATCACTTCCCTTCCATAAGATCTACTCTCTACAGTTTGCCACACCGCCCGGGAAAAAAAATGATTCTATCATTTTTTTGAAAATTTAAGTCCCAAAAATTTAAAGGTTAATGAAATTATATCATACGCTTTTAAAAAAAATGTACCTATGACAATCAAAATAGTGCATCTACAAAAAATATCAGCAATAAATGTAAAATAACAACTAAAGGATCCAACATAATCATGCAAACATACTAAAATTAATCTAATACAAAACCAAACTAAGTACATTTAGTACAAGAAACAACCGATAGTAAGTGAAAGAACAAGATCAAGCAAAAGAAGAATGATCTGTAGTAAAGGAAAGTAAGAAATCGGAAAATGAGAAACAATCAACAATAGCACATAATAACCATTAAGTAAAACAATTCCATGTAAAATAAATACAAATTTCCCTACTAATTACATTATATTAAATTGTATAATTAACTTAACAATACAACGAATGAAAGTATAAGTATCGAAAGAAGAAGAAGTATATAAGTAGAATGAAGAGAAACGAAGATGTAATACGGAAGTATAAACAAGATATGAACACATATCAAAAAGACAACAGAAAGATAGAATAAAATGAAGAATAGTCACCAAAGTTGGATGGAAAAGCAAAGGCATGAACGCAGAGAAAGTCAATAACAAAACATACTAATAAAAGTTCAGATCAGACAACTATTTCAAAAATAAATACAAACATGATCGCAAGGCACAAAACAAAATGTCAAAGTATACCTAAACTACCATCACAAAAAGAATAGTTTATGACTAAACAAAGCCTAATAAGTAATTTAACTAAGTTACAAAAGTTATACATAACTAAAATAAGTTATAGACATCACACAAACAAATAATAGCATTGCGATAACTAAGTTCGACCTAACGCACAGTCAAGCGCTAAATAAAAATACATCATAATATCAAACAAAACAACTTTTCAACGAAGTAATATCCCACTACATATCAATCATAGCGCATAGTCAAGCGCTGGGCACACACAAAAAATAAATTACAATGCCAACCAAAAAATACAATTTTTTCTCAAAATTACCATACAAAATATTTCAGAACGATAAGTTATCAAAAATAAAATTATTATTTTTTTAAGTAATTCAAAGTTATAACTAATAAACCAACAATGAAATTAGCTTTCAACAAAATGAGAGAAACATAAAATATCCTATCTCTAAACAAACACTTAAATCAAAACATGTAAGTTTTTTTTTTTCAAAAAAAAAAAGTCACAAAAAAGATAACTTGGAAAAACACACTGTCGTCTGTATACCAACTTTCAAGTATATAAACATAACCATTAAAAATATCTGCAAAAACAAACAATAGGTTTTTTTTTTTAATATTTATCAAATTAATCTGCTGCAAAAAATGTTGAAAATCGTATTATTTAAATACTAGGTACTATGCTCTGACAAAATCAGTGTTTTACCATATGTTAACAATTCAAATAGAAGATCACTTCTGAAACATGCAAGATAATTTTATAAAATCACATTTCACAAATCTGCTGCATAACAATAAAATTCATATAATATCTGTATGTTAATACCATGTAAAACAATTATGGTATCAAAAAGATAATTTTAAAAATTCAAATTAGAAAATAAAGTTACACTCATGACTGTCTATGAAAGTGACTATAACATCGTCCCAGTAAATGAGTTTGTGCATAGGGCTGGCAATCTCATCATGACAAAAACTATCCTAACAATTACAGCTGCAAAAAAAATTATAAAGATAAATGATTATGATCCAAATGAGCACAGGTTTGTAACTAACGTGTATAAATATAAACCGCTCACTGCCTTCATCAAAACTACATACAAATCATTACCAACAAACATGTTACACATAATCAAAACATAATAGTATACAAATGGCATAAAAATTGACTGGTACATTATCGAAACAGTCATATATGTCACACACAAATAAATATATATATATAGCAATCAAATGATGCATAAAGATGAACATCATAATGTATTAAAGAAATTACTAATATTTTAATACAACAGCATATAATATACTATATATAGAATATAATAACATGTACTACAATAAAAAAAAAATCAAACGCAAAAATCTCCCGACGTTTTGTAAACATGTCCTGACTCTCAAAAGGTAACACATCCAATGCTCAGTTAGACGCTGTCAGGTTCCGCTTGAATGCATACATACGAGCGCAAAGGTGACCTACATTCTTCACCGATAATGTCAACAGGAGCGCTGACTCATCGCAAAGTCGAATGCTGCGAGACAATACAAATGAAAATCTCTATTATAATCATCTGTGAGATTTAATGATGAAAAACGGAAAGTCAATTTGACAATTACCTAACCCTTTTTGTGGTTGTGCAAATTCCTGGCCCATTTTTACACATCAGCAAGCCTTCCTGTAACGTGTAGACACCACAGAAGGCTTAGAGATAACTTGACCGTAACTGAAGGTCGTCACTGTGGTAGGCTGAAAAAATACTACATTCACAAGAACGAGGTACTCTCTTAAGATTACAAGCATGACAAGCAATAGTATTCAAGACCTTATTACCCTTCTTATCACATTGATTGTTAATAATTTTGCTCTCATGTGGAGCACAGTTAACCTGGTTGCGATTTCTATTATTGCTGTTGAGAGCATTGTTATTTGCTCTATTGAAACAGTTATAACGACTTAAATCACAGTTAGCATAATTGCGACTAACATCTCTTCTTAGATAATAATGTCCACCAGATAGAACTTGCTTTTTAGCAGAAAAATTATTACCGGATTGATAGCCTTTCATATAATTATTTCTATTATAATTTCTAAAACTCTCAGGACCAAAATGTTGAGATCTGTCAAATTGTTTCTTGGTTTTAGGAGAAGAAACGTTACTATATGAAGAACTCCCTTGGTACATTCTAACCTCAGGGTTACGTCTCCTATCAAAACTGTTTTTATCTTTGCTTGTAGCAATGTGTTTAACAAATGGGTCACACTGCCTGGACTGGGTATGACTAGAAGGTTTGATAGTCTCTTTATTGTTTTTCACAAAATTTGTTTCATTCCTGGAACAAGGAGTGCTATCTTTATTCCCTGTTATCAATTTATCAGAGTTTTCAATAATTACCTGGTTGGTTTTTAACACCCTGACTTGAAATTATTACTGTTTCTTTCGTTATCTACAGGACTGTTTAATACTGTAGACATTCCTTTGTTAGTTTGCCGCCAGGATACAATATTATTGGAATCATCGGTATTGCGTGGAAAGTTATATTTTCCACGAAAAGACCTATGTCCACTATTCTTGACCTTAGAATCCGCAAAAAGTGTATAAAGCTGACTTTTTGCTTTAGTACTCTGATGATAAGCACCTTTCTGTCTATCACTGTCAACATTGACAGAAGACCACATATTGCTATTCAAGACAATGTCAAGCAAGCCATCTACTCTTCTTCTTGCTTCTGCAATCTCAATGTCTTTAAGTGCAATCTGTTCACTTAATTTCTTGTTTAAACTCTCAGCTCTTAAAACTTTGCAGCTTTCCTCTGCTAGCAAATTTTCAATCTTAATCAATTTGTCTTTCTCCACCATTAACTCTTCCACTCTCTCTTTATCAACCCTCTCAATCTCACTATCGTGGCTATTCGTAAGCCTATCAACCTTCTCTAGGGATATGGTATCCTTTTCTTTAATTTGGCGACCAAAAATTGCATTGTCACTTAACAGATCAGTAAGTGTTTCATTACACAACTTCTCATATTTCTTAATCTGAACTTTTAATTTCTCACGCCTTTCTTTATTTTGTTGGGTGTTGCTGTCATTTTCGACGGAGTCATCTGTCAAGTTATTTGCTTATGTTTGTATCATAAGAATAATTGTGTCTTTACCTGCGATGTCAGGTTGATTAGGGGTTGTCTTCCCTTGTTTATTCATTCATTGTGTTTGACCTTTAGGGTCAGAGGTTGTCAGTTCGGGCGTAGGCCTATGGGAAGGTTTTTTTTAAGCGGGAGTGAGATATACTTCCGGGAAGCCGGGAGGTCCTGTTTTTCTGAAGGGACCAAGAGTCCATTGTTTTTCGGGGAGAATCTTCGAAGTAACTGCTATGGCAGTTTTCCCCAGTGAATCTCTGTGCGTCGGGATGACGACAGAATTCCTTGTTTAGTTCTGAGGATTCATTTTCCAGGTAATACCGACCTTTATGCATTATTACGCTTTTCGGTGGCAAAACATGTAAAGGATTACCTAGGGTGAACAGCAGCTCACTGATCCGCCATTTCAGAACTTATATATTTGTGCTCGAGGTAGCCATCCAAGACTGTTAGTCTTATATTGTCCAGAAATCCAGTGACGAAGATATATTGTGGAATTCCGCAGATTGGTGGAATTCATATCTACAATAAGTATTACTGCAGGGTTGATGATAACCTATTTAACAGAAGTACACGCAGAACACATGAGTGCCTGTGCTTTCGGCTATTTACAGCCTGATATGTTTTGGGAGTGCCAAGTTGCATGACGGCGTTTTTCCACGCCTCCTTTGCATTGACCACACGTCTCTTTCTGATGTTTATACTTTCATCTGATGTTCTTCCTTTTCACACGGACAACACACACCCTTTGATCTTTTCTGGGTGTATATATATAAAATTAACTTTGTTGTTCCGTCCCTATAATGTATTATGCCGTCTCCGCAAACATCCTTCTGCTTAATGCAATTCGTCAATGCATTATACGAGTCCTTAAACTCATTCTCTGTTCATCAAGTCGTTTAACACTAACAACATTAAAACTGTCTTTCGACCTTTAAGCTGCAACATCCATCTGAGATAAAATTCAATGCAGTTTGTGCGCTAGAAAGTTCTAAGTTTGATTTATGTAAATCATTTCTAAGTTTTGACACTGTTTCCTGTAGTTCGCTCTCTTTAGCAACACTTTCTACGAAATTCTTCCTTTGCTGTATAGCACTTTGTTTAATGACTTTCATTTGCTCCTCATCCGTTAACTCTTCTTTCTGGTCACTATGCATGCCGTCGCGCAATAACGTACGCATACTCGTCAATATGTTATCACGTTTAATACCAATATGATTGTCCAAAAACAGACGAAGGTCCATAACCAACAACCTCGCTAGATCCTTAGCCATACTCAAATGAGGAATGGACTGAAATCTATCATCAGCAAAATCTCTTAGAGCTCTCGACGCACTGACCAAAAACCTGTCCATAACATGTGCCTCAAGCTCTGGGCCTTTTAATCTCTGAACATCTGTCCCTTCTTCAAACAGATATTCTAATAAAGGCCTCATATCCTCAGGGTCTATATCACAATCCATTGTGACTTTCTTACTCAGTCAACCATATATGTATTAATTAAACTTTCACCTCACCAAACCAATTATCTTTTCAAGAAATTGCCATTATTTCTCAATTACTGTATCATCAATTCCTGTACATAGAACCCTTATATAGCCATAAATTACTCATGAATCACCATATTCTACAATTAATCGATATGATTATCGACAACAAAAACAACAGTTATCAATAGAATAAGCATTGCCTAGTAAAGAGGGAGGCTCGCCGACATGCACAAAGGGGCACCATTTACACACAACAAAAACCACCTATCTGAAAATAATCCCGTCCTTTCCACTAACACACTGGATATCACAAAGTTCTGCAGATAAAAACACTCCACTGCAGAAAGGTACAACGACTAGGCTCTCTTGTCTTCAGATCCCTGCCACTGTACAGTATGTGCTCAACAATGCATAAGACGACAGGAACTGGAACACAGCAACTCCGCAACTCGTCACTTGAGGTATACGTGATAACGGACTCTCAAAACATTGCACATATAGTTGAACTTGTATATGGACTGGAACAGGCACTGTAACTTTTATGGCATGAATATCGCTGGTATCGATCAAATGTTGAATAATATAATGGACTCTTGTAGTCCTCCTTTCACATGCCAAAACAAATACTGTCAAAGTCTACTTGCAACTTTTAATACAAAAAAGTAGACTGGAAGCGCTGTACATCTACAATTCCTCGAGCTAGTAATGCTGTAGGCCTTATAACGCGCATGTAGCAGGTATTCGATCCAAATGTTGACCTCTTGCCCTACTGTCAATGTTCATCACGAGAATGCCGTGATATATGATACATGTACAAAGTTGAATACTGGAACGGATAAGGCGTGCGTTGTTTCTTAATTGCACCACACAGGCTATTCATAAATAGAAAAGCAAACCCTGTGGTCCCTAGGATATGCTGTCATTAATACCACACAGTTCATCAACGCGAATAGGTGTCGTAGGTGTCAGATCCCACTAAATCTGTAAACCACCACTAATAACGTTATGCTATTATAAATGTAGAACTGTTGTGGTCAGTGGGATAAATGGAGTATATAACTCCACACAGGCTTGAAGATTAAACAGGTCGAGGTTCCACGGTAAAGCCACGCCCACAAGGGCTATTTATGGATATGGGTTACTACCGTCACACCTGCTGTTATCTTACCGAGTTTAGAATGTTGTAGTGAGTGTGTGTAGGTACATTCACACACAACACATGTACGCACATCAGAGGCATGGAGCGTTGAAACTACAGGTGACAGTTAATGACGGTTTATTACACCACAACACGTTAACATCGAACACACATAGTCAAATTACAGTTCACAATAATACAGTACTCCACTTCTCAGAATCATCAAGATACTACAATATCAATGGCCTCCTTAAAGATACTCCTCACATCAGCCCTATAATATAATAATGGATCCTTTAGCAAATGGTCATCATTACCGTGGTAACAACGTAGATGTCCTCCTTAAAGATACTCCTCACATCAGCGCTATAATATAATAATGGATCCTTTAGCAAACGGTCATCATTACCGTGCTAACAACATAAATGACATCCTTAAAGATACTCCTCACATCAGCGCTATAATATAATAATGGATCCTTTAGCAAACGGACATCATCACCGTGCTACAATGTAAATATGGCCTCCTCAAAGATACTCTTCACATCAGCGCTATAATAATATAATAATGGATCCTTTAGCAAACGGTTATCATCACCGTGCTACAATGTAAATATGGCCTCCTCAAAAATACTCTTCACATCAGCGCTATAATAATCTAATGAGTCCTACTAGCAATTTCTCACAAGACTGCACACCCGGCAGTTTGTAATAATCTCGCCTTCACTCATCTCAGCGCGATTATATAACAATATAAGTTAATGGGTCCTTACATCTCAAAATACACACAATACTTCACACCCGGCAGTTTGCAATAATCTCACCTATCATCATGTCTTCACATATCAAAATTATCCTCTCTCAGGAAATAATGGCCTACACAAATCATGGCCTCTTATCTTCAGCACTGTACAGGCATACCATCGAAAACACACAAGGGATGACCACTTCGGTCCATGCCCAAAAACTGGCGGCCCCCCGGGATCACACATCTCCCGCCTAAACCATCACGAGACGCGGCTGTTTACAAAACACAGCTCAGTCCACACACCTGCACGGGCTAGCCACAAAAAGCTAAACACCCGTAGCTCAAAATAGTTCAGAGTGAATACATCTACACAATTGAACTGACCAGCGTTCACACGCTTTCTAACTTTCGAAACTTCTCGACCATACGAGAGAATTCCCCTATCACAATTTAACCTAACATCAAAGACACTTAAGCAACGTAACTCAAAATCTAATCTGTTTACCAAGCATTTTCAGGATCACTTCCCGTCCATAAGATCTACTCTCTACAGTGCTGTACTGATAAGATTTACAAATTTTGTCTAGATTTGCAAAGGCTGTTCTGGCTTTGTTCATTTGATCTCCATATAATTCCCAGTGCAAGGACAGCTATTCTAGCCTCTTGTATTCTTATTTGGATATTATTGTCGGTCACTCCATGTATGATTCTACATCTAGTAGTGGTGTTATTTAAGTGCAGTATTATTAACGTTTCCTTTATTTATTCTCACTATATTTGTTTTCTCCCTGTGTATTTTTAGACCCACTTGCTGTAGCCTCACATTTAGTATGAGCAGAATGCTACGCGTGTATATATGAAGATAGATATCATTTCCGCCCGTTACATTATCCAAAACAAAGTTATCTGTAGCATGTAAATAGCAGGAACGGACAGTAATATCCCATTTATATACTAATCGTCTTAGCGGTAAAATCATGTCCCTTCCCATCAAATTTGCAATGTTTTCATGGCGCATTTTTCAGGAAATTACGGCCTGGAAACTATATGCTCTCCTATTATATTAAACTAATGCGATATTGTGTTCCCATCCTTAATAATGGCGGCTGTTTGAGAAATATTCATGGCTTTTTTTTTTTTTTTTTAAATTTGGACACATTTTCTGGAATTTCCCCATTTGTTGGTTTGGTTTGGGTTTTAAGGACTATCTTCATTGCACACGGACTGCTCCATCAGTGCTCTGATCTCCTCCCTTAGATCACACAAACGCGTTTGTATTCGTATATTGACGAGTAAGTTGCCCGCCTAAACATGGCGCAAAATAATTAGCTGTGCGATTTCCGCTGCCATGTCCCGATGACGGCTCTAACTCTGCTGTGGTCATTTATCTGGATGCGTTGGTTATCAAGCTGTGAAGTAACCCGTCAAAAATGACATGGGTAGACATGGAGAAGAAGTCAGTAGACTTAAATTTGACTAATTAATTAACAGCGAATGTTTTATAAATGCACGGATCTTTTAAAAAATCTTGGTACGTATTGTTATGAGAAGCAGAAAACTGGAATATATCGTAACAACAGGTAACATTGAAGGGAGAAGAGATTGAGGACGACAAAGAGAGCAAATACTAAAAAGGCTGATATCATGGTATAGCAAGAGGTCAATAACAGAAGTGATGAATAGTAATGGAGATAGGAAGTTGTGGAGTGACATGATCTCCTATGACACGAGGGATAATGCTTGAAGAAGAAGATGAAGAAGGAGGAGCAGGAGGAAGGAGGGAAGCGGAGCAGGAAGTGGATTAGAAGATAAAGAAGAAGAAGAAGAAAAGGAGAAGAAGAAGAATAAGATAGAGAAAAAAGAAGTAGCAAAGAGGAAGAAGAAAAGGAAGAAGAAGAAAGAAAAAGAAGAAGACGAAGAAAATGTAGAAGAAGAAAAAGAAGAAGAAGAAGAAAAAGAAGAAGAACAAGAAGGAGAACCAGAAGAAGAAAAAGAAGAAGAATACGAAGGAAATGTACGAGGGGCGTTCAGAAAGTAATACACCACATCGTTTTTCTCAGCTAATAATTAAGATAGAAGCATGAAATTTTGCACACTTCAAATATGGCATGTGCCAATTGTGTGCACTAAATTGCATCGCAACCGGCCAAATAATACGGCTGCACTAAACCGTTGAAATGGAGCGTGTTAGCAACTTGCGTTATAAACAGCGAATTGTGATAGAATTTCTCGTTGCAGAGAAGGAAACTGTTGTGAATATTCACAAGCGTCTATATGATGTGTATGGAAGTTTTGCAGTCGACAGGAGTACAGTCAGTTGCTGGGTTCAGAGAATCAAAGAATCAGGAAGTGGAGATACGGAGCTGCTTGATCGGCCGCGCTGTGGACGTCCTGCCACAGCCACCAACGCAGAAATGTTGAAATGCGCTGAGGGCATTATTCTTACTGATAGGCGAATCACTACTCAACAATTGGCCTTACAGATGTCAATCAGCATTGGTAGTGCAAATGCAGTTATAAAAACTTTCGGATTTTCTAAGGTTTGCGCAAGATGGGTTCGTCGAAGTCTCACAAATGACCACCGATTGCAAAGGAAAGCAATTTCTTCTGAATTGTTGGAGCGTTTCAATGCTTATGGAGAGAACTTTTTGGCTAAGATGGTTACAGGTGACGAAACCTGGGCACATCATTTTGAACCTGAGACAAAAAGACAGTCAATGGAGTGGCATCATCCGCAATCACCAAGAAGAAAGAAATTCAAGACAATTCCTTCAGCTGGAAAGGTCATGATCACTGTCTTTTTGGACATTGAAGGTGTGATTCTTGTGGACGTTATGCCAAGAGGAGAGACAATCAATTCGCAAGCTTACATTAAGACATTGAAAAAACTCAATCAACGTTTT
Source organism: Oreohelix idahoensis (assembly GCA_024509875.1). Classification (NCBI taxonomy): domain Eukaryota; kingdom Metazoa; phylum Mollusca; class Gastropoda; order Stylommatophora; family Oreohelicidae; genus Oreohelix; species Oreohelix idahoensis. Next base: position 17,034 of record JAMPIV010021114.1, on the reverse strand, counting down.
CGCAGAGTTCGGCCGCACAAGAATCCAACAGACCTGCTTCTCCTTCACGACGATGCGCGCCCTCACACAAGTCTGGCAACACGGGAAGCAATTACCAAATTGGGTTGGACTGTACTACCCCATCCACCCTATAGTCCCGATTTGGCACCCCCTGATTTTCATCTATTTGGTCCACTTAAAGATGCATTCCGTGGGACAAGGTTTGAAGATGATGAAGGAGTGATTCATGCAGCGAAGAAATGGCTACATGATCAAGACAAAATCTGGTACGGGCTAGGAATACATGCACTTGTTTCGCGCTGGCATAAAGCCGTACATGTTGATGGGGATTATGTTGAATAATACCGATGTTTACATGACATATCCATGTATATTGTGTATAAATTTCATGCTTTTTGAATAAACAGCTCCTGAGAAAAACGATGTGGTGCATTACTTTCTGAACGCCCCTCGTAGAAGAAGAAGATGATGAAATAGAAGAAGAGTAAGAAAGAGAAATAAAGAAGAAGAAGAGAAAAAGAATTATTAGTAGTAATAGTAGAAGAAAAAGAATAAAGAAGAAAAAAAGACAATAAGAGAAGAAGCAGAAGACGTTGTAGTAGTAGTAGTAGTAGTAGTAGTAGTAGTAGTAGTAGTAGTAGTAGTAGTAGTAGTAGTAGTAGTAGTAGTAGTAGTAGTAGTAGTAGTAGTAGTAGTAGAAAAAAAAAGAAAAAAGAAGAAGAAGATTAACATTTACCATTTGATATCCCCGTTTAAATCCCCTTCCTTCCTACTAGCTATTTCACACATCTTTCTTCCTCATTCAGTCATCTTCTTCTAAACGCGAACACGTGACTACACTCAGTTGTCGTCGAATGCCAGTCACAGCAACATCGGTGTGAATAGCCTTAATTAAGGCAGCATTTTTGAAAGAACAACTTTGAGAGCGTCTTAAAAACGGAGGGGAAAAAATGGTTGAATTTTCTTCTAACTTGACAAATAATCTGCCTTCAAATTGTTGCTGGGGAAACAGAAGAGGTTTGAAAATGGAAAGTGTTTTATTTAAGTAACCCCAAGAAATTGGCTAACCTGCCGAAAAGGTTGATGGAAGGTTCGAAACCAGTGCTTCTAAACATTTTATAGATTCCTCGCCCCTTTGCAGTATCTTCAGAAGACTCGCGCCCTTTTATCTTCTAGCTCACAAACACATGCCAGAAATGCGCCAAAAAGATGACAAGATATTTCTTTTTTAAATATGAAACTAGCAGATATACGCGCCGTTGTCAGAGTAAAAATAGTAACTTTTAATATAGCCCCTGGTTGAGATACTTCTGAGCCACCATTATTATCTGAGCAACCAGGACCAACCCTCCAGGGTTAATTCTCGGATTAACCCAATGGCAACTATACATCTCACCTCCAGCATATCTACTCCAATCATGTCCTGCACCATACCTTTCACCTCCATCCCACCAACTCTAATCATGTCCTCTATTGTACCTCTCCCCTCCAGCACATACACTCAACCCCCCCCCCCCCCCCCCTTTTTTCCTATCATGTCCTCCACGATACATCTCACTCTACGCACATCCTCTCCAATCATATCCTCCATTGTCCCTCTTACCTCCAGAACATCTACTCCATTCATGTCCTCTAATTGGGGGGGGTGGGGGTTGTACTCCCATCTGCCAATATCTACTCTAATCCTGCACTATATATCTCACTCCTAGGGACATCTTGCCCCAATCATGTCCCCCCCCCCCCACGTCCCCCCCCCCCCCCCCCCCCTTATACCTCTCACTCCGAGAACACCTATTCCAAGAATTTCCTCCACTGTACCTCCTTCAGCTCGGTTAGTTTGAGGGAGACCAAGAGTATACAGTTACTTCCCTTCCATTGAAATAACCTTATCTTCTATGGCAATTAAAGCTGTATTGTAAATTTCATCACCGTAACTAATTTCCATTTCAGGGTATATTACCTGAGCCTTATGTTTAAAATCTTCTGTTAAGATCATCTCTGTATGTCATCCTTAGTGCTAGTGGGTCACCAACTCCGCAGGTTCTAAGTAGAATATCGTTTAATGTTTCTTGCTGTGTGTGATAATAAAGACTATTGAAGTAGACGAACCAAAAAAAGTGCGACCCCTGAACTTGTTGAATCCTTGTTTTTTTTAATATGAGAAATCCATTGATATATTGACTCAAAATTAATGTTAAGGGAAACAACACAATTAATGTCTAACTTGCATTACCTAAAAAAACTTACATCCCCTGTTTCTGTAGGAGACAAACCGACAGACGTTAAAAAATACAGATTAGATGACAAGAACAATAACATTCTATATATGTATATCATCAGCATCCTTCAGATCCTCAAGAAAAATAGGCCATGAAAAAATGTACGCATATTCGTCGCCCCCCCCCCCCCCCCTCAAATCCCGTACTATCATCTCAAGGTATTCTATGTCTTCTTCATTCTCTTCATCTCTGTTTCCAGTTATCTTCTCCATGTTTTCTTTGGTCTTCCCCTATCTCTCTTACACTGGGGGTTCCAGAACAAGGACTGCCTTGTAATGCTATCAACAGGTTTCCTCAGTGTGTGTCCTATCCATCGCCTGCGTCTTCTTCTCATCATTAACTCCACTGGCACTTGTCTGGTTCTTGTCATCTGTTCAACATTAGTGATCTTGTCACACCATTTCAATCCTTCTATTACAGAATTACAAACCATGTTGAACTGAAGAACTACAAAAGTTCGATGATGAACTACACAAGATAGAGACAGAACAGAATTACAAACCATGTTGAACTGCAAACGCTTGATGATGAACAACACAAAATAGAGAGAAGAAAGCACCGAGGAGATTCATAAACACTGGTCCTGTGAGAAATCAGATTTCTTTACTCCTAACCACAAATTTGTAAGGGGAAGTAGCATTTATGTTTTTGCAAGGGTAACAACACAATTAAGAAAACAAATACTAAATTAAATACAGCTTTTACTTTTATGTATTAAATATATCTAGTTAATTTAACAAATAATGTAATACAAACAAACTGCATTTTGAAAATTATACGGTAATTAAATTTTATAATATTTAAATGTTTTTTATTGTATTTTATCAATAATTTGTTTAAAACTTTTTATCGGATGCAAGTTTTAAAGAACTGACTACTAATATGGTCTGTCACTCACAATAGTAATTAAAAACTGGGGAACTAAATGATTTCGTTGTTGTGAGCACCAAAATGTTTCGTCAGCGCTAAAGAGCGCTCTTCATCAAATCATGAACACTTACTTACTTACTTAGTCGTTCCCCTTCTACCGTGAGGTGTAGAGGTTTGGAAGAGAGAGCGCCAGACTATCCTATCAGCTGTCTTCTTCCTGGCCTAGTTCCATTCTAGCCCTCTGTCCTTCAAAGATTGTCTAATGTTGTCCTCCAAGCGGACTCTGGGTCGTCCTGGGGGTCTGGATCCCTGGCTTTTTGTTTCCCATGCTTGTCGTGGTAGCCGATCTTCTCCCATTTTGCAGACATGTCCAAACCATTTTAGTTGAGACTGTTCTACTTGGGTTTGCAGGGGGTGGGAATTTAGGCCTTGATGTATCGCCTGGTTGCGGACCATGTCTCTTCTTGTTACTTCAACCACCTTCCTAAGATACCTCATTTCTGAGGTTTGGATCTGGATTTTATGGGTTGTAAAATCATGAACACACTGTATATAAAAATAAAAACATCAAAAGACATCCCAGTCAAATATGTTTACGATATGCGCTCTTAATTATACACACGGACATAAATATTACAAAGGTGGAGGAACAGTCGTTATAGATAAACATGACTACGGTCATTGTCTAAGTTCATTTTTGGATGTTGTTGCACAGTATCGACACCACTGCACTCCGGGAAAACCCATAGGTACTCAGTCTCCCTCAGGCAACGTGATGGTTCCATGAACCACTAAGTTAATGATGATCAATACTCACACACAAGGTCTAGTATTTACAAACATCTCCAAACATTTACAGTGATGATCAATACTCACACACAAGGTCAAGTATTTACAAACATCTCCAAACGTTTACAATGATGATCAATACTCACACAAATGGTCAAGTATTTACAAACATCTTCAATCGTTTACAATGATGGTCAGTACTCACTCACAATGTCAAGTATTTACAAACATCTCCAAACGTTTACAATGATGATCAATACTCATACAAAGGTCAAGTATTTACAAACATCTCCAAACGTTTACCGCTACTGTTTTTATTTAAATATAATATTTGGATTAACATTGTGCTTTATAAAACAATTAAAAAGAGTCTTCCAATGATGCATATATTAGAGCTGTCAAATCTTATCTCCTCTGCGATTTCTATATGCTAATGTTTAAACATTTTGAATCAATACATCATCATCACACAAAGTTAGTGACTCAATTTATGTAACAGACCGTTTCACATAATATCGCAGACAAACATGTCAACGACCAGTGCCCCTATAGATATAAGACATTTAAGTCGTTACTGTTACAACACCAACTTATGCCGGCTTATGTTTGGCTGTAAAATATTTTTTATTTCTTTGTTCTTCATGACTTTATAGAAAGGTCCTAATATTACAACGAAATTTATAACCCGCAGCAACCACATTCAATGTTTCAAATATGTTGTGGTGTACTGGTAATGGTAAATCGATTCTCAGCCATACGCGTTATAGAATATGCTCAACAGTATAGTACTGGGGACACCTTTCATTATGGTGACTAGGCCTTATACAAGCAGATTATCTTATTTGTTTAGGTGCATATATATATATATATATATATATATATATATATATATATATATATATATATATATATATATATATATATATATATATATATATATATATATATATAAGGCAAAGTCTGTCTGTCTGTCTGTTACCTTAAAACTCGAGAACGGCTGAACTGATTTTGACGCGGTTTTCTCCGGTGTTTTTTTAATTTAATGAGTTAATTGTTCAAATTGCACACAAGAATACCTTAGTGTTCAACCAGTCCATTGACAGTTGTTTTGCATCTGGATCACGAGAGTTTTTTGGCGTACGGGCTTTCCCGTTAGTATGGTGTGTGGCCCCCTCTTGCATCGATCAGCGACTGGCATCTCCTGGGCATGGATGCGATCAGACGTCTGATGTGGGCCTGTGGGATGGTGCCCACTCTTCCTGGAGTGCCTTGAACAGATCACGACGATTGGCTGGAGCAACGTCTCGGCGACAAACACGTCTATGCAGCTCATCCCACAGGTGCTCAATCGGACTCATGTCTGGAAACAGGGATGGCCAGGGAAAGGTGAGAATGTTGTTGGCAGTCAGGGACTGCGTAGTCAACCGTGCACAATGGGGTCTGGCGTTGTACTGTTGAAACACAGAACTTTGCAGCCAAAAGTGGAAGGACATTGGGTCGGAGAATTTCATTGACGTTTCGTTGCGCATTCAAGCCTCCTTCAATGTGCACCAATTGACTACTTCCGTTGTAACTGATCCTTCCCCACACCATTGCACCTCCACCACCGTGCGGCGGAGCTTCATCAACGCAATTTTGGGCAAAACGTTCATTTCGCCTACGGTAGACCCTATGCCGTCTATCATGACGCTGCAACAAAAAGAAAGATTCGTCACTAAACCAGACACGTCTCCATTGATTGTCAGCTGCCCAGGGACGATGCTGGTTGGCCCAAAGAAGTCGATTTTGGCGATGGCGGCGAGTAAGGACAGGTCCTCGGTGAGGTTGATGTGCCCAAAGTCCAGCGTCATGCAGTCTATTCCGGACAGTTTGATCAGACACATGACGTCCTTCAGGCAATGACTGGGCATTTGAGGAAGCTGTTGTAAACCTGTCTCTGAGGTGACGAAGCCGAATAAAGCGATCCTTCGCTGCTGTTGTCACTCTGGGTCGTCCACTGCGATGCCGGTCTTCAACTGAGCCAGTGGCTTGGAACCGGTGCCAAAGTCGACTGATGGTACTCTGATGCACGATTAGATGCCTGGCAACCTGACTTTGACTTTCGCCTGCATGCAGTCGGCCAATAGCAATGTTCCTTAAATTTATCGATAGAGACGCCATAAATGTCTGCTTGAAAATAAACTGAATTTTTTTGTGTGTAGCGTTATCCTTTTATAGGGTTTCAGTTGCGTAGTCAGTGAATAGTGTTCACCCCAAAATTTGTTGCTTTCACGTGCGCTCATCATGAGCTGTGGTCAAAAATCGCATCATAAATACAATTGACCACTGCGTTGTAACGATTACAAAAACGAATGCAATTCACGTCAACACGTGCATTCAACACTCTAAAGAACATTTGAGGCTGGTTTTTATATACCCTAGCACCAAATTTTACTTACAAACTCATAAAAACGCGCCCTCGGATAGCTATGCGTTTCTTTTTTTAAACAATATATATATATATATATAATTATATATATATATATATATATATATATATATATATATATATATATATATATATATATATATATAGATATAATATATATATTATATTTTTTTTTTTTTTTTTTTTTTTTGAAAAAATCGTGCGTTCGGCGCATTAAATTCCATAAGGCGGCTAGACTTTAAGAGGTATATCGAAACAATGTAAGATGGACTTTTAGAGTTTGTGACAGATAGGCCTATTCCTACTACTTTAGCGTGAATAGCGCTACTATTGAGTAGAATATTGTATAACAGGCTAGCTGGCTACTTTAGCACTAGTATTAAACAAATGACGTCATCAAATCTGGTGTGGGAAAATTAAACGGCTAGGACCGGAAGGAAAAAAGAAAGGGGAGTGAAGTCGGGGCTGGTTTGGTTTGAGGACGAAGCGAGAAGGTTGTTATACTGGTGTTTTAAGATTCGTAGCTAGAAAGTTTAAGTTTATCAGAGATAATTCCTTGGAGGTTAGTACCTAGAGACATACGTAATGTATTAAATAGTTTACAGTAAACTTAATAATGTGTTGAACAGTTTGTATGGACAAAAGAACGAAAGAACAGGTCACCTTTTAACAGGTCAACATTTGGGTCACTAAAAACAGGCATGCTTCCCCGGCCTCCAGTTGAAGTAAGTGTGTCATGTGTAGGCATACGATCTCTGAACTAGCACAGATGAATAGACAGTTCTGTCATGTATCAGAATAACTTAATGGAGTACATGATCAGAAAAACAGTAGTACTGCCTGCATTGAATAAGAATAAACTGGGCTACAAGCCGTGTGTCAGAGAAAAACAGGGTGCCTGTAGTAAATAAGAAAAGTATATGGTGTTCCCTCCATTAAAGGTCTCCATCATATATGAGCTGCAAGAAAAACCTGGGTTAAATATATAGCATCTCCTCATGCCATCTCTTGCCAGAACACAAGAGAGTATTTTGGTGTACTGACCAACTCATACCGGTGGAGACTTTCTTTTGTAATTTAGCAGAGTATTCTAAAAGTCACCCCACAGATCTCCCACCACTGAGTGACATACCTGAGCCACTTACCATTGTTTATTTTGTGAAGTATCCAGTGCATCCCGTTGAGGACTTCGTTTCTGAAGATCTAGTCCTGTTCCATCTATTGAAGGCATTTCTTTATAATGGCTTCTCCACAACAAATGGAACAACAGATAATACAGTTGCAGCAACAGAATCAGCAATTGCAGCAGCAATTACAACATCTGTCCCAACAACAGGCCATTAACCAGCCGTTACCGGAATCTCTCGACTTTTCAGTACATGCATTACAGGAGATAACCTCTACCCTTCATACGGTAAACCAGTCAGCCAATTTCCAACATATTCGTTCGCTGGTTACACCATTCTCTGGGGAACCTTCCAAGTTCCGCCAATGGCTGATATACATAGAGAAATTTGCGTCTCTTATTTCGGCAGCATCCGATGAAGACCGCAAACGCATTGCATTTTTGTCGTCTGAATCTTTGGTAACAGACTTTCTCAGACGTCGCTCCAAGACCTATCTTGGGGAAACCTTTGATTCCTTTAAGAAAGAACTTGTTCGTAGATGTTCTTCGATAATCGATTCACAACATGCATGGACATTACTTAGGCGCATTCGGCAAGATCAAAATGAGTCAGTCCAATTTTTTGCTGATCGTTTTCTCAATCTTTCAGAGGATGCTTTCCTGGATGAATCGGTTCCTTCAGCCGATATGGACAAGCACCTTGTCGGTGTTTTTGTAGATGGACTTGTTTCAGACTCGTTAAAGTTGCATCTGATACGTAAAGATCCCAAGTCTATTAATGAGGCCATCCAGCTGGCTGTTACTGAAGATAATGTCAAGCGTCGATTTCATCAACGACTTGGTAGGGATCCACATCTAGACGTGTCTCGTGATGAGGAACCTATGGACGTTTCGCATCTCTCAACTCCACATCAGTCCAGCCAACGTCATTCAAGTCGACCACAACACCAAGGGTCTCAAATACATAATGTGTCCACACTGACTTGTTTTAAATGTACTAGGCCAGGCTATATTGCTCGTGATTGCCCCCAACGCAATTCACATTATTACAAACAAAATTACAGGTCCGGACATTGGAACAGCTTGAACAGGAGAAGAAATAGAATGACAATGAGAAATTGTATTGCAGATATAAGACAAACAAAGATATGGGAGGTAAACTATAGTGGATGTAGAAACAAACGAAGCTGTGTCATGACAACAAAAGGGTGTTTTAAGGTCCATATATACCCAATAAGATCGGGAACTTCTTTTTCTTCATCTTCTTCATCACTCTCTGATGACACTTCACTTTCATCCCATCTTGATGATCCACCCTTCCCTCCTCCTCCTTCCGCCGCGATTGATCGTCAACGTCAATTTCGTGATTCTTCTACCTCGGAAGATGATGTTCCAATCCCTGAAGTTGTTCATCGTCTTCGGTCCCGTGATGTTTATCGTGCTTCGCTTCCTCCCGTCACCTCTGGGCCTCCCACTGACTATCACTTGCCTCCCTCTACCTCTATCCTCTCAGATGCTATTCTTCCTCCCTCTACTACAGCTATATCCACACATTCCTTGGTGCCTCCTGCTCTTCCGCTCTCTGCCAATCCCTCGGTGCCTTCCGGTTTTCGCTCTCCATTGGATTATGACAGAGTCCGCCACGGCCTCTATCCCCAGTGCTAACACTGAAGACAGTCTTTTCTCTCCCGTCCGCCATCCTTTCAAGAGGCATCTGTCTAATACCTCGGAAGATTCTCCTCCCCACCCCAAGTGGTTTCGTTTGCCACAAGAACATGTCCGCCCTTTTTTTACTCGTTCCAGGCTCCGTGTACGCCAGCATCTTAGTCCACCGCGACTGACTCAGTTGTTTCTTTCTACTCTGTGTAAGCCTTCCAAACTCTCAAAACAACATCGTTCCCGTAGTCCGGTTCGAACCCCTACAGTTAGTTGTCATTCTCCTTCACGTACCTTTCCCCGTCCTCCAGTCCGTCCTCCAGCCTGTTCCCCTCTCCGCTCTGTTCCTAGTCCTTCCCGTCCTGTTCCATTCCCTCATGTCGTCCACACTGTCTCATCTCCTTATCAACCTCAATGTTACCATCCACGATTATCGTCCCAACAGGTCGCGAAAATTGAAATGCTTAAGATTTTATCCTAGTCGTTCATCCCTTGACTTTCCAGTTTATTATCAGAAGTTGCTTCTCGTGCCTACCATGTTGAAGCCGCCATGTTTTTTTTTTTTTTTCTATTTTTTTATATTTAATGATTGAATAAAGCATTGTTTGTTAATTTTCATCATCTTGCTAATGTGAAGTGGGATGTTATAAATATTTATAGGGGACTTAGTGTACTGACTGAGATCAGCTGTGAAGGTATCTATATCTATTAAAAGTAGTGTATTATAGATAACCTTACTTGCTACCACATATCTCTTTATCTCAGTCAGAATTATTCTGGAATAGTGTGATGCTACGTTATGTGTCTAGGGTATGAGTATGGTGAAGTGTAAGTCACAACAACAGACAGATAAACAATTTAATTTAATCCACTACTCTTAACAACACTGTGACACTCACATACATATAACACTCTATGAGAATAGCTTAAAGAAGTCACTAGTAACGTTTCAAATAACAATATGTATTCATTACTGGCATGAATGAATATGTGTCCTGATTCAACTACAAGGGAACCAGGAATCACAATCAATTTAAATTACAAGTTATGTACAGAATGTATTTAATATGAATATTGTAGTGACATATATTATTACCAATGTTCTATGTGTGTCAATTGTGTAGTGGTAAAATGAGGTAATACTGGTTTTGTTTTGTTCAAGCTCTGTTGGTATTTGTCATCATGACTTCAATAGTTTGTCTTTAGGGACCATTATTGTAGATGTTCACAGTTCCTGATTTTAAGACAAGTAAATTCCCCTCTTAATGTTAATTTTTATAAAGTTATTTCAAGATGAGGGGACATAATGTTGAGCTCAGCTGGCCAATTCGCTTATCTGGCGTGATGGCGGCAGGAAAGGACTCCTCTGCTCGAATTCTCCTCTGGGCTCAGGAGACACCTCACTGATAGCTAAAAAGACCAAGGAGTATGCTGTCCGACTCTGGATTCAGCAAATCTCTGATCAGATGCTGCTCACTACCATCAAGACCACTGTCCCACAATTTCATGGAAATAAACACAGATACGTTGATTAGCAATGAATTCTGGCACAAACTGGCACAAATTCCGTTCTGCCTATGTTCCAGGCTTTTATTTTAGCAAAAATGTGAGCTAGCTTCAACGTACTGTCGCTTTATCAAGCTTATTTGAATTAGTGGTCTCGAACTAACGCTCCCAAGTGTGTATATCAGCGAGACTGGCCAATGAGCCACGTTTCGACAAGTGTTTGAAAAAATGTTATCTTTTCCCGTCTCCCCCAACAACCAAGATAGTATTTATAGCCCGACCAATCGTGGTTAGGCTTTCATTTGTTGCGCTCCAATCAATTTGGAGTTTACATGGTAGGCTATTTATGTAACGTAAGGTTTTTTCAAACACGTTATAAAAAAAAAATTTTATGAGCAGAAATGATTTTATGCTGTCAGGCACCCCCAATATTTTATTTTGGGTATAATTTATTAATTCCTGGACTATTTGCGTAACGTTTTACATATTATTTGTCAGCAAACCCTAAGGAACCCAAAAATACTAATTTAAAGGAGCTACGTGGCTGCGTTCAAAATATGCAATTTCTTCTATCTCCTGTTTAGAAGATGTGCTGTCTGGGTACTGTTATGTGTTCAAACGTAAACCCATATAATGTTGTCTTTTCTAATAAGAGTCTGTTATGATTTATAAACCTAACTCTGGGAAAGGGTAGTGTATTTTATCACTGTCCGTCTGAAAAAAAAAAATTAGTGCATGTAGACTTACACGCGTGATGGTGGTAATTGTGTATCGCGCGAAGCGGGTTTAGTGTTCGGCTTTCTGCCTCTCCCTTCTCTTTTTATCCCTTTAGTCCATCTGTTCGTTCGTTTTGGTAACGCAGTATAATTAATGTTAGGGTTAATTTAGGTCATTACGCAGTACGTCTCAATGTTTTTCCAAGAATTACAGCACACGTTTCATTGAAGAAGGCGGGTAATAATACAGTAAGCTTTACTATCAACGTGAAAGCGTTACAATTTGCAGACGAAGCAGAAAACAAGGGGGATTTCGAGTACATTCTTTGTGACAGCACTGTCATTTTCCCATTGCTCTTCTCTTTATTAATTTTATTTGTTAGGCTTTATATTTTACCTAATAATTTATATATGTGGATTAGAATATTTCATGACACTTCCCCTCTTAAAACAGACATTATATGTCAGTCCTTTATTCTATATACACATAGAGAAATTTATTATTATTTCTGGGGTTTACGGTGATTCTCATCACACGGATGGCGGCTTAAAAAAATCCGCTCCCAGATTTGTTTTTCCAGATATATATTCAATGCTAAAATTATATGGAGCCAGAAGCAAAGACCATCGGAGTAACCTAGAGTTCTCATGCTTAGCCTGTGCTAAAAACGATAAAGGTTTGTGGTCAGTTTGCAACTTAAATGCCTTCCCATATAGATAAATATTGAATTTCTTTATTGCCCATATTACTGCAAGACATTCTTTTTCGCTAGTTGAGTAGTTGATTTCAGCTTTATTCAACTTTCTGCTAGCATATGCCACTGGGCTTAATTCCCCATCCAATGCATCTGATTTCTGTAGTAAAGTTGCACCTAGCCCAATATTACTTGCATCCGTCCTTACTATGAATTCTTGACTTAAGTCAGGTAATTTCAAAATGGGTTTACTTGTGAGCTTTTCCTTCAATTCTTGGTAAGTCATTTCACATTGTGGTGTCCATGTAATGCGATCTGGAAGTCCTTTACGTGTCAATTCCGTTAAAGGTGCACATATGGAATTAAAGTTTTTGATATACTTCTGGTAGAAACCACATAATGAGACAAAGGATCTCACGTCCTTCTTGGTTTGTGGTCTCGGGGCTTTCTGTAGTTTCTCTAAATTCTTTGGGTCAGGGGTCATGTTTCCCTGATAAACTGTGTGTCCCAAAAATTCCAATTCTTTACATCCAACGCAACATTTGGTTGGTCGGGCTGTTAAATTTGCCTCCCTAAGTCGATCAAACAGCATGTTCAGAGAGTCAATGTGTTCCTCAAATGTTTCTGTTGCTATAAGGATATCATCCATAAAATTTGTTATACAGGGATTATTCAGAGGATCCAATAATTTTCTCATCATTCTAGAGAAGACACTAGGCGCATTCTTCAATCCAAATGGCAATCTATTAAACTCATAGTGTCCTTCTGAGGTACTAAAAGCTAGGTATGGTCTAACCTCAGGCTTTACTGGAATCTGATAGTATCCTTTACTCAGATCCACTTTTGAGAAATATTTAGCTTTATTTAGTCTGGCAAACAGCTGATTTGTATCCGGCAATGGATCCACCTGTCCTTCTGTAATAGCATTCAGTCTCCTGTAATCTATACAGAGTCTATGTTCTCCAGAGGGCTTCCTTAAGAGTACAACACCGGAAACTATACGAAGACTCACTGTGCGAAATAATTCCTTCCTTCAATAGATAGTCTATCTCTTCCTTCAAAGCTTTTTCCTTAGCAAACGGAATCGAATATGGTTTCATACAGACAGGTGTGGAGTCTATGAGTTTCATATCATATTCCAATAGGTTTGTATGTCCTGGTCGGTCTGTTAACACCTCTGCATGATTATTTAGAACCTGTTGCACTCTCTCTTTCTGAGTTTTCGTTAAATGTGTACTGATTTTCACCTGTGCTGCTGTCTCACAGGGGTGTAATGGATATTCAAATGATGAAAGTGGTTCCTTTTTCATCTCCATGGCGATGGACAAGGTCAACAAGTGTGTCTCTTCCTGATGTTCTCTTTCCAAATATTTCTTCAGGAGATTCACATGATAGATTTTTTCTTTCCCCTTCTTATCTATCTTATAATTTGTTTCTAGACACCTTCTCTAGAACTGTATATGGACCCTGCCATCCAATTTGTAACTTATTCTGACTCCCGGGCAAAAGAAGCAGTACCTTCTCTCCCACAGCCAAATTTCTGTCTTTCGCCTTCCTGTTATAATAGGCAGCATGTTTCTTCCTGGCTTGTTTCAAATTTTCATTGGCAAGTTTCCAGCCAGTTTTTAACCGAGTGGTCAGCTCATTCACATACTGGTATGAAGATGTAATGTTTTCCTCTGCCTTTTCATCAGTCCACGTTCTTAACAAAGCTACATATGGACCTTTAATTGTGTGGACCTATTTGTCCATGCACCGGTATGGTCTCTTCCACTTGAAGCTTTATAGTGATGATTTTTCCTCCCAGAATTATCATTCACAAAACGACCGCTACCAATTTTTTCTTTTGGGGCTTTCTCCCCTCTTAAAATTCTTGATGAGAGATTTCCTCTCTACATCCTCTTCCTCCAGTTTGTTTAAGTCCGATTGAGGGATTTTCGGCTTATCCTGGGGTAAGACATCTTTTGCACTCTCCGCATAGTGGCCATTGTAAAACAGTTAAGTGAAGCTTGTCCGTGAAAAGGGGGCTTCCCATTCCATTTGGTCCACTTTATCAAATCTATATTTCTTTTTATTGTCAGGCCTGATTTTGCCCCGTGGCGTGTCCAGGTCCTGATCCATGTTCCCACTTGTGGGTGTTCCCTCATGTGCTATGCTACACCTTTCTACAAAATTCTCAATGTCCCATCTTGCTTTGGGCCAATAATAATTGTGAGCCACCTTTTGAATGATGGTACCTATTTTCTCATGGTCCCCATCTGGTTTCACATGTAGGCTCCTTATTAATTCTGTCCTGTATCTTTTTGGAAGAACCAGCTGTCCGTGACATTGGATCTAGCTCCAGTCTTCCTATACATCAACTTGTTTTTCATGTAAAAATCTCCCTTGCCTGGAGTTGTATGACAAGTTGACAATTTTCTGAAACAAGGCTTGAGTGTTTTATCCCCAGCCTGTGCCTTCCTCATCTCTTCTGGAGTGGTATCTAACATAATATCCTCCTCCTGTCTTGAGGTCGACCTGACCTGAAGGGTTGCCATATACACAGGTTTCCTTCTGCAACGGTCAGTGTCATGATTGTCCATCTGACAATTTTTACACCACCTTTTTCCTTGGTTGAAAGATTTTCTTTCATCATATTTCCTTTCATCGAATTGTGGGAATTTATTTTTATTGTCATACCGTGGCCTATCAAATTGGTGCTTACCTTTATTTTGATCCTTAGGATCAAATTTATTAAAGTTCTGTGGTGCCCTAAAGTTGTCCACCTGTTTCTTTTTATTACCTGTTACCTCTGCTTGAGCTGCTTGATACCTTTCAGCAACATTTAGCAACTCACCCAGCCTCTCTGCACCTTGTTCCATGAGAAACTTTCTCAGGTCTGGAGCCATGGACTCTCTTAATTGCTCTATAAGGACCATTTCCTTAAGATCTTGGGTTTTCCCCAGAGAAGTCCATTTCTCCAAGTATGTCTCTATTCGTGCAGAGAACTAGCTAATAGTTCGTACCTATTTATATAGCTCTCAATATCATCGTCTTTCTCAACAAAATGATCTAAATGAAAATTCATAGCTGAGATTGAGGCTCCTTGAGTAACCGTAGCATCAGAGGCAAAGGGACTGGCACCATTTTCAGGAGCATGGCCTTGAAACTCAAACTCCCTTAGTCGTAATTCATGTTCCCTTTGTAATCTCTTCTCCTCCTTTTCTGCTTCCCTTTCTGCAGCTAATTTCTTCTCTTCCCTTTCTGCAGTCTTCCTTTCTTTCTTTCTGCAGCTTGTCTTCTTTCCTCGGCTTCCCTTTCTGCAGCTAATTTCTTAGCCTCAGCCTCAATCTGCAACCTCTTAGTCTCAGCCTCAGCTTCAAATTGTAACTTCTTAATTTCCCTTTCAGCCTCTAACCTTCTTTCGGCTTCAATCCTTCTTTCTTCGCGTTCAATAAATTTGTCACATTCCGTAGTAACATAGGCAACCATAACTTGCCCATCTAATCCTAACTCTTTTGCAGTCTGAACCGCAGCAGATCGAAATTTGGCCAGGTCCGCCATTGTCTATCAGGTAACTTAATACAATGTCTAACCAACAATTCAATCTCTAATGGACAAAACAGGCACCGTGAGCTCAACCTTATTTAATTCCACCCAAGGATACCTTTTAATTCTTATATTCCCTGAAGTGAATTACCCCCAATATTTTTAATAGTTAAAGATTCAAAATCCCAAGAGCGAGACCCCAATATATGTGGTGAAGTGGGATGTGATAAATATTTATAGGGGACTTAGTGTACTGACTGAGATCAGCTGTGAAGGTATCTATATCTATTAAGAGTAGTGTATTATAGATAACCTTACTTGCTGCCACATATCTATATATCTCAGTCAGAATTATTCTGGAATAGTGTGATGCTACGTTATGTGTCTAGGGTATGAGTATGGTGAAGTGTAAGTCACAACAACAGACAGATAAACAATTTAATTTAATCCACTACTCTTGACAACACTGTGACACTCACATACATATAACACTCTATGAGAATATCTTAAAGGAGGCACTGATAACTTTCAAATAACAATATGTATTCATTACTGGCATGAATGAATATGTGTCCTGATTCAACTACAAGGGAACCAGGAATCACAATCAATTTAAATTACAAGTTATGTACAGAATGTATTTTATATGAATATTGTAGTGACATATATTATTACAAATGTTCTATGTGTGTCAGTTGTGTAGTAGTAAAATGAGGTAATACTGGTTTTGTTTTGTTCAAGCTCTGTTGGTATTTGTCATCATGACTTCAATAGTTTGTCTTTAGGGACCAGTATTGGAGATGTTCACAGTTCCTGATTTTAAGACAAGTAAATTCCCCTCTGAATATTATTTTTATAAAGTTATTTCAAGATGAGGGGACATAATGTTGAGCTCAGCTGGCCAATTCGCTTATCTGGCGTGATGGCGGCAGGAAAGGACTCCTCTGCTCGAATTCTCCTCTGGGCTCAGGAGACACCTCACTGATAGCTAAAAAGACCAAGGAGTATGCTGAATTCTGGCACAAACTGGCACAAATTCCATCTGCCTATGTTCCAGGCTTTTATTGAGCCAAATATATGCTGGCTTCAACGCACTGATGCTTTATCAAGTGTATTTAAACAAGTGGTTTCGAACTAACGCTCCCAAGTGTGTTTATCAGCGAGACTGGCCAATGAGCCACGTTTCGACAAGTGTTTGAAAAAATGTTATCTTTTCCCGTCTCCCCTAACAACGAAAGATAGTATTTATAGCCCGACCAATCGTGGTTAGGCTTTCATTTGTTGCGCTCCAATCAATTGGGAGTTTACATGGTAGGCTATTTCTGTAACGTAAATTTTTTTCAAACACGTTAAAAAAAAAATTATTTATGAGGCAGAAAATGATTTTAATGCTGTCAGGCACCCCCCTCAATATTTTATTTTTGGGTATAAATTTATTAAT